>CM033274.1:3756059-4081059 GCA_019343175.1 Oedothorax gibbosus
CATGTCCGATCCACCTCCATCTTCTTCTTTTGATGTTGTTAGTTATAGGTTCTAGTTGTTTTTTTATAGTTCTGTATTTATATGGTTTGTGGCCAAAATTTTTAAACTTTTTCTAATGCATTTATTTTGCCAGCTATTTACCCTTTTCTCTTGTTGCTTAGTTAATTTCCACGTTTCTGTTCCGTATAGAAGTACACTTTTGACCATAGCATTAAATATATTGATTTTCGTTTTAAACAGTAAACTGCTTGACTGCCATACTCTATTTAGATTTTTAAAACAGTTTTGTGCTTTTACGATTCTTAAATTTATTTCAGCAACTTATTTCAACCCGCTACACCAGGTAATAAAATTTAAGGTTCAGATAGATGATTAAATTTAAGGTTAGATGATTAATTTAAGGTTACTAACCAACACGTACGTATGAAAAAATATAAAGAATAATCTAAACAAATAATAATTATGCTACAGATTGATGAATGTGTCTTTGCATTCCCTTACTAAAATTTAAGGTATTTTATAGGTTTTTTTTGAGGTTTTAACTAGGTATTCGTGGTATTAAAAGGTATTTTTGAGGTTTCCCTAATAATACCTCTTCGAGTAATACCTAACCAAAAGTATTTTTCAGGTTTTATTTTGAAATACCTAGAGAAGCCTAGGTATTTTTTTATAAGTTTCGCAAAGTTTCTAATAAAAACCTATGGTATTTTAAGGTATTCAGATGAATACCTCCTTAATACTACAGGTATTTCGAGGTTTTATTTTTTAAAACCTCAACCTTTTATTTGTGAGGTTTTTTCTGCACCATTTAGTAGCTGAAAATACCTCAATTCAATACCTCTGAAGAGAAACCTTATAAATACCTTGGAATTTTAGTAAGGGTTTCGCAAGTTAATTATTTTTAAGGACTTGGTCCCGGTCTTATCAACCTTCATATACCAAAGGGAAAAAAGTAAGACTTAAGCGCTCTGAAATGAAACCAAACCAACTACGCAATGTTTCGAATACCTATTGCCTGTTGCCATCAACCCAGAAGGGACTGATAGCCGAAAATGCCATTAACTAAAGATTCATTACCAGTTATCGAAGTTAATAAATGAGGCAAAAAATATAAAGAAAAGAGCGAAGGAGTTGGACTGGAATGTTTCTTTTCTGCCTTCGCTGGTGTAACAGAATTCTTACTGACGCTTAAGGGGGAATGGGCGCTGGACCGGGGGTCTCTAAATCAAAGTGCATCAGTGTTAATCCTATGGCGAGAAAATATTTTCTCTGCCACATTTCTCCGGCTGTATTGAATATTTTTACAATAGTCCAGTCGCCAAGCCATGTTACCTTGAAATAGGGTACAACTTTTATTTTATGATTGATTCTACTACTATTCGATGTGCTGAACCAGAATCTGAGGGGTGCCGGAATGGCACCCTTGAGCAACTTAAAATCAGGTCAAAGGTCGCTGAGGTCAAAGGTCACGGAGTCCAAAACACAGAAACCACCCATTTTATTGAGATAAAAGGATGTTGATTGACCAAAATATTTTTTTTGTTGTTTAATAAATGTTTATTATGTGAATACTATGTAATATAACGGTTCTAGCTTTTATATACCCGGTGTTGCGCGGGTGCACCCTGGACAATGGTGATCTGTATACTTTGTTTAAACTTTTATTTTCTGTCAACCAGACCTCCTCTCTACTGGTCATTTATGATTGATTCTAGTACTATTCGATGTACTGAACCAGAATATGAGGGGTGCCAGAATGACACCTTTGGCGAACTTAAAATATTTAAGGTCAAAGGTCACGGAATCCAAAAAACAGAAACCACCCATTTCATTGAGAATGAATGGGAGTTGGTTGATCAAAATAAAACATTTGTAGTTTAATAAGCGTTTATTATATAAATACTAGTAATATCACGGTATACTATACTTTAGCACACTATAACATAGCAATATAACATAAAATAATTTTTCAAAAGTTCAAAATTAGTAATTAATAGAAAGTATGTAGTTTTCTTTAACTGCAATTAAAAATAACATAAATAGTTTACAAGGGTATAGGCTATATGCATATCAGATGATAGAAGATTCAGAATCAGAAATGGATATTTCACTGTCCAGTAAATTCAGCTTCACGAATCTTCAAATTGCCACACAATTGGCCACCGCCTTCGCACGCGCAAAATTCTTTACAAGAGAGACCCGCATTTGCACAACTGCACCTTGGTGTGGAACAAGGCTTCTTACAAGAACAGCTACATCTTAAACTTTTCAGCAATTCTGGTGGTGCCAACTCTTTGTTACTTGGAAGTTGAATGGGTACCAAAGAGCGTGTTGCCTCATTCTTTGCCCAACCAAAATCAGTTGGATTCAAAGGTGGAGGGAACGAAGATGCTGCTGCCTTCCAAGTGCAAACTTGCAAATGGCATCGCTTTACATGGAGTTCGAATGCCTCTGTTGTCGGAGGGAGGTTCTTAATTTTAGGAGGAACTTTCATTGATAACCACAGTTTGTATCGGGCGTCAGACATGTTATGAACCTGTTTCTTTAAGCCGTAGCAATGAGAAGTGAAGCTTGTGCACTCTGCTATACATTGTTCAATTCTACACAACCTAAATGCATAACTTCAATACCAGATCTCAGAATTTGTAGAGCTTTAGACTTTCCTATTCCAAAAAATTGTGAAGTGGTATCACAGCCAGTGAGACAATGTATGGCTAACAATGAGTTTGCTTGGGTTCCTAGGTTGTGAACTGTTGCTGCTATATCTGAAAGTTTGACCTTGTCAACAGACTCCATCCACATAGCGCATTTAAGATTTAGCTTTCTGTAAAAGTATACAAGCAAAACAAAAACATCGGTGTCATCAGATAAAATCTTGATACTGTTCGTTTCACTCCTCGACAGACAAAAAGCCTTTTGTACAATTATAACGTCTGCTTCATGGCGAGTTTCTAAATCTGGGCGAGAAATTACAAAGCCAGGAGTTTGTAATTCTGTTGGGATTGTATCAGCACCAGTAATGACCAACTTGTATGGAAAAAACTCACGATGTTGTAATATTTGCTTCCAAATTATATTCGTTAGTTGTATTTTATTGCATGATTTGGTTAATATGTTATTGCGACTTGGGAGAGTTGTGTCTGCTCTCAGTTGCATGGCAGTACCGTTGACTCCTCGTTTTGATCGCGTTGCACTCTTTGGACTATACTCAAAGTACCTATCAAAAATATGAGGAATGTGTCCTGTTCTGCAACATACTTCATGATCGCCGCTATGACATTATCAATGTACGTTTGTATTGTACCAACCTTTGGCCAATAAGCATGCCACAAAAGAGCACTCTAGCATCTATAATAATTGTACTTACAAATTTCCCCCTTGACGAGACCTGCACTCTTAATTGATTCATTGTAATTTCTGGGAAGAGGGGTTCATGTCCCAAATTCATCAAATAGTGCTTATGGGACTGGTGACAGTTCATAACCAAACAAAGTTGTCATACTGCATATTTCAGCATCACGTGTTATTAGCTGTAGGGCACGTGCGTAGACAGCCTTTGTTGGACTAACATATGTTTCTTGTCATCTGACAAAGGGACAACTTCCTTTTTCAAAGGAATATAAAATCCTTTAGGAAGTGATTCCTCGAATTTTTGCCGTTGCTTTTCTCCGAGGCATATAGCACTGTCCACATTTACTTTTGCGTTTCCAATACGGCCACTATATATACTAACAATACCATCAGGGTGGTCATCAATGACCAAAGGGTTAAGACATGTTTTAAGTTTTTTTCTGCCTATCTTCTCATCAGGCTGCATTTTCCTCTTTGTGAAACATATGCAACTTTTTGGATTCTTCGCCATCTATCATATCTTGAACATCTTTAGATAGATGACCACAAACATGCAACGACAGTGCCCACTTTTTCACCGTGTTTGGTTGCAACGTTATGGCTTTTATATACCCGTTGCAACGTTTGGTTGCAACGGGTATATAAAAGCTAGTACCGTTATATTACATAGTATTTATGTAATAAACGCTTATTAAACTACAAATGTTTTATTTTGTTCAACCAACTCCAATTCATTCTCAATAAAATGGGTGGTTTCTGTTTTTTGGACTTCGGGACCTTTGACCTTGAATATTTTAAGTTTCTCAAGGGTGCCATTCTGGCACTTCTCATATTCTGGTTCAGTATATCAAATAGTACTAGAATCAATCATAAATGACCAGTAAAGAGGAGGTCTGGTTGACAGAAAATAAAAGTTTACATAATATACAAATCACCGTTGTCCAGGGTACACCCGCACAACGCCGGGCATATAAAAGCTAGAACCGTTATATTACTTAGTATTCACATAATAAACCTTTATTAAACAAAAAAAAATTATTTTAGTCAACCAACATCCTTTTATCTCAATAAAATGGGTGGTTTCTGTGTTTTGGACTCCGTGACCTTTGACCTTGAATATTTTAAGTTGCTCTAGGGTGCGATTCTGGCACCCCTCAGATTCTGGTTCAGCACATCAAATAGTACTAGAATCAATCATAAAATAAAAGTTGTACCCTATTTCAAGGTCCAAGCATATTTTGCCATTTGGCGACTGGACTACAAGCAGATTTTTTTATGTGATAAATGTAGCTGACTTACAGGTCCCTACCTTCCCACTTTTTGAAATGGGTTCGAATATTTTTTTTTAATTTTCAATAAATAATTTTACACAAACGCTATAAGTTTAAAAAAAATAGCTATGTAATAATAGTGAACCCATGCAAGTTCGAACTGCCCTCCAGTTGAGAAACTGTTTCTAAACTGAAATATGCACCTGCAAAAGCAATGAATCGCCAAATATAGTAACTCTGGCTGAAACCAAAATCTTCCTGATTCCTTTTCGTTTTACGAGTGATATAGTTTGGACTCGTCTAAAACAAGTCAAGATGTCAAGAAGTGGTGGGAGGACTATAAGGTGTTCGAATTTGAATTCTTTTCTGAAATTTTCAATGTATTCTAATTTCGATGCGCTGAATTTTTTGACGTATCACACTTATCCGTAGCATTTGTAGTTTGGGCTATGAAAGTGGGTGACGGACAGACGGACTGAACGATTATAATACCTTCCACTTTTTACGTTATAATCGTAGTGTGGGAGCTAAAACTCACAAAACTGTTTTGGATTACACAGTAGAAACACCAGTTAAAACCCTCTAAAGCATGATTTTTTGCTTCACTATACGGTTTTTACTTTTAGAATCTACTAAGGACGTCCCTTACTCATGTAGACAAAATTATGATCCTGAGTCGATCGTCTGAAATGAAGACCCAGCCCAAAGCACTAAGAAAACACCAAAAAAAGATTTCAAATGATTGAGTTAACTATAATGAGAGGGAAGGGCTGGACGGAACTAATTGCAATTGAATAGTTTTTGAGTGCAAAGAACGGTTGAAAGGCACATATATTGATGAGGAGTTTTTTTAATAGGGACCACCGTCGAAGAAATGTAATGGAGTCGGTTACTTGCATTGAGCTAGAAGGGAAACTGGAGTGAAGTACGTCAGCGAGCCGAAAACCCACTCCCGCCCTTTTGAGCGAACAGGGCAGAAAAGGACTATTTTCCCTACACTTGTATGCAATGCTTGTATGAGACCTCTCTATCATATTGACTTGGGCTCCTAAATGTATTTTAACATTTTTAGTTCGAAAGAATTAACTTTCTTTAACTGTAATTCCAACTTTTTTAAGAAATAACCATGTGGATCACTAACTAAGAACCAGCGAAGACGAACCCAATAGCGAAATAGGCAAGTTTCTAGGTTTTCTGCCCGGTTCGTTTCTGCTGCAGTGCTGTGTATTCCTCCGCGTTTCGTTATTGGACCGGCTCGTTTGCTACCCTGTTCAGTGAATCACACACCTCACTCCAGTTTTCCTTGGCTCAATGGTTACTTGAATGCTGCATCTATAATAATAAAAGAAAGAGTCTGTCTGTCTGTGTGTGTGTCTGTTATCGGATCGTAAAAGACATACTTATACTGCCCACAGGAATTCGAAATTTTAAAGATAGATTCCCTTTAATACTAACGTGTGCACCTGAGGCTTAGTTTTTTCATATTTGTTCCATTTTTAGAGAAAATTCGAATTTTCTGAAAAAAATACACCACTTTCGCTCAAATCCGATAATTTTTTTTCTTTCCTGATGCCATCGGCTGAAAAAATTAAATAAAACTTTTAACGAAAACTTTTAAAATTCAAAATGTTTATTTTTTATTCTTTTGCCATTACTTTCAGAAACTAAATTCATTATTTGAAAAATAATTGACATGTTTCAAGGGACGTAATTCCGCCAGTCTTCATTCCCGGATTTTATTGTGGGTTTATTTGATGATTTTTTCATTGGGGGGGGGGGGGGGATTTTTCTGTTGACTGCATGTATGCATATTTAAGCAATAAATGTATAGTTAAGCTATTACTGATCTATGATGGTTAATAAAGGCCATCGCACTAGAGCTATTAGTGATTTATGTCTTTATTTTTTCGCCAAATACGTTGCCAAACTCGCCAAATTATTATTTAAAATTCGCCAAATAGGCAATTTCTTTTATAAATAATTTAAGCTGGTCGGTTGTTCGAAGGTCATTGTGTTAGAGCTGTATAATGGGTGTGGGTAGCTATATCTATTTTCTCGCCAAATTATTTCCCAAAACGCGCCAAATGAGCTAAAAGGTTTTATGTATTTATGAGGGAATTGTGATTACATTTATGAGTGCATTTTATAGCGTATTTTCATTTTGGAATTTTAAGCCAATGAAACGGGATTTTATAACTTATAACGAGCGGAAACAATAATAAGTTTATGATCCTATAACAGGGTATATGGTACACATATTTGGAATTTATTTGATATTTTTTATTCCGTGCGAAGAACGGGTATAAATTTGCTAGTGTGTTCATATATAAGAGAGCTGTTTTGTTTCAACCTCCGATAGGCTGTAACAAAAAGACGGGTCAAAATACAAAAAAGATTTTTTTTTACCAAAAGTAATGTACAATAATACTGCTTATTTCTCCACATAATCCCTTGACAATAAAGGCATTTGTCATACCTGTAAACAAGCTTTGAAATACTCTCTTCATGAAATGTAGCCGCCAATGATTGGGAGGGAGTTGTGACGGTTTCGTTTAAAAAAAGTAAATTTGGAAGCTTCACGTCATTTTTTTTCTGGCCTCCAAGCCACTGCTAGTCAATAATTCCCTTATGTTGAACCTTTGAGTTTCCCTAAACACTTGGTCAACTCGCTGAACAATACCGTCTGTAGCGACAGACTTGCTTCCTTGGTCCCCTTCTTCATGAACATCAGTATTGTTCAGCGAGTTGACCGAATGTTTAGGGAAACTTGAAGGTTTACCATAAGTGAATTATAGATTGTCATAGTGGCTTTAATTGTAGCGCTTCCAAATTGACGTGGAGCTAAAAAAAAAATGCCGTTCTCTAAAGAATTCGTGGCAAAATTTTAGGGTGATGGACTGGTAGGCATACGGTTCGTATTTAGAGATGTTAAATTATACATTTGAAGCAAATATGATTTGAATAAAGATTTAAAGTGGCTATTTTGTCTGTTTGGTGTAAAATTGAACCAATATTGTTATTAAATCCGTTTAGTTCACCGGATATCGTGTTTTTTAATTTATCATATGAAAAAAATACAATTCATTAATAAAATTGCGAAATTAGGCCATTTTCTACTTTAAACTGTCATAATCTCGTATTTGTGTGTAAACTTTTGCATCATACAAATTTTTATTTTATGAAAAAAATTATAGCTATAGCAAATCAAACAATTATGTTTCAATTCATTTCAAAATATTTTTTTAATATGTTTAGGGGGGGGGGGGGGGTTGTAATTCTACTATCACAATTCTAAATTTTACAGCTAAGTGAAGTCATTGTCTAAACTTTTGCATCGCAGTGTACCATGTCAGCCCAAGATTGCATGTTCGAATCTCAGCATACTTTAACATCCACAGAGATCTCAGATTCATTGCAATCTGAGCTTCAAAATTGTCTCCTAGATGGTGCCTCAAACAAAATGGCTCTCAGTTCTGGGGAATATGCGGAGCATGCAAAACCCTAGATCCACAAAAAAAACGAAGCCACGAATAAAAAAAAATATTGAACTACAAATAAACACATTTTATAAATCACAAAAATGATAATAAATAAAAAAAGTCGTATCTTTTTCGAGACTTTGGCGCCTCTCTGACAGTCGCCCAGGGCGCCATGGCGCAGGGCGTGGTTCCCAAATTTTTTTTTTCGTCTTCTGGACCCTCCTCGTTTCAGCCCTTTGATGCCAGAGACAGATAAAGAACAAACTTGCGGACAACACCCAAAAGAGTTGTCGGACGGTGAAGGGATTTGTGATTTTTTGAGGTTTTTGTAAGGTCGCTGTTGTATTTGGTTACTGTTAATTTAGAAAAGTGATAAAACCATAGATATCATAATTAAAGTATTAGAATGGCTGATCACGTGACCTCCAAAGCTAACGACGGGACGCGCATGTAGGCTTTTTAACAGGGCATAATGGCCAGTGTTGCTGCCACTTTAAGGAGAAAAATACTACGAAATAATACCATTTATTTCTAAAATTACAAAAAAAAAATACGAGAAAGGATTTAAAGTCACTAAAAATATTCCAAAAATGCAGCTAGTATTTTTACGATATTTTTTTGTAATTTTAGAATAATTCTAAAATAAATTCTAAAATTAAGTTATAAAGTTTAAAGAGTATATTAGTATTTTAGAATTATTCCAAAATTACAAAAAAATATCGTAAAAATACGAGCTGCATTTTGGTATCTCTAATCACTAAAAAGTGAGTTGAAATCCTTTTCTAGTATTTTTTTGTTGTAATTTTAGAATTAAACGGTATTTTTAATGGAATTAATGGTCAATAATAGGATTCTCCAACCATAAACCCTTGCAAAATTTCAACAGACAATAGGGTACTTGACAGTATCGCTAAAATACCTTCCAATATTAATTAAATTATAGTTTGAACCCCCAAAAATAACGTATATATTTTTTTGCAAAATAAATCTTTAAATAATTCATAAAAAAATCATTTTAAAATGGCTTATTTTTCATCGGTACGTCACGTTATCACAAACACGTCGATTTGGCTGACGTCACTAGTATGTATAAACACACCGGTGTGATTTTTTTTTTGTTTGTAATTAAACTGGTTTTAATCTAACTTACTATTAAAATAAGAATTTTATAGATAATGGAAGGAGGTTTTACAGGAAGCGGATAGTTCAAATGTGCTTAAAGTAGATTCCAAAATGGTGTTTCAAAGTTTGTTTATAGTTACTACTGACGTCATAGATACCACGTGACAGCCGCAAAGCGTTTTCGGGCGTAATGTTTCGTCCTAATTTTAAAATTCCTTTTTCTCCCTTTTTTATGGGGTATTTGAAAAAAAAAAATACGGGTCTAATATTTTTGGCATAAGAGTATTTTAAGAAAATAAATTTATTTTAGTCAAGTACCCTATTCATGTACAAAATCAGATAAATAACAAACTGTCGTTATATCTTTACCATCCACAAGAAAGGTATCCCTGCAACCGTACCTGCGACAAACCTTTCTTAGCCCAACGTGATGCGATTGTGCTGTGAAATAAAACTCATTTTTTCGTGTTGGTCTTTCTCTTTTAAAGGGTCCGTTTTTATGTATGTTGATGGTAGAGTTTTTTCTTTTTTTAAAGCGGCGAGGTTAAAGGTTCGCAAATGGAAGGTATGGGTGTTTTTTTTTCTTTTTACAATCTCCACCCAAAGAACTATCTACGTTTTTAAAATATATAGTTTTATTTTAATTTTTATAGGGTTGGCAGAACTGAAGTTTTGAAGAAAAGTCGCCAAAAAAAAAGCTAGCAAACCAACAAACATGTACGTGTATATTTAAATGACATTATAATCATATATTGATTAATATTTTTTCCAATTATTTAAAAGCAACATTTGCTATCTGGATTATTTTTAAAAGCGTGGCTTGCATAACAATATTGATTTGAATAAGTGATTTTTTTGCACGTAATTTTAAAATAGTTATGTATGCAACAGATTAGTTAAATACATAGATATCTCTCTCTCTTTCTCTCTCTCTCTCTCTCATAGTTAGAGTATTAGATTGGAAGATCACGTGACCTCCAATGCTAACGACAGGACGCGCATGGAGGTCAAATAAGAGGGTAAAACGGCCAGTGTTGCTGCCACTTTAAGGAGAAAAATACCACGAAAAAATACCATTTAATTCTAAAATTACAAAAAAATATCGTAAAAATACTAGCTGCATTTTGGAATCTTTTTAGTGACTCAATCCTTTTCTAGTATTTTTTTTTGTAATTTTAGAATTAGATGGTATTTTTTTGTAGTATTTTCTCCTTAAAGTGGCAGCAACACTGGCCATTTTGCCCTCTTATTTGGCCTCCATACGCGTCCTGTCGTTAGCATTGGAGGTCACGTGATCAGCCAATCTAATACTTTAACTATATCTATGGTTAAATAAGACTGTTTTTTTAAATAGAAGGGGAATGATTTCTATTTCAAGAGAGTCACATTCTTTGTACTAAAAAACGATTATTGGCTTGTCTTTTTTCAGTTGACGTATTTCCTTTCAGCTTTCATTCCTGCTTCCTTCGATTGGTGCTCTGTTGAGACTTTCCGCATGACATTGATTTACCGATTGCACGCGGCTTGAAGAAGAATTAATTTATTCAAGATTTCTGTTGCCACCCAAGACCGTAAACATGCCCAATAATTTAAAACAGTTTAATTTTTTTGCTCGAAATTAATTCATTTGATTTCTTGTTAATATTTTAATTTATAACTTATAAGTATAAAAACTGCTATAAAAAATTAGCATCTAAAATTTTCTATCATTCATAAATGTTGCTTTAACAATGCGTTCAACAATTATACTTACTTTTTTAAAGATAAATGTCTTACAAAGATAACCGATTTACACATTGCACACTTCAATATAACAGGTGTTTGTAATAGTTATTTAAGCAACTAGTGCCGAAAATAATACTTTATTAAGCGAGTGGCTTTTATTTCCCGAGACCGTAGGTCGAGTGAAATAATGACAAGATTTTAATAAAGTATCATTTGGCACGTGCTTGCTTACAATATTTTTTATAATAACGTGCAAAGAAGTATTTCTACCAATGAGTGATTTTCCTGACATCATTTAGTTCCCATGGCGATATTCGGAGGTTTATACTATTGATGGTGTTTGGCGTGAAATTTGTGTTCTTACTTTTGTCTTATTTAATTTCCTTTAATAATTTTTATAGTACTTGTAGTTTCCACGGAGATATTAGAAAATCCAAAAGTAATGAACCAATAGAAATAAGTGAGTTTCATGACATCATTTAGTTTCCATGGAGATATTCATGACATCATTTTGTTTTTCTACCAATCAGATACTCTTATTTACTTTACCGCACTAGTGCCGAAAGTACTACTTTCGGCACTGTCTGTGACGTAAGCACGTAAAGTGTTATTTTCGCAACGATTTATGAATGAATATGATATAAAAAGTGGAACTTTTTTGCACGTTGTTATAAAAAATGTTTTACCTCCCGATGTATTGAAATCCCCCATTTTAGCGATTCCTCGCCAAATCTCGCCTTTCCTCTGAAGATGATAATTCGGCGTTCTGTCGCTTTTAATATGATGGACTGCCAGCGTTTACCGCTTTTGAGAAGTTTGAGCAGGGGCGGGGGAAGAAGGAAAAAAAAACGCTTTTGTGAAATTGAATTAATGGAAATCCTAAATGGTGAGGGCGGCAACTGATTTCCGTACATAAATAACTTTCGCGTAAACAGTTTTTACTGTTTCACATATTTATTTATGCGCCATGCGTTCTTCTCGAAAGGAAATGTTAAGATGTCTTTTAGAGATCTCAGGGATATTATGTGGAAGGCAGTTTTTTTTCGAATCATGTTCTTCATATAGCTTTTAAATTGTGTTCAACAATGAGGCTGGGGAGCCCAGTTATTTAGGCATTCGCCTAGCATGCGGAAGGTCCCAGGTTCGGGTCCGGGCATCGCCAAAATAACTGCCGACCTATAAACGGCCCGTGCAGCCAAAAATGTCCGACGAATAATACCCCGTGTGGAGGGAATGCACGTTAAATATCCTCCAAAGTCCTAACGCTGCGTACGATGTCGCTCTTAACGGTTGCGTTGGTTGCCTAGACGCCCGTCGCCAACAGCCCTCGTGTAGCTCTAGTGCGACGATATTCAAACTAAACTAAACTTGTGTTCAACAATAGAGAATGCGAGCCTCGAAAGCATTTTCTTCCCCCATCCCTTCGCTTGGTTTTCTAGGAAACGGGGGGAGCATCGCTTTTCTAAACCTAACGCATTTGAGGTTCTGTTGTGAGGTTAACAATCCGAACAGTTCAAACCCAAGTAGGGTGGGGAAAAAACATGCTCACGCCGTTTCGAAGAAAACCACATGCGGGGATGGGGGAGGAAAATGCTTTCGAGGCTCGCATTCTGAATAGACATGGTATAGTTTAGTTCAAGCTGTAGAGTGGGTTCAAGAAGACAGGTGGACCCATGTTCAAAAGCCACTTTTAAATCAACACCGTCACCGTCCAAAAAACGTGTGGAAAACAGCCTCCAATTCGAATTTTCAAATCCATTGTAATACTTTAACTGCTTTATATTTTCTTATAAGGTAATTGAAATTAAAAAAAGCAGCTCAAAGTTGAATTGTATATCACCCAAAACTCGACAGATACCATGCCCCAAAAAAAATTCAACTTAAAAAAAAAAAACAATTTCCTCTTCTCAAACTCTGCTCAGTTTTAAAGTGAGAGAAACATTATTAATGGGGCTGTTTTGGATGTGACACTTGGCCACATTCTTGGTGATCGACGAAATTGAAATGGTCGCCGGTGGTCGTAGGTGATTGGTTGTTGTAACGATCCCACATGTCGAAGGGAAGAGTAATGGAATTATAAATAGGCGATGCCCAGCAATGACTTTAAATTCAAATTATCATATCGGTTTTTCGGACTATGGATCGCAAAATAATCCATTAAGATTTTTGGGATACACGCTCAGAAAAAACTTGTGTTGACTTTCATTACAAAAAAATTGTGTTGACTTTCATTACAAAAAATTGTGTTGACTTTCATTACAAAAAATTGTGTTGACTTTCATTACAAAAAATTGTGTTGACTTTCATTACAAAAAATTGTGTTGACTTTCATTACAAAAAATTGTGTTGACTTTCATTACAAAAAATTTGTGTTGACTTTCAAGTCAAGACTGACAATTGTGTGAAGTTTTTTCGTAAAGGCACGATTCAGTAACTATAGTTGAAATGAAAATTCGATATTTTGAGTGGTCGTTTTGTTCCCGTTCCCTGTTACCTTAACACATTCATCTCCGAATAAAAACGTTAAGTTTTTTTATTTATTTTTCATGTAACTTAATTTGCCCTTCATAAATTATTCAAGACAATGGTGTTCATTCATCTTACGTTTTGTTTATTTAGATAAACCTAAACAGAAATCTTATTTTCGCGTATCAAACTTCCTTGCCCATCTTAATGGCGTTAGAATTCAAAATTCACCCAATTTCCTTTCGAATCTTCGTTGATGGTATATAAATTTTCATTTGAATTCAAAATTCATACAAATGACTATTTTATGCAAACCAGTCACTCAACACCATCATGAATCATCTTAATAATGAATATTCATGTGAATAATGACGACCCTGACCACATACAAGACCAAAGACTGGCTCCGTGACCAGAGGGCACTAAAGTTCGATCGACCGAGCACAATTTATTAATTCCACTAGTGATTACTTAATTACACCTGGTCTCATGCACATAATAATCCCCGGTGACATTTTTACTTTAAATTTATCTCTATAAGTTAAGAAATATAAGGTAATAAAAGTGTTCAGATGGGGCTGAAATTCCGAAATGGGGATTTTGTGTTTTTTTACATGCTTTGGAGGATGATGGTTCTAAAAAAATGTGGGTTTTTTTTACATTGGTCCTTCTGCCTAACAAAAAAAACTAAACTCCTCGGCGCAATAGTATTGGGCCAATGCCTGCCGTGCCCATTTCAGCTTTCGTGACCTAGGGCTCTGGGGTGCTAGGTATATGTCCCGTTAAGGTGGTCAGCCTCACGCGGAACCCCCCAGTGTTTAGTTCCCAAGTATGCTTGATACCCATCTTATCGACCTACTCAAGGGATGAAAGGATGGGTCAACCTCGCCCAATCCGGGATTCGATCCCCGGACCTGTGGCGCGTGGCAATGCGAAGCACTACCACTAAGCCACTGGGCCCCGATCCTTCTGCCTACCTGTCTAAAAAGCACTCTACAGATCGAACTAAGAGAGCTACGGACTAGAGCTACATTTTTTAAACGAGGAAGTCATAATAAAGTTTTCGACCAAAATTGCGCATGTGCAAATGGGTAGATGTAATAGAACCCTTTAGGTTTTAAAGGAATTGAAATTACATTAACATTACCAAAGCAACTGCCGATCATTTAAACAATCTGTGCAGCCACAAGGCAATGTCGCCCTTAAAAGTTGCGTTCAGATGCCTATTCAGGTTTCGGCTCTTCACTTGACTGCGGTTTAAAATTACGACGTTCATTGCCAAAAGCCCTCGTGTAGATCTTGTGCGGCGATAATTCAGCCATATTTTATGCAAATCAAACACTCAACACTTTGATGAATAATCTAAAATATGAATATTCATTGCAGTAACGAGCACATACGAGAACAGCGACGGGCTCCGTGACCAGAGGGACCTGTGACAGAAAAGTCCAACCGACCTGGGCTTAACTAATTAAATCTGAAATGATATGAAACGTTTTCATTCTATTTAAAAGCGAGGAATATTACATATTTATTCTTTGAAATATAAATTAATTTCTGCAAACGATAAGTAATAATTATTGAATTTTCGAAATAAAATAAATGGAACTAGCCAAATTTAGCATGTAAATGTTTAATATAGAATATCAATGCTGTGTTTGGCGCCTTTTTACTGGTTCAACACAACTGTTGTGTGGAAGCGGGTTAAGTGACAGATTCTGTTACAAACCTACTTGTTTTTGTACAGTGTCCGAATCATTCAACCCATTAATGACAATTTGTTACAAAAAGTGCTATGCGAAAGCCAGCTTTCTGCTTAAGTTTCTGTTTAAGTTCTAAATTAACTCAGCAAATGAAGACCAATGGTACTGAACAATCTCTAGGACAAATTAAGTTGCATAAAAAATAAATTTTAAAAACCTAATGGTATTCACAACTATTTTTTTAGTGCGTTAATAAAATTGAGACTTGAAGTCAATTTTAACGTCTGCAATAGACGTATTTGGCATGAGTGGCAACAGTTCCAACTGTATTTTCGGTCCATCTGGAATGACATTTGCTTTGGTGATAATTTGATCAAATTATTTCAATTTTAATATTTAGGAATTCAAATATTTTTCATAATTGTGGACAGTGTATATAATTTGATAGCGATTTCGTTTAATTTCTTCGTCTTTGTTCTCTTATTATTCTTTTAACGTTGTGTAATTTATTATACTGTAAATCTGCAGAGTAGTTTTATCTAAATTCTATAAAAAAAATATAAAATATCCGCTAAACATAAAATATTCTATATACTAAATATCCTAATATAAATATTCTAAATACTAAATATCCTAATATAAATATTCTAAATACTAAATATCCTAATATAAATATTCTAAATACTAAATATCCTAATATAAATATTCTAAATACTAAATATCCTAATATAAATATTCTAAATACTAAATATCCTAATATAAATATTCTAAATACTAAATATCCTAATATAAATATTCTAAATACTAAATATCCTAATATAAATATTCTAAGTACTAAATATCCTAATATAAATATTCTAAATACTAAATATCCTAATATAAATATTCTAAATACTAAATATCCTAATATAAATATTCTAAATACTAATTATCCTAATATAAATATTCTAAATACTAAATATCCGCGGTTTTTTGAGCATTGAGGGTGAAACCGAAACAACCAAAGACGTTTCGAAAGTACAGAAATGAAAACTGGAAACATACGTAATCTAAAACAACCCAATATCCCATCCCATGGTAGGATTAAGGTTCGTTTCTCCAAGTGGGGCAGGGCCGTAACTTGGACATTTTATTGGGGGGGGAGGACCACATTTTGGCGCCCTCTCAAATTTTTTTGGAGCCTCGTCAGTTATGAATCATTATTAACGGCTAATTACATTAATTAGTACTTATGAATTAATTTAACTTTCTAATCAAAGTTATAAATTTCTATTAATTACTAATTAAACCACTTTTAATTAATAATGAAACAATTATTAATTACTATTTACATCATTAATAAATTACTAATGAAATAATTTTTAATTAAAAATTAAATAATTATTAATGACTTGAATGAATTTAATTGTTTAACAATTAATGTGTAAATTGGTTCAAAGTGAATTAACCTAATTTGAAAATATCAACACCGAATTAGTTATGGTAAATTTACACCTACAAATTATTGGCTTTATAATTAAATGGACCTTGTAGAAGTTAATTAAATAGTACTTTGCAAAAATTTGCATTTTTGACATAACATGCAAACAATATTTTCGCTACTGAAGTTTTTTTTTATAGCTAATTTCTTCAAATTTCAGCAAATATAAACAAAATATTTTGCTTATACTAAACAACTAAAGACTGAAAATTAACTAAAAAATAGTTCCATTATACAGAGTAATCAAATATAATAATACAGAGCTTCTCAAATTTCTTAAGTGTGTATTATTATTATACTTCTAACTTATAAATGATGTCTACAGAAAAAATATTTTATTAAAAAGATAAGCATGAAATACCGTTAGAATTTCATTAAAGTATTTGATTTATAAATTCTGTTTTTCAGTACTTAGCGGGGCAATAACATCAAATCGGGACGTTTAGGCGGAACATTTTGTCTTCGGGACAGTGAGACAGAAAGCGGGATTGTCCCGCCAAAATCGGGACATCTCGTCACATTAACAATTATCCAGTAAAAATAGTTTCAAATAAAACGATTATGACAACAATAAACAATCATTAGTTACCTTTAAACAGAAGAATTGGTCAGCATAGAATTATAGAAAGAACGAAGAAAAAATAACAACTTGAACACAACAGGAGGAAACTTTTTAAGTGTTTACTGAAAGAGCTGAGATTGCACCAAAGACGTATCAGTCACTGTCGAAAAGGTCCAGGGATGACCATTTCCAAGTAAAAACACAACATTACCAGGGTCGCTATACAATTTACAACCCCGAGTACAGTAACGAGCCTTTTTTATTGCTTCCTTTTGTCCGAATTTCTTAGCCGTGTCCCTGTGTTCAGATAGTGAAAAGCGATACTAAAAATTTCCCCGAAACATGGGACATTAGCCCATTACTGCAGACCCCCAAGGGGAATGGGTAAACGTGTTATCTTTCTCGGTGTGGTGTGGTTGTGGGGTTGCAAGCTAGATTTGCAAGCTAGATTGTTTTTGTTGTATTTTTTTACACGGTCACTTTTGGGTTTGATTCTGTGGAATGAAAAGAAAAACATAACATATAATCTGTGCAAAAGTTGGTATTGCAGCTGCCATACCAATCCGGCCCCACTGCAAAAGCTGGTATGGCAGCTGCCATACTGGATCCGGAGCCACTGAGTGCAACTGATAATTAAACTACCCATTTTTACAGCCTGAATCGAAGCTTGCAAGCCTGTCAAAGAGCAAAGAGGGCAAAACTGTTAGGTAATTTCATACTTAGGGAAATACCAACATATATATATTTTTTTTAATTCAATATTGTGTTTCGAAGATAGTTTTTAACTAGTATAAGTGTTTGGATCTCCATCTCATGGGAGGGGGGGGGGGGAGGAAAGAATAATTGGAGTGAAAGATTTCCGTTATTTTTTGAAAATACCAGTATGTTCTTCATACCAGTTTAAGATTCTGTTGTTTATTATGAAATCTTAGAGAGGGCGCCATTCACATGGTGCCATTTTGGGCTAAAATAGCGCTTTAAAAATTATTGAGGGGAAATTAGAAAATAAAATAATTATACAATTACGTATTATTGAAAAATAATTGTTTAAAAAGTGAACTGTTAAAAAAGTTAAAGATGGCGCCTTTTTGGGCGCCTAACGGCGCCCAAAATGGCGCCCTTTGTAAAATTATTGATTATTCCCCCCTCCCCCCCCTATAACTTACGGCCCTGCAGTGGGGCTTGGCGTGGAACAAATTGGGTTGGCTCCCATTTCTCACATCGGTGTAAAAGTGCGTGGGAAGAAGAAATTTCTAACAATCATTCGCCTCATTAATCAATGGGGCAATCTTGGCGCCGCCATTTTTACCTGCAGACGAGGTTTTTTTTTGTGTCTACCTTTAAAGGGAATTTTATCATTGCTGGAGGAATGATGAAAAATACCAATTTATAAAAGAATAAGTATCTTTCTAGAGGTCTCCAAAGTGTCCCATTTAGCTTGGTTTATTTGAAAAATGTAGTACCAGAGCTGCATCATGGAGACTATTGGAGACATGGGTTCGTTATGTAGAATCGCGGTCAAATGACAAGGAAGGCACGTGATTAAACTGCAAATGATTAAACCTTAATTTCTGGGCTGGGGAGCCCGGTCGGTTAGGCGCTTGCCTGTGCCGATGTGAACAGTCTCAGGATTTAGCGCGGGCATTACCAACATAACTGCCAACCTACAGCCCCTGGACAAATTATTAGACGCACTGTATTTTTTTTAGTAATGATGAAAACATACCAAAGAATGCCATATCATTAAAAAAGATGTCGATATATGTATTAAGTATAGCAGATAGTATTTTCCTATTCAATAGCTTACGTTTAGGAACACCAATGTCCTTCTAAAGGTACACTCTTAAAACAAAAGAGCGGTTTTAACCCAGTCTGAGTTAATTTCCACTCCTTTCCGGTGCCGAAAATGCACTTCTCCTATAGGAGTGAATTTCACTCTTTTGTTTTAAGAGTGTATAGCAGATAGTATTTTATATTTAATAGTTTAAGTTTAGGAACACACATGTCCTTCTAAAGGTATTTTGTTCATCATGGATTGATACATGAAATCTTGCAGTGCGTCTTATAATTTGTCCGGGGACTGTACAAACGGTCTATGCAGCCCAAAGGTCAGACGGATAAATACTACGTGTAGAGGGAGTGCACGTAAACATGTTCCAAAGTATACATGATCCCCTGCGTTGCCCTTAAAAAGTTGTGTAGCTGCCTCAGCAACCCACAGTCTACCAAAAGGATCCTCAATGTGGAGATGAGTTACCTCGGCTTATATACTACTGTAAACGTAGTAATCAAGAATAGTGGTAGGAACGAGATGGTAAATCAGCGCCACCTAGTTGTTGAGGGAATATTGAGGTTGCGTGTGTGGTGAACCGCCACAGTTGCATTGGGTGCTCAGGTGTTGGCTCGTCACTGGGCTTTGGCACTAAATTATGACGCCCGCCGCCAATAGCCCTTGTGTAGCTATAGTGCAACAATAATTCAACCTAACACTATCCTGAATTTGCTTTGACCGGGGGGAGGTGTAATATTTCGTTTTTATAATATCGTGCAAAAAAACTAACTTTTTCAAATCAATAATCGTGGCAAAAGTGATGCTTTAAAAGAAATCGTGTTTCAAAGTTACTTTTACGCACTAGTGCGACAAAGTAAATAAGAGCATCTGATTGGTGGAAAATTCTTTATTTGAGCGTGATTTTTTATTTGGCGTCTCATTTCCAATGCCAATCTAAGAAGTACTTTTTGCACGTGATTTTAAAATAATCATTAATGTAAATAATCAACTTCAAATCATTTGAACGTGATAATAAAATAATTAATAAGCCAATCAATAAATGCCAATTTAATAAATACTTTTTTGCACGTTATTATAAAAAATAGTGTATGGCAACCCGTTGAAAATAGAATTTTTTAAACTCTTGAATTTATTTTTAATTTATTCAACTCGTTTAAAAAAAGCCAGCTTTTGCGTTAAAACTACAAATTGTTCGTACAAAATAAACAGATTCTCTGTAAATTTTACGATATCTCTCTACACACCAACTGACTTTTTCTGTAAAAACTATCGATTTTCTTTACAATATACAGATGGGTGACAAAATAATACGAACACCTATGAAAGAGGAGAAAAGCTTTATTAATAGGGAGTTGGACCCCCCTTTGACTGAATTACAGACTGTATGCGACGTGGGATGCACGCATAGAGGTCATGAACAACTTTTAATGGAATATGAAGCCATTCTTCGTGGAGAGCGGTCTCTAATGCCGAAATCGTAGATGGTGGAGGGAATCGAGCACGGAGTTTTGACTCCAAATGTTCAATAATATTTAAATCAGGTGACTGAGGGGGCCAAGAAAGATGACCTACTTCCCCCTCATGCTCTGCAAACCATTCTTGCACGATTTTAGCAGTGTGGATAGGAGCGTTGTCGTCTTGATAAATTGGGCATTCTCCGGGAAATGAAGTCTGTACAAACGGATGCACCTGATCCCCCAGGATATTGACATAGTGGGTAGCTTTAACCTTGCCATGAAGAGTAACAAGTGGTCCAAGATATCGCCCCCCATACCATAAGGGACCCAACTCCATGCTTCACAGTCGGCACGATGCATTCAGGAGCAAATGCTTCTTTGGGCGTTCTCCACACATAAACTCGTCCGGTGGTCTGGAATAGGGAGAACGTCGATTGATCCGACCAGATGACTTGTTGCCACTGTTGTGGGGTCCATTGTCTGTGTGTTCCACACCACTGACGTCGCTGTAAAGCATGACGTGCTCTTACCAATGGTTTACGAATTCCAACTCTTCCATACAAGTTCGAAGCATGCAGTTCCCTTTGGACAGTTCTTGCAGAAATAGGGTTACGAAGATGACTTCACCTCAGACGATATTTGGGATATCGATTGTTTGCGCTTTCGGGCCACTATGCGGGTTAAGACTCTTTTATCCCTCTCGGTAAGCTTTCTTTTCCGTCCACTGTTGTTCTTGCCGGACGCCACATTCCTTGTATGCTGTCATAACGGCAGATACAGTACTCCTTGCACGCCCCAAATAAATGGTTGTTTCCGTCACCGAGCAACCAGCGCACCTCATTCCAACAATCATACCTTTTTCGAACTGTGACAGGTCCGTCATTATTGCGTTTTTCAGAAATTACAATAGACGCGTGCAACACCTATCGCAGCTGTTGAGCGACTGCAGTGTTTCCACTCCAAAATGTTAAAAATCCCTTCCAAGGAACCAAAAAATCCCTTTTTATCCCTCAGCCGCCAAATTAGCAACCTTTTGCCTCGTATTCTTCTTTTGAATTCTTTACGCCAATGGGAATATTTCTTATGATGTTACGCTCTCCAAACGCTCTAAAAAATTCTTAATTCCAATGCGCACCCTCCATAATAATAAAGTTCAATAGCAAAACCTACTAGCAACAAACTCTATGAAATGACGAAAAAATAACATTCCAAAAAAAAATTCCCATGCGCGCAACACCTACCAACACTGCATTTCGCCAGAAAATGCCATATAACCACAAAAAGTATTTATCGCCCTCTAGAAATCCGCCAAATCTTTGGCGACAGAAACATTGCACTTTCAGTTTTGTTCAAAACTAACCATTTTTGAACAAAGTGACAGGTTTTTTTTTTAATATCCCTAGTTTGACTCATTTTTCTCTTTCAAACCTGATTTATCCCTTAATATCCCTCAATCCCTTTTTCATCCCTCAAGAGGCCAAAATATACCTTAAAAGGGATAAAATCCCTCAAAGTGGAAACACTGAGCGACTGATACTTTACCTTTCGAATCCGCTAGGCGGCGGACTGCAACGCAAAATGACATGCGCGTTGTGCGTCTTTGAAATGGGCCATGCCTTTTTCATGGGTGTTCGTATTATATTGTCCCCCATCTGTACTTGGTAAGGCAAGATGGGGTTTTACCGATTTTCTAAAAATCCCCAAGTTTTAATAATCCCTTCATTCCCGGAAAAATTCCGACGCATATTCTTTATATAAACATAATTTTCAAACAATTACATAACTAAAATTATGTTTTAAAAATAGTTTTGAAAAAATTAGCTTCAACATTTGCTAAGGAGCACGTCAGTTTAACAATTTAGTGGAATTTGTGGTTTTGAGTTGTAAAAATCCACATTTTTTTTGCGTGCTTTGAATAAACAAACAAGCTCTGTCATTTTTTTGTGATTAATAATTCATTCTTACTTTCGCTTTTTAATCCGAAATGTTCTATAAATTTACCGCTGAAAAAACTTAGAAAGAAAACTTGCAAAAACTTTTCTTTATTGCAAGACCTTGAAATCTGCTAGAAACTCTTTGTACGTCATTTATAATACAATTAATAAATCAGCTGCATCGGTATTTTTGGAAAGCTCGAAACAAAAAAAAAATTCAATTCATCAATAAATATGCAAAATTAGGCCATTACCTATTTTAAATTAGCACAATATCGTATTTGTGTCTAAACTTTTGCATCATACAAATTTTGATTTTATGAAAAAAAAATTGTTATAGCAAATCAAACAATTATTTTTCAATTATAGCATTTCAAAATATTAATTTAATATGTTTAGGAGGTTTCTGTAACTCTACTATCACAATTCTACATTTTACAGCTAAATGAAGTCATTGTCTTAAACTTTTGCATCGCAGTGTAATTTGTTTATTTAGAAAAACGTAAACAGAAATATTATTTTCGCGTGGCATTTGTTTTTGTCAATTGTTGTTGACGGTTTAAAACAATTCGTGAAACTCTTCGTAGACTAACAAAAAAAAGTCAATTATTCAAACAACCAATAAGACATATCTTGATAGTATGTTTTAATTTATAACCTTCATACCATTTTTCTCTTCCATTATATATTTTTTTCATGTATTGTGCATATGACTAGTAATAAATTAAAAGGATTAAACTATACCTTGGCGCCACTCGAACAAGAGTTAATGTCTTTTGATGCAAATGTGGGTCATTTAGGTGCTTGCCCAGCATCTTAATGGAAGGTAGTTTTTTGGTTGACGTAATTTATGTTTTTGTTTGTATTTACTGTAAGTTGAAACAAGTAGGTTTGTAACAGAATCTGTCACTTAACCCGCTTCCACACAACAGTTGTGTTTAACAGGTAAAAGGGCGACAAACACAGCATTTATATTCTATACTAAACATTTACGTGCCAAATTTGGCTAGTTTCATTTATTTTATTTCGAAAATTCAATAATTATTACTTATCGTTTGTAAAAATTTATATTTCAAAGAATAAATATGTAATATTCCCCGCTTTTAAATAGAATTAAAACATTTCATATCAACTTGCAAAGAATCTCATAGTGAAATATATTTGACGTCAAACTGATCGATGTCGTAAAAATAAATTTATTTTAATTTATTGTCTCAAAGAATTAAAGTTTCTCGAGCGATTGTTGCGAGTGGCAATAGTGATTTAATTCTAATACGAATGCTTTTTAAATGAGCATTAAATATTGCAGTTTTTTTAAATAATTGAAGTACTTCGAATTCTTTTCTGAAATTTTCAATGTATTCTTATTTCGATGCGCTGAATTTTTTGACGTATCATATTTGTCCGTAGCATTTGTAGTTAGGGCTATGATAGTGGGTGACGGACGGACAGACAGACGGACTGAACCAACCAACCAAACCAACAACAAATCTATAAATTGTATCAACACAAAAGTAGCATTCTATGGGCTTGTTTCAACACTATGTCAAAGAAAACAAAATAACCAATGAAATCGCAGTTCGAAGCGCGTGACGTTATAAAAAAACCCCAATGAGCTTGTCTCAACACTTAGTTAGAAAAAAACACAACAACCAATGAAGGCGCAGTATAGAGAGCGTGACATCATAAGAAATATTCCCATTAAATAAATAGTAGGGTTCCTAAAAGTAATTAACTCACTTTAAAACCTCCTTCATTAAAATAAAAATTACTTTCTCCAAGTTTAAACAGATGCAGTTCGCGTATGTTGCTATATCCTGATACGTGAGTGTTTTAACGATTCCGGCTGTACTTCATGTTAGACATTATTAGGATTGACGTTTCGCAGTTGCTTATGATTAATTTTTGATTTAACGTTTTCCGGTTTCCTGCTAAAGTGCTTTCGAATGGATTTGAATTTAAGTATCTTTAGTTACTACATTCTTAAAACAAACGAGCGGTTTTAACTCAGTCTGAGTTAATTTCCACTCCTTTCCGTGCCGAAAATGCACTTCTCTTTTTGGAGTGAATTTCACTCTTTTTCGGAGTGGGTAAAAGAAATAAAAGAAAACAATCTGCATCCTACACTCTTAAAACGAGCGGTTTTAACTCGAATGCCGAAAATGCACTTCTCCTATAGGAGTGAATTTCACTCTTTCGTTTTAAGAGTGTAGTTAGTGAAGTTTAAATTGCTTTCCATTTTTTTTTTGCATAAAAAGCTGGTTAGTTTTAATTTGTATTTCTTCATTTTATAATGCAATTTGGAGCTGTTTTGTGTTTGCTAAGTAATACTAAAATATCTGTTTTTTTACATTTTTTTTTATTATGTTGACTAGGGGGCTATGCCCCCTGCTCGCTATCACTCGCCAATCCCCTGGAATTGCTGCGCAATTCCCGGGGATTTTGTCGTAGAGATAAAAAAGTCTTACTTTAATTTAATATAGACATATTTTATAAAACCCATAACTTAAAAACCCTGCTATAATTTTTTTCCCTGTCTAGCCTTGTTAATAAATACTTGCCTTATCAATAACAATCTATAAAATACTACACATTCAGACACTTTTATAAGACTGAATTTTTTTTCGAATTTCGGCAAAAAACGCCTTTTTTAAAAATATTGCTTTTTTTGAAAAACTATTTTAAATTTTTTAAAATTATTTTGTGGACATGAAGTTTAGACTTTGTGTGGCATTCAGTAAAAAAATTGGAGTTGTACTATAAAAATTGTGTCGTGCAGATAAAAAAAAGCTTAGTTTTTTTTTTTAAATATAGAGAGATACTTATTAAAAAATAAGAAGCTCGGGTCATTTAAGGCGTTGGCGACATTTTCAAAGCTCCAAATGTCGCCGGAACGGTTGCTAGGATTTGACTTAAGCAATTTTACATAATTATTCTTCGAATTACAGACAAACCTAGGAAAATATAAATAACATTAGTTAAATTTGCAAAAAAAAAACTATTGAAAATAGCCATTTTTGGCATTTAAAGTTTAAATTGCAACTAAATGCAGTGTTTGGCGATTTTATTCCTAAATCTTGTGTCAAGGCGGTTCTAGGTGACAGTTACTGTAATACAGTACATATTCCATCTAAATATATATTTATTTTCCATGTACACGACGTTACTTGATGATGGGACGTTTTTTTTGTTTGCCCAGTAGTCAATCCATATATTGGGTGTCTAAACAGAGAATACAGCCTGCATAGGTATCATCCTTCGTGCACGGCCCTAACCAATCACATCACTTAAATTGAAACAAGTAGGTTTGTAACAGAATCTGTCACTTAACTCGCTTCCACATATTTGTGTTTAACAGGAAAAAACGCGCCAAACACATCATTAATTCTATATCTAACATTTACAAGCTAAATTTGGCTAGTTTCATTTATTTTATTTCGAAAATTCAATAATTATTACTTATCGTTTGCAAAAATTAATTTATATTTTAAAGAATAAATATGTCATATTCCTCGCTTTTAAATAGAATGAAAACATTTCATATCACCATACAAGGATTCCGTAGTGAAATATATTTGACGTCATTTCAAACTGATCGATGTCGCAAAAATAAATTTATTTTAATTTATTGTCTAAAAGAATTAAAGTTTCTCGAGCGATTGTTGCGAATGGCAAATGTGATTTAATTCTAATAAAAACAGGGCCTTTAGCTATTTGTAATTCAAAGTTTTAAACGCCAAAATTAACTATTTTCATTAATCTTCTTTCTCAGATTTAATAATTAGACTTTATCGTTTGCTAAATTTGTTTGAAGTTCGAAGAATAATGATGTAATCTTTTTTAATAAATATTTTTGTCGCCACAATTTCCCATTTACATTTCTTCCGAAAATTCACTTATTTATAATTTGTTAAATTAATTTACAGTTCAAAAAATTTATAATTTGTACAATTGATGCTTTAAAAATAAAAGCGAAACTTAGCATATTTTTTTTATATTAAGTTAGAATTCTCTATGCATCTTTCTACATACATATATATAGAACCATTAAAAGAACTCTATTGTGATAATACAACAATCCAAACCGAATTATATCACATAAATAAATATTTTTTCAAAAGTGTATTTTTATTTTAACAAAAGTTTCTCGTACGTTTAACGAAATGGCAACAGTGAAAATATTGAATAAAAATGGAATTTGCATGTTATTTCAATGTAGATTAAATTTTTAGTTATTTAAATTTTAAATAAGCTTCTAGTTTAAATTTTTTAATGAAATTTGGCATGTAGCCTAATCTGATTTTTTGCTTCAAAATGACGTATCCCACTTGTCTGTGGGACTTGTGGATGACAACAGTGAAAATATGAATAAAAATAGAATTTGCATGTTATTTCAATGTAGATAAAAAAATTTAGTTATTTAAATTTTAAATAAACTTCTAATTTAAATTTTTTAATGAAATTTGGAATGTAGCCTAATCTGATTTTTTGCTTTAAAATGACGTATCCCACTTGTCTGTGGCACTTGTGGTTCTTTCTGTGAAAGTGGGTGACAGACAGACGGACGGACAGACAGACAGACGGACTGAACGATTATAAAACCTTCCACTTTTTACGTTATAAACGTAGTGTGGAAGCTAAAAGTGGACTAACACACACACACAGAGGGAATTTGGTTTGGAGACCCGTGGTCATTCGTGCTCATTCTCACTTAATTGAAATCTTGGTCTCTTCTGAAAGGTGAACTTCTCGAAATAATCACCCAATAACCTCCCACGCCCGTTTCTTATCTATACACAAGCGGGGCAGGAATGCGACAGAGAACATAAGTTCATGGCTCCTTTTTTTTTTTTTCAAACATCACTTCCTGAAAATCACTCTTTCGGTGACATTTCATCACACATATGATACAATCGAACTGCATCCTTCTGAGCACGGATTATCCGAACTATTGTTAATTCGAACTTGAGGGGAAATGCCGGCGCGCTGGATCGCGGGTCTCCAAACTCAAGTGCCTCAGTGTTAATCCAATGGGGAAAAAACTGTTTTCTCTGCCACATTTCTTGAATATTTTTACAAGCCGATTTTTTTAAAATAATAAATGTAGATAACTTACAGGTCTCTATCTTCCCACTTTTTAAAATTGCTTCGAAAATTTCGTGTAAAATTATTTATTGAAAATTATGTTTAAAAAAAAAATCGAGCCAATTTCAAATAGTGAGAAGGTCGGGACCTGTAAGCCAGCTACATTTATCACATAAAAAATCCGATTGTAAAAATATTCAATATAGCCGGAGAAATGTGGCAGAGAAAATATTTTTTTTCTCCATAGGATTAACACTGATGCACTTTGCTTTGGAGACCCCCGGTCCAGCGCGACCATTCCCCCTTAAGTGCATACATACAAAATTGAAAAATACAATTTAATATCTTTCATATTCAGCGAAATACTATACTTATTCGAACTAAGGTCTAATGTTGCCAAAGATATTACAACAATCCGTGTCCACCAAAGGGCGCTGAAGGCCCCATACTGATTCATCGCACGGAATATACCAGTGGCGTCTCACGTTGCGATCTGACATAGCTGTTATTCAGCTATAGTTAAACTCATAGTTTCCTTGCACAGAAGCCACGACCACGGGCGGAGCTATAAAACGCTAGGAGTAATCAGATGAAGACAAAATAAAACCGCTGAAATTTCCTCTTCATCTGATTGCTCCGCGCGTTTTATAGCTCCTCCCATGGTCGTGGCTTCTGTGCAAGGAAACTGAGTTTAACTATAGAGAGTTCCAGGTGAAGAGACCAAGTTGCTTCGTATTACATATTTACTACGATATTTATTATAACCTAGATGACTGGTAGTAGCGCAGTGGTAAAGCGGCGCCATCTAGCGTAAGCTGTTATTTCAGATTGCATGTGCGTAACAGCCCGCTACAGTCATTGATTTTTAGTTACCTATTCTGATAATTAATATTAAGCTTTTGGCATTAAAATCTGAGATTTGTGAGGACTAAAATCTGTGATTTTTGGCGGTGCCCAAATGCAACGCTAACGCCTCAACCGACTGCTTTTCCCTATCCCGTTATTAATAAAGTAATTTTAAGGCTTTTTAGACCTTAAAACTAGTATATATTTTTTTTCTTTACTAAGACTTTGTTTCAGTACATCATGATAATTTCATTTTATGTAATAATAGAAAAAACTTTTTGCTCTTATCAAAGGCAACTGCGTTTCCCAGTTCTGGAAATCCAAAAATCTATGGAAATTTAATGAATGTATCAATATTATCTGACTATTACATTGACAATAAACTACATAAATATTTAATGCAGGAAATATGTTTGATAGTGCAATTTCGCGTGTAAAATGTGCTTAAGAAAACACGATCATTAAAAATGTTTACTTGCTTTAGGAAGAGAACGTACACAAACTACAAAATTGATGTTCTCAGCAGAGTTTTTTTTCAGCTTTTTTACGTTACTATAATTATGCACAACAGCCCAGCAATTATTTACATCACACATTAAGAAATTTATCTTCCAATAAATTTTGCAAACGTATGAGGTTAGGGGATTTCTCGATGGAAAAGGATTAGTTTTTTTTAAATTGTCCAAATCGCATCACGTGATTGATTGACGCCCCCCTAATAAACGTCGTTCTGTTCAAAGTTAAGTTCGTTGTTAAGTTCGGATCAGATTTACTGTACGGTCCCCCTTGGCACGATTTTTTTGGATTTGGCGATAAATAATTTTTTTCTGGAAACCTGTCAGACTTCGACTGATGATTCGAATTCTATGTCTTCGCACCGATGACGTTTTCCGGCAACCCTATCGACAACGCAGTATAGAGAGCGTGACGTCATAAGAAATATTCCCATACAATCTTTTCTTTGAATCGTGGTTTTTAAAAAAGTCGCCAAAATACGGACTTTTGGCGCGATTTTGGAAAGTTCGCCAAGGGGGACCGTACAGTAAATCTCTACCTTAAGTTCTTCCATCATGCCTGCTTTAAAACTACTCACGTGTCTGAAACGTAACCATAAGTTCCAAGTTGTTCGAGCCACTGCTCTTCCCCACCTTTATTTGTTATTAATTCCGTTATATATTTCAATTATCATTTCACCAGTTCTGTCAACTGATGTAAATTTCTGTTTGAGTTCATTCCCCTTCTTTCTTGCTTTAAAACTACATGACACTATTTTACAGAGATAATTGACTTGTGTGTAGGTTCATAACAAGCAAAGCATAAGTCAAGATGGTACCAATTGTGGTCAAGATCAAATCTCTTGTGTAAAAAATAACCCTAAGTCCCGATAAAACGAACCTAGGATTATCAATAAAGCACTTCCCAATTCGAATATTGTCGTCAATGATCCCTGTAAACATTCTGTCCTCTAATTTCCTTTGAAAAATCACGCCAAAGTCTTCTATTTCGATCGGTACTTGACCAGCGGTACCGAAAATTGCCGACAATGCCAGCAAGCCATTCGATAAAGTGTAGAAAACATCAACGTACTCGAATATGGAATTTTCGGAATAAATATTGGTCAGAAACGAGCCGAGCGACGCCATGCAAGACACGAATAGCGCCAAACATAGAACAAGGGACGGCGAAGACAAATTTTCTTCAACGGCGAATAAATTGTCCAAAATTCTTCTTTTGTTCTGCAGAATCTCGAGTTGTCTTGATGGCGTGAAACTTTTCGGTGGACAATTTTTTATTTCGACGTTGAGTTGGCGCAATTGCAGTGAGCAGTGGCGGCAAAACTTGCAGTACACCACCGTCACCAAGTTGCCGAAGGATTGGTAGACAAAATTCACGTAAAGGCACTTAATAAAAGTTATAACGTACATCCATATAGGTGTTGTTCCAAACCTATATCCATAAAAATAGAACGTGAAAAGTTGTTTCTCGTCTTGAATAACAAAGATCACCACAGTTAAGAACGAATAAAACGATGGACATAAGAACAAAATGACGATAACGATTAAATTGGTTTGATTGTCATCGATTCTCATGGACGAGGCTTGAAGGCAGCGCAATAAATTCGTCATTTGTTCTTTTTTGCGTTGTAATAAGAACATAAGTAGAATAATAAACGAAACACTCGTGACGTATCCGATTGTTGATTTCCAATAAAAGTCTGGACCTCCAACCACGGCAAAAGACATGATTATGAAGTCCAAGTAAAATAAACAGAAAATGAATTGAAATACACGTGAGATGACTTGGCTTCTTGGTGAATTTTGAGCATCTTCTATGAACCCGAAATTTAATAGAAAATGGTAGAAGTACCCATTCCATTTAACATTTTTAATGTTCTTCAACATGCTTATCTTATTAACGAATCCAAAAAAAAAAAAATTAAAATACAATTAGAGTGGAACAAAAAGCAATGCAACGTGTTTGGGCAAATACGTTTAGAATAGTTCAAGATAAATTAACTAAAGAAAATTGTTTTGATATTTCTTCACAACTGATCAACTCAAAGTCAGCAATGCAACTACATTTGCTAGGCTTTCAAGAAACGTTCAAGCAACGAATAACAATGAACTTTTTTTGAGCAAGTATTAAATTAGATTAATATTTTGATGCAAAAATCAATCTTAAAACGAAAGTTTTAGAACCTTTCACATGAAACATCGTAAGCAAATGATGCAGGAGCATATTATATTGATTTTCCATGTTTTTGTAAAGCCTCAAGAAATGCATTATTTATTTTCCATGAAAAAAAACGTTAAATTTATTATCACATTAATAAAGTAAGCTTTGTCCAATTATTATAAAGCAAAAGCCCATTAAAATGATTGTATCGAAATAATGAGTTGGCCACTCTCTTCCTTGTAAGTAATGTTTACTTTTCACGAATCCCTTTTGATAAGGTTGCGGCATTAAATGATTTACATCGATTTATCGATTATACTGTCATTCCATGCTTTTGTTCAATTTAACTGCTAATATATAAAATGAATTCGTTATGATTTTGTTATGAAACTAACACTTTTTTTCTTCTAAGAACGCAGCTTAAAAGAAAATTTACCATCTTTCAAATATGAACGGCTAAATGTACGAAAGGGGGTCACGTCCATTTTAGAATTATTTCCCAATCCGCTTCTTCTTTATGATTTTAACGAAGAGAGAAGCTTGTACGGTAAACTTCCTAATGAATTTACATTTAACGATTCACACTGGGAGGATATACCAATTCCTTTTTTTACTTTCAAGACAGGTGTATAAACCGGAACATGCCTAATTCAAAATACAATATTTTTTTTTATAGACAAATGTGCGGTTTTTCTAAAAAATTACGGAACGGAACTAGGCTATGAGTTCTATCAGCAGAGATCTGTTATTTGCTTTCTGTCCAACTTCTAGCTTTATTTGAGGCTTTTAAAGTGTAGTCATAAAGTCTTAACCAAGAGTATTTTGCAAAGGAAATAGAAAAATAGCTTTAAAAAAAAGGGGAGCATGTCGTAGCCTTCTTGTTGTACTTTTGTCACAGAAAATTACTGCCAACCTATAAACGGCCCGTGCAGCCAAAATTGTCCGACGAATGAAACGTGTAGAGGGATTGTCCTAGTGTAGAGGGAGTGCACGTTATATATTCTTAAAAGTCCCAACGCTGAGAACGATGTCGCCCTTAACGGTTGCGTTGAGTTCCTACTCAGGCGTCACTTGACTGTGGTTCTAAATTACGATGTCTGTCGCCAATTGTCCTCGTTTTGCTCTAGTGCGACGATAATTGAAACTAACTTGGCTAATATAATTACGTGACTAACAACAAAAAAAAGGCTTTATTTTTTTTAACCCTTACGAATAGGGTTACTAATAGAAGATTTTTTGATTTATGAAAACAAGAACATTTCATTTTCCTTATTTGGATTTCAAAGACAATTCAATTCGAGGAGGTTGAAAAAGTGATTGGCTTTCTATTCTTATCGTCTGCAAGTATTTAATATATCGTTTGCAACTTTTTAATATATCGTTTGCAACTTTTTAATATATCGTTTGCAACTTTTTAATAAATCGTTTGCAACTTTTTAATAAATCGTTTGCAACTTTTTAATAAATCGTTTGCAACTTTTTAATAAATCGTTTGCAACTTTTTAATAAATCGTTTGCAACTTTTTAATAAATCGTTTGCAACTTTTTAATAAATCGTTTGCAACTTTTTTATATATCGTTTGCACGGGGTCGTGCCTGAGACTTGTGGTTCGTATTGTGAAATTGGGTGACAGACGTACATGACAGTGCCTCAACAAAACCTTCCACTTTTTTCGTTATAAATGTAGTACGGAAGCTTAGAGAAAATATATCCTAATTCGACGAAAAGTCTATCACTAAATGCCTTATAATAACGTGACTAACAACAAGAAATTGTATTTATTTTTGGATCCTGGCCGAATAGGGTTACTACCCCTCTACTTCAATACCTCCTCTACGATCCCAACAAATATTTTTTTCAAAAATGAAAACAAGAACATTACATTTTCCTTATTTGGATTCCAAAGACTTGACAGGCATTCGATTCGAAGAGGTTGTGGTAGTGATTGGCCTTCTATTCTTATCGTCTGCGACTTTTTAATATATCGTTTGCGCGGGGTCGCGCCACGCCTTTTCTGCCACCTAGGGGGGATCGGGGAAATTGAAAATCAATCACAGCAGACGACTTTTGAAGGAAAACTGAAGTGAAAGGAAGCGGTCGATGACAGCCGGAGTTGAGGGGTTGGAATGGAATAAGGTTATTATCGAATTAAATTTGTTCGTAGGTAGAACAGTTGTCAGAATTTTTGCTGGATACAGAAAGGCTGGATAGCAGATATTTTGGTCTAGAGTATTTTTCGATGTCCTTTTTGTCGATAAACAGTTAAATTTCCTAAGTGTATTGACCTGGATTTTTCGATAATTTATGCCCCAGTTTTTCTAACAAATACTTTAAATTTTAAATGTAGGTTATGTTATAAAAATATAAGTTAAGATTTTTACAAACAGGGAACTTTTATTTATATTCTACCGTTTTCATTCTGAAATGATCGTTAAAATTATTTCTTCAAAAATAATACAGCATAAAATAGTTTTATACTTTTAGCTTCCACACTACGTTTATAACGTAAAAAGTGGAAGGTATTATGATCGTTCAGTCCGTCTGTCTGTCTGTCACCCACTTTCATAGCCCAATACGAATGCTACGGACAAGTGCGATACGTCGAAAAATTCAGCGCATCAAAATTAAAATACATTGAAAATTTCAGAAAATAATTCGAATTCGAAGTACTTCAATTATTAAAAAACTGCAAAATTTAATGCTCATTTAAAAAGCATAGGAAGCAATTTTTATTAGAATTAAATCACCATTGCCATTCGCAACAATCGCTCGAGAAACTAAATTTATTGTCTAAAAGAATTAAAAATAATTTTATTTTTGCGACATCGACCAGTTTGAAAGGACGTCAAATATATTTCACTATGGATTCTTTGCATGTTGATATGAAATGTTTTCATTCAATTTAAAAGCGAAGAATATTACATATTTATTCTTTGAAATATAAATTAATTTTTGCAAACGATAACTAATAATTGTTGAATTTATGAATTAAAATAAATTAAACTAGCCAAATTTAGCATGTAATGTTTAATATAGAATTAATGCTGTGTTTGGCGCCTTTTTACCTGTTAAACATAACTGTTGTGTGGAAGCGGGTTAAGTGATAGATTCTATTACAAACCTACTTGTTTTATACTATGTACCAATTTCCGACCAAGGGAAACAATATTAAGCCTCATTTAATCTCTAGATCATATTTTTCGCTGTTGCCCAGGGGCTGGGGAGCCAGTTAGTGAGGGGTTTTGCTTTGCCTGCGAAAGGTCCAAGGTTCGGGGCCGGACATTGTCAAAATAAATGCCGAATGGTATGTGCGCAGCCCAAACGTCCGACGAATAATACTCCGTGTAGAGGGAATGCGCGTTAAATATGTTTCAAAGTCCAGACGCCATGCATGATGTCGCCCTTAAAAGTTGCGTTGGGTGCCGGTTCTCGGGTGTCGGCTCGTCACTTGACTGTGGTTCTAAATTACGACACCCGTCGCCAATGGCTCTCGTGTAGCTCTAGTGCGACGAAAATTCAATCTAACCCCTGATGCTTTTCACTAAGTGACCACGACCAAAACTATAGACGAAAAAACAAATCTAACTCGCCCGGTTGTGTACATTAGTTTTCTTTTTCGTATTTAAACAATTTCATCGGACTTAATGGCTGTATACCTGTTTAAAACTTTTGGTTTAAAACTTTAAACACCTGTTTCAGGGGAGAGTGGGGGCTATTGGGACAAATTTTTATTAACATCTGTATTTCAGCAAAACTATAAGAATTTTAATTTCTTTTTTTTACAAGCTCATAAACTGACCATTCGTTAACTTAAAAAAATCATTCGACCGATGTTAAAACATTACCATATTTTGGTTGCTGAGCATTTTATACAAACGTGTGAATTTCCCATTAGCCCCCATATGTGGGATCTAATGGGACAGGGGGCAGGGCTAATGGGACATGCTAAATGTTGCCTTAATTAAAATTTCAAAAAAGGGAAAAGGAATCAGAAAATGACCAGAAAATACAATTTTAAAGCAAACAGCATTTACATAATGTATACATAATTGAAATTTTATTTTTTAAACAATTATTTCCTATTGAAAGGTGAAATATCAAAGTTAAAACTCAAAATCGATGATGCTCCCATAATTTTTGTTAAATCACTGGAAAGGATAGTTTTGGTAACTAAATCTTCTAAAATTTAATCCCAAACTTGTCCTCTTTTTCAGGGTACGTGAATTTAAAAACACACTTATTATACTATGAAAAAAGTTCAAAAAGTTTAAAATTGAAATTTTAAAAAGTTTTTGGCAACTTAACTGAATAAGATATTAGAGATTTATATCGATTCTTCAAGAGAAGCATACAAAGCTATGTTTATTTGTGTCCCATTTTACTCTACAGTTTCTGTCCCATTAGACCCCACAGTGTTGTTTTTTTATAAATAATCCAACATGGAAGCACGTGTATTTCACCACAGTATTTGATATACAATATCTTAATCTATGATATGTCATCTACCTAAAACTATAGTTTAATTCATAGAAAGTTTTTATTTAATACTTCAAAAGTGAAAAAAAAGATACACTTTTAACTAACTTCGGATTCTCCAAAACAACAATTCTTCTCTCCACTTCAACACATGCTTTTAATGGCTGATCTTTGGTTATTAAAATGTGAAGTCTAACTGTTACAATGTTGTAGTGCAGAAATAGTTGTAAAAAAGTATATTTTTCTCCGATTTTTTCCCCCTTAGCCCCCTCTCTCCTCTAAACTTTGGTCGTCTTAGAAATCTTCTTTGATCTGAATAATGTAATTTTTTTTTTTTGGCGCTTCTCCCCACACCGTGTTTTTTAAAAAAATAAAATATTTGTTATACAAAAAAATCTTCTGGATGTCATTTTTTTACAATGCAAGCCTCAAAAAATTTAAATTGAGTTTTTTCAAGCCATCATTTACAGTCCCTGGACAAATTATTAGAAGCACTGTATTTTTTTATAGTAATTTTATGTTTCTTAAGAGTTTTTATGCAATGGTATATTTAAACTACAATATTATGGATTTTTATTTAAAAGAATTGTTGTAGACTACATATTTGTATTTATTAATGGAATAAATACAATAATTAAAATAATAATTATTAATTAATAATTATTTAATTTATTAATTTATTTCTTATTTATGTGTGGAATCCTCCTCCTCAAATGCAGGAGACAGTAAAGTCTTGCATTGATAGCATGCCGCGCAGAATTAAAGCTTTGATAGCGGCTAAAGGTGGCTCAACTCAATATTGACTTTCACTAACATTAATTTCACTTTTCTTTAAACCTTAATGAACTTTTGCTTTTCTAAATGAATGCTGTTTTATTTATGTCAAATACATCGGTAATTGATTGGATAATATAAAAATAAATACAAATCAATTTAAAATAATAAATTGGTACAATATCCCGGTAATTAATATTTTACATGAAATCTTGCAGTGCGTCTACTTATTTGTCCAGGGACTGTATATTTTTTCGATGTTGCCCAGGGGCTGGGGAGCCAGCTAGTCAGGGGTTTTGCTTTGCCTGCGAAAGGTCCGAGGTTCGGGTCCGGGCATTGCCAAAATAACTGCCGAACTGTAAATAGTCTGTGCACAGCCCAAACGTCCGACGAATAATCCTCCGTGTAGAGGGAGTGCTCGTTAAATATGTTTCAAAGTCCAGACGCCAAAATCTTCTGGATATCATTATAATAATTTTTTACATTGCAAGCCTAAAAAAATGTAAATTGAGTTTTTTAAACCCATCATTTAGTGATTGAAAGTTTAACTTTTGATAGGCATTTTACACACATTTAATTCGCAGTAAAAAGATAAAATCTTTCTGTATCGAGATCCAATATACAAGTTTTAAAAAAGCTCTACTCGCCGCCAACAGTTAGGGATGGCGGTTAGAACACGTTAGGGATGGCGGTTTTTCATAAAAAAAACGGTTTTTACAACGCCGGTAAAACCGACCCGGTTTTACCGAAACTTAAAAACCGGTTTTATAAAACCGGTTCCCACGAAACCGGTCTTCCATTTTTTTAAAAAAAAAATTTCAGTTTCTTATTAATTAATTGAAAAAATCAATTAATTTGTAAACTTGACTACCGAATTAAAAAAAAAAACAATTTACACAGTCAATTTTAAATGATTAGTGTTTTGTTGAAAACTAAGTTCTAGGTTTTCTTCCTAATTCTTACTTTCTATTTAAAATTAAAATGTTCCTTTTTTTTTATTCCGGTTTTTCTAATCGTTTTGAATATTTTTATTAAGCTTTGCATTATTCCATCTCTCCTTTTCCTTTTTTAAGAATTTAATTCCTCCCATTTGCTATCTATGCCGTTAACATAGTGCAAAACTAAAAAAAAAAAATTAAAATTATATAATTAAAAAAAAACGCTGGCGGTTTTTGAGAAAAAAAACGATTTCCGGTTTTTAGAAGGTTTTCCCCGCAGAAAACCGGTTTCCAGTTTAGACCGGCCTCATGAAAAAAAAACGGTTTTTCAGTCAAAACCGAGGGCAAAAAACCGGTTTCGGTTTTCCATCCCTAAAGTGCATCAAATAAGGGTGGCGGGAACTACAATTTAAATACCATAAAACTTTCCTCCAACTTTCACCTATCTATCTTAGTAGAAAAAAATACCCAGTGTTTTATAATACAAAATTGGCCAATGGCCTTTTCTTTTTTTATTCAGTTGCAGACCTAATAGAACTTCTTACACTGGTTCCGTGGTTAAAAAAAGGGTTTGGTTTTCTGACCTTTTGATCTTTTTTTTCAATTTGCCAGATATAGAATGGGAAAGTGGTTTCGGTAGATTCATTAGACCCGGTTCCGCGCAAAAGATTTCTATCAAATTATTTTTTTTAAAGGAATTGGCTTGTTTCGCGTGACGTATATCATTCCTGAATTGCATTTCATTCCTGGTTGCAGTTAGGGCCTGATATACCATTTTTTTACATATCCCTGGATCAAAATTAGACCAGTTCTATGATGTGTGTGACCCTGAGAAAGTCCAAAAATAAAAGTGGGTCGTCGTTGATGTCCTTCCACGTCAAGCCGAGGCAATAGAGAATGTTGTTCGGGACTGGCTTGAGCACTTCCACGACAGTTTGGGAGTCAGGAACAGCTTGGTTCCGGCCTCAAACTTCAAACTCTTTGTTGTCCCGTCCTGAATCTAGAGAGATCATTTTGGTCTTGCCTGCATAGTTGCAATTTAGAAATCTCGCCTGGTTTCTTGGCGCCATACCAAGAGTGCTGAGGGGTAAAGCCCTCAGTCTGCCCCATAATCAACAGAAGTATGAATGAGCTCTTGACCTGATATACCCTAAGGCCGTTACGCCACTGTTAGGAAACCAAATTTTAGGGGCCCTAATTTTAGTTTCTATTGTGCTAAATGTTGTAAATTCTGATATTTCAGTAAATTAAAATTTCTGAGACCATTCGTCTTTACTTGACTTGACTCGGAATTGACCTAAGAGATTGTTTGATCGATGTTAACCGATAAAATGGTTGCAAAAAATATGATACATCGGCCACCTAGCACTATCATTATATGCTGCATTTTCCGTTCTTGCAAGGGTTTAAAAAACCGTTTCGCTTATTTTACGGTCTTCAACCGTTTTATTAACCTCGTTTACAGTTTAAAACCGTTTTCAATGAAACTTTTTTTTATCACAGACGTCAATTTGGGGGCGTGTTACATTTTAACAAGACTTATTTGCTTCAATTTTTCGAGAATTTCGCATTAGTGTACGCTTCACTTGTTCTTAAGATTGCGGGTTCCAATTTCGCCTAACGTGCACGAACTGTTTTACGTAACTGTTTACTGTAATTTAAATACGAACTGATTACTGTAATTTAAATACGTATGAATATTTAACACGCAAAAACATTATACCTGGAATTAAACGTATATCATACAGAAAGTTTCAGTATTTTTACGAGTTTTTTTTTTATATATCTAACTTCCGGGAAAAAACTAAATTTTATGATACTGATAGTGAGTGAGGGTTAACAAATTGTCAAAAGAGGCCGTAAACCAACACCAAAGTTGTAGGAAAAAGTTAAATAATTAGCTCCAGGGGTCTTGCACCGGTCGTATTTTTGTCGTTGAATTATCGTAGTACTAGAGCTACAGGAGAGTTATTGGCGACAGGCATCGTAATTAAGAACCCTAGTCAAAAGTGACAGCTTTATTTACATACATATATTTACTTCTTATCACGAAGGTGCTCAAATGTCTACCTTCGACATTGATGCATTCCTGCAACACCTGGTCCCGTCCTCTGGTGACATTGCATATTTCTAGAGCATCAACAAATAAACGGGCCGGGATAGCCTGGTCGGTAAGGTCTAATAAACCGACGATATCTCTCAAACTAAACCAATCGAAGTCCACGAATTGCTACTCTTTGGATAAGATACGCTGTAGTACGACTTCATTTTAGCCAACCAACAAAACTAAGCACGACTATGTCCAATACCTGTTCTAAATAACCCAAAGTTCTTACCAATGGTACAACATTAACTGTTAGGCTACTTTTGGGCTACCCTGTATATAATAAACATGTTCTCTATTTCTAATGTAAATAACATACTTAGGATCAACGTAGAACATCCAAAAAGGAAACTGCTGGATTTTAAAGAGGCATTTGATAAAATGAGCAAATTTAAAAAAAAAATAGAAGAATCATGAATTGTGAGCCAAAAATGTATTGATAAATATATATGCTTTTTTTGTAATGCTATTTGATTTACAATAGCCCTGTATTTAAAATACTTTTCTTCTGAGAGCAAAATATATAACAATTTACAAATAAATATTTGATTTAAAATGCGTTTTGTGCAATTTAAAGAATTCTTCAATTTTCATAAAGTTTTTGCCATTTTGCTAACACAAAATTTTGCATTTGCTATAGGGCAAAAAAATTTCAGTTTAAAAACACACGTGTATTACAAAAGCAAGCAGAACTTACCACAGAGCTCCTGAGTTCCTTTGTAAACGGTGTCTGCATCTTAAATGGAATTTGTTTCTTATGTCTCCGTCTTTCATGTCGGTCCCGTATTTTTCTTATAGTATAGAATGTTTAAAATTCATTTCGAATTTATGCCCACCACAAGTGACCGGTCATTATCATTATTGAACGTAGGTGTGAACAACGCGAGTTAAAGACATTCATTCGGTTACGGATGCGATTATAATCGGCATGTAATGAACGCTATGCTAATTAAGTTCTGATGAATGGATGAGACTTCAAGATATGAAAATTGAAGTTAGTCTTAAGTTTTAGCTTCCACACTACGTTTATAACGTAAAAAGTGGAATGTATTATAATCGTTCATTCCGTCCGTCTGTCCGTCCGTCACCTACTTTCATAGCCCAAACTAAAAATGTTACAGGCAAGTGTGATACGTCAAAAAATGCAGCGCATCGAAATGAGAAGACATTGAAAATCTCAGAAAAAAAATCGAATTCGAAGTACTTTAATTATTTAAAAAAAATGCAAAATTGAATGCTCATTTAAAAAGCATAAGAAGCCCTTTTTATTTGAATTAAATCACCATTGCCATTCGCAACAATCATCCGAGAAACTTTACTTCTTTTAGACAATAAATTAAAATAAATTTATTTTTGCGACATCGATCAGTTTAAAATGACGTCAAATATATTTCATTAAGAGATTCTTTGTTTGTATATTGATATGAAATGTTTTGGTACTATTTAAAAGAGAGGAATATTATATATTTATTCTTTGAAATATAAATTAATATTTGAAAACGATAATAATTATTATTGAATAATTATTGAAGAAATAATTATTGAATTTTCGAAATAAAATAAACGAAACTAGCCAAACTTAGCGTGTAAATGTTTATAATAGAATTAATATTGTGATTGGCGACTTTTTCCCTGTTGAACACAAATGTTGTGCGGAAGCGGGCTGAGTGACAGATTCTGTTACGAACCTACTTGTTTTGTTTGCATGTTGTTTTGGTTAAAAAAAAAACTGCTTATTGAAGTGTAACATGGTTGTTGAAATACCAGCAAGTTAAACGGCTGTTTGCTAAACCATTTTGAGAATGCCCGAATTATGGTTGGGCTGGGGAGCTCAATCGGTAGCCTTACCGCCTTGCATGCGAACGCTCCCTAGTCTGGGCATTGCCAAAGTAACAGGGGACCTATAAACGGTTTGTGCAGTAAAAAATTTCGATGAATAATTCCCCGTTGGTTGGTTGGTAGACATATATATTCAGGTTTGTGTGCTTGGTCAGCGACCCGCTTATAAACCTTCGTCAGTAAGACAGACACAACAGACAACACACCACTATAAGTGGATCCATCTAATTTTTAGAGACAGGCCAACTAGAGGATCCCGAATGGCTTGTCACCCCCAGAGGTATTGATTTGGATATGGGAACTTGGAGGACTTCGGACCCAACAGATTTAACGCGACACGTACTCGCATATACTCGGTAGGTCTTCAGTGGTACCGGGACTCGATCGCAGGACCTTCCGATCCCGAGACCGAGACGCTGACCACTAGGCTCACTACGGCCCTAGAGATAGTTAAATATGCTCCAAATTCGATGTCGCCCTTAAAAGTTGCGTTGGTTCATTCTTCCTTAAATGTCGCTCGTTACTTGACTTTGGTCAAAATTGTTGTTGTTTCCAATCCTTCCTGATCTAGCGACAGCTAGATCAAATCCATGAGCCCGTGTACCCCTGCAAAGTCCAGCACCAGGAGAGGGCTATCACAAACATCCTCCGAGGTGAGCCCCAAGCAATCGAGGATATGTTCCGGGGAAGCCGGCATCAGATGGCATTTGGAACACATTGGGAATACTTTACTGCCGGAATCAAAAGTCATGCACTTTAGGTGCCAACGTTACAAGTCTGAAACAGGCGTTTGATCCATTCTGCCCGTTTCAAAATCACATGATGGGGGGCTGGGAGCCAGTCGGTTTAGGCGCTCGCCTAGCTGCGAAGTCCCAGGTTCGGGTCCGGGCATCGCCTAAAAATAACTGCCGACCTATAAATGGCTGTGCAGCCAAAAATGTCCGACGAATAATACCCCGTGTAGAGGCAGTGCACGTTAAAATACGGCTTCAAAAGTCCCACGCTGCGTACGATGTCGCCTTAACGGTTGTGTTGGGTGCCAAACTCGGGTGTCGGCTCGTCACTTGACTGTGGTTTCTAAATACGACGCCCGTGCCAATAGCCCTCCGTGTAGCTCTAGTGCGACGATAATTCAAACTAAACTAAACTAAACACAATGATCCTCTTCCTCCTCTCTCCTAGTCAAAATTAAGACCACCGTTGTCAATAACCTTCGTAGCTCTATGCGATAATAAATTGTATTCCATTCAACTCTTTCTCACTTCGTCACACGTAAAATTGTAACCCGTACAGAGGTTCACAGGAGTTTATGGTTAAATCTGTCGACGATCCGACTCAGGCTTTGGCCTTGAGACTTGACCGTCGTTACGAGAGACTCGTCGTCCCAGTCAGGGCCGGATTTCTAAATAGGCAAAGTAGGTTGTAGCCTAGAGCGGCGAATTTTTGGGGGTGGCAATTTTTACGGCCAATTAAAGCGGCATTCGGCAAAAAAAAAAATGCTAGAAAGATACTAATATTTTTAAGAAAGAAAACAAATAATTTACATTAATGCGTAAACCGTAAACGTACTAATATTTCGTAGCAAATATGGTCGCTACGAGGGCAATTGCACCCCCTCCTCCCGGATTTCGAAGTTGAAAGAAAATAGTAGAACAGTTTTAAAAAATTCACCTATTTCGCTTTCAATTTAGTGTGTAAAGGTACATAGATGATTCTAATATAATATGTATATCTATTTTAAACAGCACATGCCACGCTATTTTGTAGCTAACCAGCTACCTTTCCCCGAAGGGGTAGAATATTGTGACAGAGGCGGCAAATCAATCGTAGCCTTACAAGCAGCAAATCTTTAAATCCGTCCCTGGCTCCAGTGGGACGTTTACTCAAACAATCCATCTCATCAATAAAACAATGTCCACCAACCATTTCCCAAAACAAGCAGGCAGAAACAAGACCTTTCTGTTCTTTCTCGATCAATCACAGATTCGGACCAGCCAACAATTACATATTATCATCGTAAACGGTTGCACGGTATTTGCACCTCCAAACCCGTAATTTTCCCGCCACTTCTCTAATTGCGACATGACACTTTTGGCGGGGGAGGCGACGTTTTCTTGGCGTTGTGATCCGGGTTCGTTGTTTCCAAACTCATTAATTTTTTTTCTTTATTTTCTCTTTTAAACATTGTATATGCATGTGAATGTTGGGAAAAGGTTGAGATGCTTGGCGTTGAAGCAGGTGAAGCCGTCCTTAAAGTCGCCAAATCCATACATCTAAGCAGGGCTGGATTTAAAGATTTGCCGCCCAAGTCACAATATTCTCCCACTTCGGGGAAAGGTAGCTGGTTAGCTGCAAAATAGGTTGGTATTTGCTGTTTAAAATAGGATACACATATTAGAAATACCTATGTACCTTTACACACTCAATCGAAAGCGAAAAATTGGCGAATTTTTTTTAAAACTGTTCTATTTTTTTTGTCTTTGAACTTCGAAGTCCGGGAGGAGGGGGTGCATTTGCCCTCGCAGCGACCGTGTTTGCTACGAAATATTAGTAGTATATTTACGTTTACAGTTTACGCATTAATGTAAATTATTTGTTTTCTTTCTTAAAAATATTCGTATCTTTAAAATAATTTTTTTATGCCGAATGCCGCTTTAATTGGTCGTAAAATTTGCCGCCCCAAAAAATTCGCCGCTCTAGGCTACAGCCTACTTAGCCTATTTAGAAATCCGGCCCTGCATACATCTAAGATAAGATTGAACGAACCTTAAATTCTAAGAGATTTTTAGAGGAGAGTTGGCCTTATTTTTCTGAATACGGGTTCCGAATTCGGAGCGTTCCATACAAATTGTTTAAACAGGACCAGAGCCGTATCTACCATAAAGCTTGTGATACCCGGGCCTAGGGGCCCCAAAATATTAGTTTCTTTTATGCTAAATGCCGTTGATTACTAGAATTTCTGAAACTTTAAAAAAATTTCAAGGACCCACTTTGCTTTTAGATTGACTTTAACTCACACATTTACCGAAAGTGATTGGTTTGATCGATATTATAAGGAAGCCGATAAAATGTTAGCAAAAAAAGATACATCGGAAAACCTGTTTCATTCCTGAATTGCATTTTATTCCTGGTTGCAGTCAGGGCCTGATATACCCTAAGGCCCCGTTACGCCCGGGCTTAGGGAACCCAAATTTTAGGGGCCCCTAAATTTTAGTTTCTATTGTGCTAAATGCTGTAAATTCCTAATATTTCAGTAAATTTTAAAATTTTCAAGGACCCACTTTCTTTTTAGATTGACTTTAACTCAGAAATTTACCTAAAGTGATTGGTTTGATCGATATTATAAGGAAGCCGATAAAATGTTAGCAAAAAAAAAGATACATCGGAAAACTAGCACCCTCATCAAAGGGCAATCATGCGCAACATTTTCCGTAAAGGGGCCCCCAAAATTTGTTGTGCCTTAAACCTATAATCCGAGTTTCCCTGGATCAGGCCCTGACCAAGACGCACACGTTCGTACATTTTCTATTTCATATAAAAAAAATCAAAATCCTGAATTTCGAGTTCGTGAACCAAACGTGTGCGATCAGTCTTGCTCAAGTTTTAGAGAATAGGTATCAATGAAAAATATAAATGTTTGCAGATGAAGACTGTATTACAAGATGTATGTGATACATCGTACGAATCTCTATGAAGTTATAATATTAACCACACAAATCTCTATAATATTTTAATATTCAGTTCTTAATTCTTAGTAACTCTCAATTAATGTCTTGCCGATCCATCGAACAGTTCCCAATAGGCGTCAATACATTCTTTCCCACAGAAATTGCAGACGCAGCAGACTTTGTTTTGACTTCTGATCCACTCTTCTCGTGACCATTAAAAATAGTCACTCCTTAAGAGGGACTGTCAGTCCCATAGAGATAATGTATTAGTTTTGAAATCACAATTTTTTTTAAAGATTTTTTTTGCCATGTTATCTTATTTTCACCAGGTATGGGAATCATCATAACAACAATTTAAAACAAAATTGAATAGAAAATAACATCCGGTTATTTAATTATTAATTGATAAAGTTTTGAAATAGTGTCGCCACCTGCTGTAATTTTTGGCATTTTAAAACTTCAAAAATATATAATTAAATAACTAGATAACATTTTCGTTTCAAAATTTGTTTCATTTAGATGTTATGTTGATTCTCATACCTTGGAAAAAAGGGCTAACATGGCAAAGCAATACTTCTGCGGAAGTTGTGATTAGAAAACTAATGCATTAGCTCTATGGGACTGACAATCCCTCTTAAATAGACTTCGAGATGTAAGGTTGTGTGCGTTTTGGCGTACCGAGCTTCGGCTCCGTTTTTTACAATCTCAAAAATATGCTTGCTTTACAATAAACCACTCTTTGGACATCCAATATTCCTTCATTTCTAGATTAACTAAATAAGAATTATACTCTCATGTGTAGTAGATGTTTTCCTACTACATGTATTTATTCATCCGGGGTTCTACATGTTCTTTTCTCTGTAAGAGGTGTCTCTTTATTTAGAAATTTTATTGTAGTCACCCTAACCTGCAAATTGCTTGCTAATATAGCTTGCTGAAGCCATCAACAGCTTCAGTTGGCAACCTGGCGTTGCAATTTATTTTTGATCAGGCAGCATCTTTGCCCTTATTCTAGCCATAATGAAGTAAAAAACCGTGTTATGTTTGTCATCGTGGAAGTTGGGCATCGAGATGAGAAGGGTTTGACTTGAAGGCCGATTGTTTGTATGTAGGTGAGGGTTCAGCAACTTCTGTGACATTTGGACAAGGACTACATAAATAGCGGATTGATATTGAATTTTCATTGTTTTTATTTTTTCGCCTGGAGCTGATCGAGTGAGGCCTGCAGTTAGGTTGTTTCAGTTTTGTGATTTGATCTCAATTGAAGTGGTCCGAATGAATAGAGAAATGTAATGATTTGTGATTTGATCTCAATTGAAGTGGTCCGAATGAATCGAGAAATGTAATGATTTGTGATGGAAATATAACATTTGGCTATCATATCCTCAAAATTTTCTGTTGCTTGTTTAGATCTTCTAGATGCACGTTAGATCTATGGCGGTTTAACGTCCATACACCGCTTAAAATGCAACGATGCATTTTCGTCATTACTTGACCATGTTTCAAAATTACGATACTCACCGCTAAACTGTCAGTAAATAGGGACAGTTACTTGTTTATCAAATCAATTGAGCCATTTTAACGTTATCTGTATTATAAAAATTATTTTAGATCCGATCATCCAAATTCGGTGACATAATTGAATTAATTTTATTGGTAAAAACATTTACGTGAGAAAGTTTTGGTAGCATCATGGCATGTTAGAGCTATAGTTAAACTCGTAGTTTCCTTGCACAGAAGCCACGACCACGGGCGGAGCTATGAAACGCGCGGAGCAATCAGATGAAGACACAATAAAACGGCTGAAATTTCCTCTTCATATGATTGCTCCGCGCGTTTTATAGCTCCGCCCGTGGTCGTGGCTTCTGTGCATGGAAATTATGAGTTTAACTATAAACAGCATAATTACGCATCAATAATATCAGTCATAAGTCATATTTTAAAGGAAATTTGCCAAGAGAATGTGAAATTTCAAGAACGGAAGTTTTTTCTTTAAAAAAAAAATCCTTGTGCTTGGTTACAATTAAATTAAATCCTTTTTAATGGTTATAATAGTATTTGTTATGGTATTAAGGACTATGTTGTTGTTAAACTTGATGCCTGTAGTTTGGCAGAAGATATTACAACATTCCGTATTCTCCAAAAGATATACCTCGAAGTGAAAGCCAAGTTACTTCGGCTTATTTACTACAATACTTGTTGTAATCTAGATGAGTAGTAGTAACGCAGTACCTTGGATATCATTTCAGTTTGCATGTGCTTCTGGGGCATCAAATGCAGAAAAGACATTAGCAGTTCCTTAGTGTTCACCGAAAATGTCAACGGTAATCTGTCATCAGTTCTCATTTTCAAAAGCATCGACCACGTAATATTGGTTGTAATCTTCATAAACGCACTCTAAAAACTAAATGAGTAAATTTACACACGAAAGCAGGTATTTTTTTGCCACTAGAATGATTTGTTTATGTGTGTAAAAAAGCGTGTAATTTCAGTTTACACACTTTACTGTGTAAGTGAAAATTACACACTTTACTGTGCAATCGAGAATTACACACTTTACTGTGCAATCGAGAATTACACACTTTACTGTGCAATCGAGAATTACACACTTTACCGATTAATTGAGCAAGACACACTTTATTGAGTATTTGAGAAATACACACTTTATTGAGTAATTTAGAAATGCTTACATACAATATACATGCCTAACCATATTACACTTAAATACATAATTTTAGGCAACAAAATTTTATTGAGTTATAATATGAAACAAAAAATAAAAATAATGTGGAATATTTTTTAAAGATTTAATCACTTTGGAAATGACCATCCAATTTTAATAAACAATGAACAACACAATAATAATGCTACACTACTTCTTACATATCAAGTAATTTCAATTCATGATAGATTTTTATAACAAATATTTCATAATACAGAGTAGGGTGACCTGGAGTTCTTGGAGTTTACTTTCAGAAACTTTTGATGTCTTAAGAAATGGGAGTGGTAGCCATGTCTCCCAAACGAAGTCTTACCTCTGTGTTAATCCAATAGAAAAAAATATTTTTCGAAGCTACATTTCTACGATAATTTCCGGAGTAATTTGACATATAATTTTTTTAACATTGGATTAACACAGAGAGAAGACTTCGGTTTGGAGACTTGGCTACCGCTCCCATTTCCACCTAACCTAAAATATCTAAATACTACAAAACTTTAAAAAGTGGTGGAACGTTACTCCATAAACCCGTCAAAACACGGTCAAAATGTGCTTCCACCGTGTTTACAGAGATAAAGTTCACTAAATTTTTTTATAGTGAGCGACTTCAATGTTTATTAAATAAATATCTAATTATGACAAATTCATTTCATGTTATTTTAATGTGGTAGGCAAAATTATAAAATTGCTGTCGAATATTTTGGATAGAAATAACATTTACATTAAATTTGTCAAACATTCTATAAATTGAAACATAATCAAAACATTAATTTAACAGAATAGCTTTCAGAAATATTTTATCACAACTATAGGATATAAAATTTAATTTACAGCCAATCTACTACCACTTTAAAACATCACCATCACAATAACATATTTATTCTAAACCCAAAAGCAACTATACTTTAAAAGGAAACAAGGCTGCTAAAGATTAGACTTTAAAAAATGTATTTTATTAAATGCTTTTCAAATTAAAAGTACCTTCAAAGAAAAACAGTTATGGAAACATAATGCATAATTTGCATAGTTGACTAATTTGGCATCACAAAACTTATTTTATCTTTCCATATAAAATATTCTAAACTATAAAAACCAAATTTTAAGAACATAAATCATGCATCGTCAAAATAATACTTTTAACTATTAAGAAAGATAGATTATAAATTATTCCAACGGTTTTTTTTATAAGTTCTTAACTAAATAATTTCTATATAATAATTGAATGAAGAAAACAATGAGCATTTTTAGAATACATTTTTATTTTGACACAAAAAAATTCCATGACTCTCAAACTTACCTTATTAATTTTTAAAAATAATCTAAAAATACTTTCTAACAAAATAATTTCTTTTCTCGATTACTAACTCACACAAACACACATTACTTCGAAGTCCATATAAAGGAGTTCTAAAAAACCTTGTCAAGGGCACAACTGTAAGCAACTGCAACTCGTCTATTTTTTTACAATTTTCCAGTGGTGAACCATAAATATTTGAATAAAGTAGCAACAGTTAAGGAGGCACCTGGTGATGAGCACAGTTTGCTGCTAATTGCCGAATAAAAAGCAAACCGATAGCGAACTTCAAATTTCTTGTTTATTTTTCTGGTCTTCCGAGCTTGCAGCTGCCCATTGCAATTATAACAAAGTGTAATGTTATGAAATTGTCTTCTTTTTTTCAGTTAGCTCGAAACATTATATGACAACTTTTTACTATTAATTTTATTATTTCTTCTAATCCATATATTCTAATCAACTTCATTCAGAGAAAATGAAAAAAAGAATTATTCTTTTTCAAAAAAGAGAAGTTGAGCTGTTTAACACATTCTTCTAACGCTTTTATTAACGATTTTAAATATTTAAAGTAACTTTAAAATAGAATGTTTTATTATTTAATATGTTCGGTTTATATACTCATTATTTAATTTATTTTTTAAAATGCTGTTTTTATTTTTAATATGCGAATTTCACCAAGTCTTTTAATTGAAGTCTCTCGACTGCCAAGTTTTCTTTAACTGCGTTAAAGCTCAATTCAAGAGTGTAGTATAAATTGGCAGTTGAAAAGCAGTAGTAATAATAAACAATAGCTATAATTTCGTTCTATCTTTATAATACTTACTTATTCTAATAAAGGCAATCAGTTTTGCTCTTAAAAACATGCAATTTATTGTTCTGAAATGCAAAATTCGAGCTGCTTGTACGTACTATGGATTTTTATGTTAAGCCTAACTAAACTTGCAAGAAGCAACGATTAAGAAGCTACATAAAATTTGAATAAACAAAGCGTGTATAAGCCGACCCTCCATTTAGGTTAGGTTTGAATTATCGTAGAGCTACACGAGGGCTATTCCCTCCATTTACATAAAAAAAAACTAAAACCAATCTAATTTTAGTTTAGTTTGAATTATCGTCGCACTAGAGCTACACGAGGGCTATTGGCGACGGGCGTCGTAATTTAGAACCACAGTCAAGTGACGTGCCGACACCTGAGTAGGCACCCAACGCAACCGTTAAGGGCGACATAGTACGCAGCGATGGGACTTTGGAGCATATTTTACGTGCACTCCCCTACACGGGGCATTATTTGTCGGACATTTGTGGCTGCACGGGTCGTTTATAGGTCGGCAGTTAGTTTGTTAGGAATAGCCCTCATGTAGCTCTAGTGCGACGCCAATTCAAACTAACAGTGGATTGTTAGGGTTTTATGTTGAAATATCGTCACACTAGAGCTACACGAGGGCTATTGGCGACGGGCGTGATAATTGAGAAACACAGTCAAGTGACGAGCCGACACCTGAGAAGGCATCCAACCACGGCCGACATCCAACGCAATTTTTTTAAGGTCAAGGTCATCTGCAGCTTTGTGACTTTGGAGCATATTTAAAGTGCACTCCCCCTACCCGGGGTATTATTCCGAAAAATAATTTTTAGTTGCATACACCATTTATAGGTCAGCAGCTATTTTAACAATACTTGGTCCCGAATCTAGGATCGTTCGCATACAAAGGCAAGCGGCTTACTGTGACTGGGCTCTCCACTCTCCAGCCTTTTGCTGAATTGTAAAATAAAGTTTTGAGTGATCTTAAGCATGTGATTTTCTTAACACATATATGTGTGTAAATTAAAAAAAACTCACCATACTAGGTAAAATGCTTGATATTTTCATGTTTACACATAAATATGTGTTTTTGACCATTTGTCAATTTACACGCCTCTCGTTTACACATACAAATGCGTATTTTGGTGCCTCATATGTGTAATTTTTGAAATATACCCATAATCGTGTGTAAATTTTCAAGTTTACACATTTAGTTTTTAGAGTGTGGTAGTGACGCAGTAGTAAATCAGCGCCATCTAGCGTAGACTTTATTTAAGGTAGTTTGTGCGGCCGACCTTTATAATGCCAAACGCAAATGCTTTATCAGCTCCTTATAGTGTTCACCGAAAATGTCAACGAATAATCTGTCATCAGTTCCTATTTTCATATTTTTTAAAACATCGAACACACAATATTTGTTGTAAATCTACATAACTGGTACAGGACTTCAGCAATAAACCGGCGCCATCTAGCGTGTATATTATTTGACGTTCTGGTATCAAACCCAGCGAATACATTAACAGTTCCCCAGAGTTCACCGCAAACTATCATCGAATAATCTGTCATCAGATCTTATTTTCACAACTATCAACCACACGAGACACACAGATCGCTTTCAATATCTCTATTTATAGATATCTACCTCAAAGTCAACAAACAGCACTCAATCAAATGCCTGTCAGAGCCGTGCGTTATCAGATCGGCCCTCGACTGCTGCATTCAGGTGTTTAATCTTCAGGGGCAGGTTAGATCTGAAGTTGGCAGTATCTGAAAGTTGTTTATGTTTGTGTTACTATGGAGGCGTCTTAATCTTTTGAGGACCTGCGTGGCCCGGTGGATTGAGACGCCAGTCCACAGGTTCTGTCCTCGTCCAGTGAGCTTGTAAATTGATCACACAGTGCAAAAAAAAGTCCCAATTAATTTTGGCAGGGAAGTACGGACAGACGGAGGGACATCTTTACCATATCAATACGTACTTTTCTATTTTTAATTATTTCGAAAAAAATTGGAAAGTACACTCTTAAAACAAACGAGTGGTTTTAACTCAGTCTGAGTAAATTTCCACTCCTCTCCGTTCCGAAAATGTACTTCCTCTATAGGAGTGGATTTCACTCTTTTTGCGGAGTGGGTAAAAGAAATAAAAGGAAACAATCTACGTCTTACACTCTTAAAACGAGCGGTTTTAACTCAGTCAGAGTTAATTTCCACTCCTTTCCGGTGACGAAAATGCACTTCCCCTATAGGAGTGTATTTCACTCTTTTGTTTTAAGAGTGTAGGCTAAAATTAACCTTAGGGCTACATCCTCATTTACTGTAACATCCCTTGTAGGGTCCCTTCCTCAAAATCTTTAACCTTTTTTTCTTTTTTCTCCTTCAATAAACCTACAGATCCCCCAAATGTCATCAAATAATTCGATTGAATAATTCGTCAAATATTTATCCAAATGTAACAAAAACTTAGTTTTAGGGGAATTCAGGTTCTTTGGGGCAGGTTAGATCTGAAGCTGGTATCGTCTGAAGATTGTTGATGTTTTGTTACTACGGAGGCGTGTTTTATCTTTGGAGGGCCAGCGTGGCTCGGTAGATTGAGAAGCCACAGAGGTTACCTTTGTAGGTTCTGTTTTCGTCCAGTGGCTTTATAAATTAATAGCACAGTCCATAAAATATAACTTAAAGCAACTACTAAACTCAGTAACGTAGCATCCCATCGTGGACCAAGGCTTGCCGTGCCCATTTCAGATTTTTCTGACCAAGGGCTCTGGGGTGTGTAGCATGTCCCCTCACGTGGTCAGTCTCATGTGAAACCCCATGTGTTTAGTTCCCCAGCACGCTTAGTCTTCATGCACTATAATAGTGCTCTTTAAATTTGACGTGGTAAAAAGTTCTTACTGCTATAAGGTTGCGTTGAGTGCCAACTGAGGTGTCAGCCTCGTCACTTGACACAGGGCTGGGGAACCCGCAGTCGGTAAGGTGCTTGTTTTACATGCGACAGGTCCCAGGATCGGGGGCGTAGGTATTTCCAAGATAACTGCCTAATAAAGTCTGCCCAGTAAAGAAAAAACCCATAATACCCCGCTCAGTGGGAATGCACGTTAAATATGCTCCAAAGTCGGGACTTTGGAGCTTGACGCTGCCTCCGACGTCGCTCCTAAAAGTTGCGTTGAGGGTGGCCATTCAGGTGTTGACTCGTCACCAGACTGTGGTCCTAAATTACCGTCACCAATAGCCATCTTGTAATTTTAGTTCAACTCGATTCCACCAAACTAAATTAAACTTTAGTTTTATGGTTTCTAAATATCCAAAAGGCGTTTATTTTGAAAGTCTGTGTGGTGTCTAATATTTTTTTCTGAATTTCCAAAACACTTAGAATTTATCTCGGATGTGTTATCACCCTTTAAACACCCTCGAAAAGATTGGCAAGTTTTTTTTTATCACTTTCCTGAAAATGAAATTGATTGGAACACAACCGCTGTGATATGAAATTGGGCCTCGCTGACAGCTTCCTCCTGATAAATTTGATGCCGAGGGATCATTGTACTAGATGGGGATATACAGAAAAGATAGATTTTAGAAATAAAACAAGTAGGTTTGTAACAGAATCTGTCACTTAACCCGCTTCCACACAACAGTTGTGTTTAACAGTTAAAAAGGCGACAAACACAGCATTGATATTCTATATTAAACATTTGCATGCTAAATTTGGCTAGTTTCGTTTATTTTATTTCGAAAATTCAATCATTATTACTTATCGTTTGTAAAAATTAATTTATATTTCAAAGAATAAATATGTAATGTTCCTCGCTTTTAAATAGAATTAAAACATTTCATATCAACGTACGAAGAATCTCGTAGCGAAATATATATGACGTCATTTCAAACGAATGATGTCGCAAAAATAAATTTATTTTTAATTAATTGTCTAAATGAATTAAAGTTTCTCGAGCGATTGTTGCGAATGACAATGGTGATTAAATTCTAATAAAAATGGCTTCCTATGCTTCTTAGCCTACGTTTCTTTTTTTAATTCGAATTAAAAAAAAATGAAAAAGTAGGTATTGACATGCGGTCGATGTCCGTCTGTCCGTCCGTACCCCCCTTCCAAAATCGGTTCTATCCATCGGATTTTAAAAATTCTTTTTTTGTTAGAAAGCTATGACCTCAGATACCCAACTTTCATACTTTTTGTCCGTCTGTCTGTACGTCCGGACGGACATAAATCTACTATCTGTCGGCGAATTTCCATTGAATTAGCATTGAAATTCAATTTTGAGTCATTTAAATCACTGTAGGTATTGAAATGCGGTTGATGTCCGTCTGTCTGTCTGTCTGTCCGTCTGTCCGTATCCCTCTTCCAAAATCGGTTCTATCCCTCGGATCTTAAAAATTCTTTTTTTGTTAGAAAGCTATGTCCTCAGATACCCAACTTTCATACTTTTTGTCCGTCTGTCTGTACGTCCGGACGGATATAAATCTACTATCTTTCGGCGAATTTCCCATTGAATTAGCATTGAAATGCAATTTTGAGTCATTTAAATCACTGTTGCCAAATCAACAATGGCATGAGAAACTTTATTTAAACATATTTGAAGCAAAATAATATTTTCATGAATCAGTTTGGAATGACGTCATAAAATGTAGCACAATTTGATTCTTTGATTATTCATTAATTATCTACCAAGAAAGCGGCAAGGCATACTTTTGCATGCAATTATGCTTAGTTTTAATTTACATTTCTTATTTTTTAATGCAGTTCGGAGTAGTTTCATTACTTTTGTTATTAATAAATATTTAATTATTCTTCGAACTACAAATAAATCACGAGCAGATGATAAATAATATTTAATTAATTTGCGAAAGAATATTAAGGAAAATAGTTGATTTTGGCTTTTATAAGTTTAAATTATAGCTGGGTGCTGTGTTTCGATTTTTTTTGCTAATGTGTATAAATCTAGTGTAGAAACGGCTGTTGATGATATTTACTTTAGGAACCTAGTTTTTTTTCCCGATTAGAACTTCAGTAAGTATTTAAGTAACAGGAAAGTAGGCTATTTTAGTTCTTTATTATTTTTGCGTATGACGATGGTGATTTAATTCTAATAAAAATGGCTTCCTATGCTTGTTAAATGAGCATTCAATTTTGCAGTTTTTTTTTTAAAATAAAATTGAAGTATTTCAAATTCGAATTCTTTTCTGAAATGTTCAATGTATTCTAATTTCGATGCGCTGAATTTTTTGACGTATCACACTTGTCCGTAGCATTTGTAGTTTAGGCTATGAAAGTGGGTGACAGACAGACAGACGGACTGAACGATTATAATACCTTCCACTTTTTACGTTATAAACGTAGAGTGGAAGCTAATATGTAGTTATAGTTTTCTAATTTTCTACACTGCTCAAAACAATTAGGGTGCGTACTTTTGTTAACCCTTTCAGTTCCTACGTTTTATTTTTTTATTCTGAAAATCTAAAATCAATTTTTAAACATCTAAGAATGCAAGCATGAAGAATTTAGGGTCAATTTATTTCATAAAATTTTTTTGAAGTGAATTTTATTTTACCACGTTATTCATATTTTCATTTCATTAAAACAATCATTATTTAATTATTCAAAAGACATGTTTCTTCCATCTAACGATAAATAAGAGCGAGCTTAACTTAGTGAGAAAAAAAAATCGCAAGCTGATGATTCCAAATGGAATCATTGGGGGTGAAAGGGTTTAAACCATGCATTCCCCTAATTCTTTTGCGCAATATAGTTTAAGAGGGACTGTCAGTCCCATAGAGCTAATGCATTAGTTTTGAAATCACAACTTTTGCAAAAGAATTGGTTTGCCATGTTATCCCATTTTCACCAGGTATGGGAATCATTATAACATCCATTTAAAACAAAATTGAAACGAAAATAACATCCGGTCATTTAATTATTAATTGGTAAAGTTTTAAAATAGTGTCGCCATCTACTGGGCATTTGGCAGCTCAAAACTTCAAAAATATATAATTAAATAACTAGATAACATTTTCGTTTCAAATTTGTTTCATTTCGATGTTATGTTGATTCCCATACCTGGGGGGAATAAGGGCTAACATGGCAAAGCAATACTTCTGCGGAAATTGTGATTCGAAAACTAATGCATTAGCTCTATGGGACTGACAATCCCTCTTAAAACATTGTTTCTTAATCAAATGTAGCCGTTTCATAAATATTTCTGTTATTAGTATAAATTTGTTTTGAATTTTTTTCACATCTTCACTTCAAAATCAACTGCCGCCAAATAAATACCCCTTGTAGAGGGAGTGCACAAAGGCCCGACGCTGCGTGCCTTCTCAGATGTCATCTCGTCACTTGACTGTGGTTCTAAAGTATGACGCCCATCGCCAACGGCCCTTGTGTAGCAGAAATCGCATCTTTAAATTGTAACAGCTCAAAAATTAATTCCGTTTTCTCTCTATATTAAAAAAAGTAAGCTCTTTTAAAGAGTCCGGAGCCATGAAATATTCATCTTTGAAGTCCATTCTTTTTCTGGAATGTGTATCTCCCTTATACCTCGATGCAGTTTTGTTTCAAATTTCCAATTAGTTTTTTAATTAAAAATAAAAATTAGTCTCTATCTATGTTAAAGTATAGGCTTTAAAAACGTTCGCAGCCATAACAGCATGAAATAATCATTCAATCATTCCATTCTTTTTCTGGAATGTGTCTCCCTTATACCTCCCTTATAGCCTCTAGTGTTTTTTTAAAAAAAAAGCGACGATTAATACCTTCCAAGAATATTTAAAAGTATGATTTGCAAGTTATGCAAACCATACTTATAGTTTGTATGGTTTGTTTAAAGTTAATTCCTTTTGGGTCATATTTAACCATTAACGTTATATTAATAACACAAATTAAATAAAAGTCTGACCTTTTTTTCTGAACGAAAAAGGCATGAATGGCTTATATGAACCCATGTAAAAACACAATTAAAAGGCATCCACCCAGGTTAAGTAATGAGTATACATGACTTTTATACAAATTGCCAACACTCTCTTATCTGTCCCGTAACAATATATCTTCACACACAGATAGACGGTATTTCACAGGGAAAAACAATTACTCCGTGAAATTTTCCCATAGAGTTATATCCATGGAGGTAGGAATCAGATTTAGTGGAAGCCTGGTTAAAAAATTTAAGCGGTAACGGTTCGCCAAGTGAAGCCGCAGATCGCGATAAATTAGGCCCAAACCACCACCAAATACTCGCTTAAGGGGATACGGTACCCAAAAATTGGTCAAAATATCGATTTTTCAGTTTTTACTTATCATTATTAACAATATTTTTCTGAACATTTACTGAAAGTTTCATAATGATATCTTTTTTAGAAAAAAAGTTATTAAATATTTTCTGGGGTCATTCCTATAAGTTTGAAAGCGTATTTCGTCTGCTTCCGACCTTTATTCTCGGTTTCGAGTTTTTTTCCATTATTGTGTTTAATAAATCCCTAAAGCTTTTTTGGTAATTAAGTTAGAATTTTGAAATTTTTAACCTGTGTTCTTATATATATGGTGCACAAAATTTTTCATGGAATAAGGTCTACTATGTACAGTTGTTTTTTTAAAAAAAAATATTGAATTCAATACTTTGTAATTTTTTTTTGTGATTTTCAGTATAAATGCATGTTACTTTTTAACTGTAGCTCATATTTAACATCCATGCACAGTTCTTGAACAAATAGTTCTAAAAACAAACTATAAAAGTTTGGAGTTATTCTTAAAATTAAAAGAGAAGTAGCGTTTTTAAAAAGTTCAAAATTTTGATTTTTTTTTAATGAAAAACTACTTGTAAATATTTGTTTTTATTGCTAGAAAATGTTTATTTGGAGTGAACATTATATAAAACTACTATAATTTACAAGTTTATGTTATTATTTCTAGAAATAATGTTTTGGTTCCGTATCCCCTTACATCATTATTTGGCGTTGTTTTTTCCGGGGGTGTAAATACATGTAGTTCGTTCAAGGTAAGGTGACATGGATATGTACAACCATGAGTGAATCGGTGTAATGTAGTAATGCTGTACATATTGCAACAACCCGCGTCCACCAAAAGGTAAATCAAGGTTGCTTTAGCTTATATAATACGATATTTGTTATTTGAGGTTGAGGGTACAGGTGTGACGGACCACTACAGGCGAATTCGGTTACAAAACCACAAAAAAATAGCCAATTGTCGCACGCGGTCTTTTTTTGTTATGGTCGGGATGACGTCGCACCATACTAAACTACTGTCAAATCCATACATGATAATTAAAAGCCAACGAAAATGTATAATTAATAACTATTTCAAGCAAATATTATTATCAAAGTTTATTTATATTTTGCATCATTCGTATTTCAAGCATGTAACTATAATTTTTTTATGGTAATTTTTGGCGACATTTTTTCACTCAAAGTAAACCAGTCACGGTACCACAAAGCTATAAATTGCATCAGCTAAACCAAGTTAAGACTATCACACATGTTTGGCGTCTTTCAGCGACGGCATCACAACTGTTCTCGCCAAGCATCTTCATAACTTATTCTAAACTCAATAAAGCCTTACTCTAAAGCACCTTGTTTACACTCTGTTCACGTAGAATCGGCATTCACAGAAGCGTCCGGGGCCATAAAACATGATTTCTGTTGGAGCACCCATTTTCGGCGGGTCCAGGCCATTCGTTTCAAACGAAACTTGTAGGAGTATTTTTGGCTGTCAATTTTGAGAATTAATAAATGCATGCAAATGAAATGCAGATTCTTGAAGCTGGTAAAGATAAGGAACAAGTGGTATGTCTGTATTTGGATGTGTTAAAGCCATGTTTGGAGGCTGTAAGCAGACAGATGGAAGCGTTGCAATCAAACATGTCTGTTATTGGAGGACCTGTGCATGCACATGTTAAACGATCTATCATATACTGGATGGCCTGCTTAATGTTGAGAAAATACAACCGATGCCAGATGCCTGGATTCATCTATTTTACTTCTTCAACTTCAGCGCTGGTTTTTTGCTCATTCAAACATTATCATTCACGCTCAGTACCATTTTCGTTTAGCGATATAGTTTCAAACGTGTCACCAAATGACATATATTTTGGTACTACGTATGTTCATTAGCCATTTTGCTAGAGTCGACTGTTCGCACAAATTGAGATTGTTGCTACTGGAAAGGGGGTATTTCTAGCTATACATATGCTTCGATCGATGACATACGTGCTTGTAAAATCTGTGAAGTCTGAAGATCCGTTGACTTTAGCATACTATGCTACTCTAAGTTAGGGTATTCTAGGGTTATAGCCTACTCTAGGCTACTTAGTATGCTACTCTAAGTTGGGCGCTAGTTCAAGTTTCGTCATCGTCAGTTGACCTCGGTTCTAAATTAAGAGGCCAGAGGCGTATACCTGTGTTAAAGCTCTGTTAGTAGAACAGAGGCAAACAGGCAGCGGGAATGTGTCTTTCTAGGAATCTGTTAATAGTACGAGGATTCTTTTCCCCAAATAATTACTATATATTTACTTCGATTAGCAATGAATGAAATGCTTTATGCAAAAAAGGGTCAAGTCATTTAAAGAATTCCCTCAACTCTTTTTTTTTAACATTTAAGTAAAAGAAGAAATGTGTACTGAATAATTCCTGTGGAAATTTAACGATTTACATTTATACTTGTTTTTTTACAAGCTGTTAAATATTTTCTAAATACTTGTCAGATTCTAAAATAAAAAGAAACTAGTTAAATTTTTCCGGTAATTATAATTACTCAAATTTAAATAAAACGATTAAATTATGTATAACTATCGCAATTATACAATTATAACAAAAATTACAAACTTTCAACTACCTGCTAAAACTACCATCACCTAATATTGACAATGGGATATGGACATCATCACAAATCTACTTTTTTTTCTTTTTTCTTAATCGGAATTGGCAACACCAGCCGTTTTGGGCGTAGTCTAGCAACCCAAGAAGTTGTCTTCGCCCTTACTATCTAAGCTGCGGGACAGTTAAATATGACCCAAGTATGGGAATCTGAAGGATATGCATCTGTTGACAGCGGAGGAATGATATCAGTCATTTATTTAAATAGTCGCCGTATGTTTTCATGCTGTTTTACAATGGCGGATTGCCTTGCCACGTTGGCAGGTATGGGAATTGCTAGAATCAATTTAGAGCAGGATTTAGAGAAATTTTTGGAGCAAAACAGTACACAAATTAATAAATATGATCCAAGTATGGGAATCTGAAGGATATGCATCTGTTCCCAGCGGTGACATGATATCAGTCGTTTATTTAAATAGTCGCCGTATGTTTTCATGCTGTTTTACAATGGCGGATTGCCTTGCCTGCACTTTGGCAGGTAGGGGAATTGCTAGAATCAATTTAGGGCAGAAAAACTTAGTTTTTGGAACAAAATTTAGAGACATTATAGCAGCAAAACAGTACACAAATTAATAAATATGATCCAAGTATGGGAAACTGAAGGATATGCATCTGTTGACAGCGGTGACATGATATCAGTCGTTTATTTAAATAGTCGCCGTATGTTTTCTTACTGTTCACAAAGGCGGATTGCCTAGTTACTTTGGGGCAGGTATAGGAATTTTGCTAGCTCCGATTCGGAGCAATTGTTGGAGCAGAAACTAAAGCAATTGTGGCAGCAAAACAGAACACAAATTAATATATATCCTTCAGTTTTCCAAACTTGGGACATACCCATCGGTTGACAGCGGTGAAGTGACATCAGTCGTTCATTTAAATTGTCGCCGTATGTTTTCATTCTGCTTTACAATGGCGGCTTCAAAACTTAATTTGTGGAGCAGAAACTAGGGAAATTGTAGCAGGAAAACAGACCAAACATTAATAAATACGGCTGAAGTTTGGGAATCTGATTGATATGCATGCATGACAACGGGGAAAGTTATAGTCGCCTTATGTTTTCTTGCTGTTTACAATGACGGCTTGTCTTGTCACTTTGGCAGGTATGGGAATTTTGTTAGCAAAAATATAAAGCCATTTTCGGAGCAGAAACCAAAGACAGTGTAGTAGCACAACATAACACAATCTTATGAATATGGAACAATTTGAGAAAGTGAAGTATGTGCATCTGTTGACAGCGGTGGAATGATATCAGTCGTTTATTTAAATTGTCGCCGTATGTTTTCATTCTGCTTTACAATGGCGGCTTCAAAACTTAATTTGTGGAGCAGAAACTAGGGAAATTGTAGCAGGAAAACAGACCAAACATTAATAAATATGGCTGAAGTTTGGGAATCTGATTGATATACATGCATGACAACGGGGAAAGTTATATCAGTCTTTTATTTATATAGTCGCCTTATGTTTTCTTGCTGTTTACAATGACGGCTTGTCTTGTCACTTTGGCAGGTATGGGAATTTTGTTAGCAAAAATATAAAGCCATTTTCGGAGCAGAAACCAAAGACAGTGTAGTAGCACAACAGAACACAATTTTATGAATATGGAACAATTTGAGAAAGTGAAGTATGTGCATCTGTTGACAGCGGTGAAGTGACATCAGTCGTTTATTTAAATTGTCCCCGTATGTTTTCATTCTGCTTTACAATGGCGGCTTCAAAACTTAATTTGTGGAGCAGAAACTAGGGAAATTGTAGCAGGAAAACAGACCAAACATTAATAAATACGGCTGAAGTTTGGGAATCTGATTGATATGCATGCATGACAACGGGGAAAGTTATAGTCGCCTTATGTTTTCTTGCTGTTTACAATGACGGCTTGTCTTGTCACTTTGGCAGGTATGGGAATTTTGTTAGCAAAAATATAAAGCCATTTTCGGAGCAGAAACCAAAGACAGTGTAGTAGCACAACATAACACAATCTTATGAATATGGAACAATTTGAGAAAGTGAAGTATGTGCATCTGTTGACAGCGGTGGAATGATATCAGTCGTTTATTTAAATAGTTGCCGTATGTTTTCTTATTGTTCACAATGGCGGCTTGGCTTGTTACTATTGTAGGGATGAGAATTTTGTTAGTGCTAGTTTACAGCGATTTTTTTTTTTGGAGTAGCAAAACATAATTTGCTTGGAGCAGAAACTAGAGAATTTTAACAGCAAAACGGATTACAAATTAATAAATATTAAATTTTCATTAGCGCAGATACAAATTTTGGCGCTCGGACTCAATAGGCGATGCGAACGAGGCGGGGCGTGGTTTGTTTTTGGTAAAAGATAATGCTTGACGTAGCTGTGACGTCAACATAGGCGTGGTCGTTCCAGTTGTCCATTGGTGCAGAATTCCCAACCTTCTGATTAGGATATATTTTGAGTTAAGAAAAGGCGATTCTACAGAAATATTGTAGTGCTTATAGGATTTTAGAACTGATTTTAGTTATTTTTGGTACTACAATTTTGAATATAAAATCAGTTTTTCTTTAACTGCTGTATTGTTAGAGACATTCCCGTTTCTTGCGTGAAAAGAAGTTCTCGAAATCAAGTTTAAAAAAAACTTTGTTTCAACGTTTATTAAAATGTAATGTATGTTTCTTACGCAGCTTTTAATGATGATCACGAATATGGTTTCGAGTAGGATTTTTTTAAATAAAATTCTGATGCGTACAGCACCATCTATCGCAAAAAAATTGAACTTTTTTTATTACGCCATACTTTTTTCCTTTTTTTTCGATATCATCCCCCTGAAATTTGACGTCATTCTAATAAGCGGTTCTTTTTTTTAATCGTGTTTTGAAGTTTCATCTTTAATGGACAAGTTGCATGAAACGCGAAATACAGAATATATATTTTTTTCTGGTAGATTAGAATCTGCAGATTCCGAATATAAGCTTAAATATTCACAAAAAAATTTTATTTCACCAAAATTTACATTTAAAATTTGCCGAAAATTTACGTCAGTGAAAAAGCATTGACGTCAAATGTTGTGCTCTTGGCGATTTTTCGATCTTCTGCAATGCGTAATGTTTGAATACACTTTATAAACAGGTAAACGATTCATGCGAAACCTCATTGAAAGAAGAAAAAAATATTTTATTTTAACAAGTTAATATTACGGAAATTAAATAGTTTGTTCTCCCGGTTTGGTTGTTTAATTAAAGTACCTACTTGAGCGGAATAGACGGGTGATATCATTGAACGTTTGAAGAAATTAACTGAAATGAACATAACATGTTTCTGTAAAATAGCAGACTTTTAAAGAGTTTGATATAAGGATGATAGCATGTTTAATTGCTACAAAAGCGATACAGTGAAAGGTGTTATGAAATAACACGCCAAGAACAAGAAGCCAAAGGTGACGTCATTTGTTATGCCGGTATAACGGAAGTGACGGATCACTAACTTTAAAAAGGAATTTAAAAATAAATACATCTTAAAATCCAGAAATACTTAAATTTTAGAGGTTTTTTAACATGCTTAATCGAATAAAAATGTTTCTGGAAAACGCTGTAATTGTCCATTGTGGTTACCCTCTATATTTTTCAAAATATTGCCTTTTTATCCAAATTCTATTTTTAAACACATTCAATTTTGAAAATTGCATAAATAATTTAATTGTGCTGTTTACTTCCCACTTTTTTATAAGGAAAACATCAACAGTATTGATAAGTTCATCCTGTATTCAATTTGATTTATTTTAAAACGTTATTGATTTCCATAAATAGCTTTATTTATTGTTGAAAACTTCTGTCTAACCTTATTATTTTAACTTAAATAAGATCTATTTTAACTTTAAAAGGTTTGTGAATTCAATGCGAGTCCATTGTTTAAAGATTTAATGCTATTAAAATAAGTATGTCACTTATGAGTATGATTTTGTGCTTTTTTAGAGAAAATTATTAGGTTGCACCAAATTACGGATTTTGTTCCTCTTTTAAAAAGCCTAATTTAAAAACCATTTAGTTCGTGTAAATAAAGCCTAAACTTTATAGGTTAATTAGGTTTTAGGGCACGTTTGAAGATGTCCAAACAAACATATAAATCTTTTTTTATAAAAGAGACTCAAGAATCAATTAAAAGGGGTAAATTCCAGATAGAATACGGTTTCGTCAAGTTAAATATTTGTACTTTTAGCTTCCACACTACGTTTATAACGTAAAATGTGGAAGGTTTTATAATCGTTCAGTCCGCCTGTCTGTCTGTCACCCACTTTCATAGCCCAAACTACAAATGCTATAGGCAAGTGTGATACGGCAAAAAATTCAGCGCATCGAAATTAGAAGACATTGAAAATCTCAGAAAAAAAATTAGAATTCGAAGTAGTTTAATTATTTAAAAAACTGCAAAATTTAATGCTCATTTAAAAAGTATAAGAAGCCATTTTTATTAGAATAAAATCACCATTGCCATTCGCAACCACCACTCGAGAAACTTTAATTCTTTTAAATAATAAATTAAAAGAAATTTATTTTTGTGACATCAATCAGTTTGAAATGACGTCAAATATATTTCGCTAAGAGATTCTTTGTATGTTGATATAAAATTTTTTGGTTCTATTTAAAAGGAACGAATATTACATATCTATTCTTTGAAATATAAATTAATTTTTGCAAACGATAAGTAATAATTATTGAATTTTCGAAAGAAAATAAATGAAACTAACCAAATTTAGTGTGCAATTCTTTAATATAGAATTAATGCTGTGTTTAGCGCGTTTTTTCCTGTTAAACACAAATGGTGTGTGGAAGCGGGTTAAGTGACAGATTCTGTTACAAACCTACTTGTTTAAAACTGGGAAAAGGTTTTTGCTTTCGATGCTACTTGAACCCGTGATCTTTAAGTTACAATTAAAGTGTCATACCAAATCCGCCATCAAATCTCCCGATAGATTGAGGCTTAAATGAAGTAAACTCTATCACGTCTCCAAATTGATCGTACGCGATGATTCACTTAAATATTTGGTTGGGTGCCTACTCATTTGTCGGCTAGTCCCTTAACTTTGGTTCTAAAGTATCAATCCCATCACCAATAGCCCTCGTGTAGCTATAGTTCGTCGGTTTTTCAACTTAATCCTCAAATTGACGTCATTGACAATAAGTTTTGGAGGAAACGGTTTTAAACTGTAAACGAGTAGAATAAAACGTATCAAGATTGTAAAGTGAGCGAAAGTTTTTAAGAATATTCAATATTGGTTGGCAAAAAAAATCTGTCAAATTCTTTCAACTAACGCTTGACTAGAAATAGACATAGCTATTCAATTTTCATGACATGCTACAACTTGTAAAATGCGATTCTTTGAGTAAAAAAGAATATACAAAATGTACAATACTTTTTGAGAGATCTTAAGAATACCTTAATAATGCTTTTATAATAGGTATTAATAATTTTAATATTTTTTCTTAATAATGCTATTGTTCTTACTCATGGCGAACGTTAATTTAAAATGAAGTTTTTTTTCTAATTTTCTATTAAATACAAGTAATTTTGTTAACAAACAGCTGAAAATTAAACTCAAAATTTAAATTTCAGCCACCGTACGTTTATTTGACAACTTTAAATTCCAAGGATGTAATTTACATTCAAAATTTTGTGAGAATAAAAACTGTAAAATGTCGACGTTGTGACATATGAGAATTCTGCTAAGGATACCGTTAAGTTTGGAATGCACTGTTCGAACAGTTATTTATTCCAGACGAACGTTCTATTTGAGGTCGTTCGAAGGCTGTCTGAAACTAAATTCAGCGAAATGTTTGCGCCGATATATGCTGATGCGACAGATGTTTAAATATACGATACTTTCAGAATTCAGTTTCAGGGAATTATTAAATGGTTTTTTGACCTATAGCAATTCGTAGAAAGGTTCGACGTTTGTTTATTGAAATCGTGAAAGTATTGAAAGTATTTATAGAAAGGTAGTCTTAATTTCAGTTTTTAATGTTTTTTTTTAGTATTACATCTTACCGAGTAGAACATAAATACATATTTTTTTTCAACTTGCACGGTCCCGGTCCTAGTGGACCAGTCGGAATCAAGCATAGATATCATAGTTAAAGTATTAGATTGGCAGATCACGTGACCTCCAATGCTAACGACGGGACGCGCATGGAGACCAGAATAAGAGGGCAATGGGGCCAGGGTTGCCACCAGTTTTAGAAGAAAAACAATACGAAAAAATACCATTTAATTCTAAAATTACAAAACAAGACCATAAAAATTTTAGCTGCATTTTGGAATCTTTTTAGTGACTATTTAAAAAAACGTGATACGTTTTGCTGGTATTTTTAAGGTATGTTTTTGTATTTTTAGAATTCAATGGTATTTTTTCGTAGTGTTTTTCTCCTAAAACTGGTGGCAACCCTGGCCCCATTGCCCTCTTATTGTGGTCTCCTGGCGCGTCCCGTCGTTACCCATTGGAGGTCACGTGATCTGCCAATCTAATACTTTAATTATATCTATGGAATCAAGCCTTAAGTATCAAACTTTTAAAACCAGAATAATTCCATTTTGAGGGCGCAAATATCGCCAAACGGTATATCTTTAACGGCAAACAGAATTTTCTGGCCACAAAACGCAGTATACACAGTAAATGGACCACAGTAAACGCAGTTGAAGGTTACCACACATTAGAAATATTTCGTTTGGCGGAGGTTGTAGATTTTTTGGCGACTTTATCACTTGCCCACGAAATGGAAAAGTACCACAATTTTTTATTATCGAAGTTGGTTTGGTATCGAAGTTACGTTTTTTGGTTATTGATTTGCTAATCGTTTAATATACACATATGATTCATTTTAGTTATGATTGCTGCTTTAGAAATGTAAATAAGAACAATTTGGTTTTATTAAAGGGAATGGAATGCTGCTTAACAACTACATTTGAGGAAAATCTTTTAGATATAAGTTTCTTTAAGCTTTATAAGTTGCTCAATTTGAACGCCCCCTCCCCCTTCCCCCCTCCACAGAAGTTCCTTTTTTTCCTGTATCGGAGTAGAGGATTTTAACCAGTAAAAACTGCCTCGCGCTAAAATGGGTGAATTTACTACAAATTTTTAAGTATGAAATTTTTGGTGCTGTATGAGTTTTTGAGAAAATTCAAAATATTCCATTAAAAAATTAACACAGTAAAGAAAAATTTAGAATTCGTATCCCGAATATATCGATTCGTTAGAACAAAACGGGCGCAGACGATTTGTGTGGTCTTGCCAATCAACGGAGATGTAATCTCATTTCGGCAGACGATAATGTCGTGAGACAATAGGAATGTTTCAGATGATGTAACGCGTTTGTTTTCATTTGTAATCGTACTGAATTTCATTGGGTGCTTCGGTTTCACTCTCAAAATGACCGGTATAGATGAAAGAATTTTTTTCTTTCTATACAAGTTTTCTTTAACAAATGCTTTAAACAACCAACAGCACAGCACGAAGTTGACATTTATAAAATTTAATAAGTAAAATATTCTTAGAAAAAACTCATTTTCGAATATCAAAACAAAAGTAATGGGCTTGTTTTACGTAGTACTTAAAGAAATCAAAACAACCAATAAAATCAGAGCATGGAGAGCGTGACATCATAAGAAATATTTCCAAGCAACAAATGACAACAAACTGTTGGAAACAGCCTTCCACGACGTGAAACAACCCCATTTATTTTCACTGATAAATGAAATTAAACAAATTAAAAATATTCAATTAAAAAAAATTAACACAGTAAAAAAAAATCTAGAATTCTAATCTCAAATATAGATTCGTATTAGAACGAATCGGCGAACAAGAACAAAACGGGCGCAAACGATTTGTGTCGTGTTGCCAATCAGCGGAGATGTAATCTCTTCTCGCAGACGATAATTTCGTGAGACAATTCTTTAAGTTCTAAACTCCGTGTAATTATCAGCCTCATCAGGGGTAATTTAATAGGAATCGGGACTCTGATAAAGCGTAAATGCCCTAATGCGACACTCACGAAATTGGGCTATGGACCGGTTTCTTTTTTTTTTGTGGAACTGATGCGATTAAAGTTTTATAGAGCAGTGGGAAATCGTAGGATTTGGAGAGGCAATAAAGTTAGCACCTAGTGAGTGTGTTTAAGAGGGATTGTCAGTCCCATAGAGCTAATGCATTAGTTTTCTAATCATAACTTCCTCACAAGTATTGCTTTGCCATGTTAGCCCTTTTGTCCCAGGTTTGAGAATGAACATAACATCGAAATGAAATAAATTTTGAAACGAAACTGTTATCTAGTTATTAAATTATGTATTTTTGAAGTTTTAAAATGCCACAAATTACAGCAGATGGCGACACTATTTTAAAACTTTATCAATTAATAATTAAATAACCGGATGTTATTTTCTTTTCAATTTTGTTTTAAATTGATGTTATGATGATTTCCATACCTGGTGAAAATGGGATAACATGGCAAAGCAATTCTTTTGCAAAAATTATGATTTCAAAACTAATGCATTAGCTCTATGGGACTGACAGTCCCTCTTAATGAGATTTGAAAGAACAGTTTTTTTAAAAAATATTTACTAAAATCTTAAGTTTTAAATTCTCGAAGTTTTTACTTAAGGGCGAATGGGCACGCTGGACCGCGGCTCTCCAAACTCAAGTGTCTCAGTGTTAATCCAATAACGAAAAAACTATTTCTCTGCCACATTTCTCCGGCTGTATTGAATATTTTTTACAAACGGTTTTTTTTTAAATAATAAATGTAGATAACTTTCAGGTCTCTATCTTCCCACTTTTTGAAATTGCTTCGAATATTTTTTGAAAATTATTTATTGAAAATTAAAAAAAAAAATATTCGAACCCATTTCAAAAAGTGGGAAGGTCGGGACCTGTAAGTCAGCTACATTTATCACCTAAAAAAATCCGCTTGTAAAAATATTCAATACAGCCGGAGAAATGTGGCAGAGAAAATATTTTTTTCGCCATTGGATTAACACTGATGCCTTTTGCTTTGGAGACCCCAGGTTCAGCGTGCCCATTCCCCCTTAAAGCAGCAAATCAATAATTGAATCGCGCCATTTTGTTCTCTTTTAAACAAAAACGTAAAAACCGATGCCATAACATTTATAAATAACTATTACAATTACTGCTCGGTATTGACTTCAGACCCAGAACTTTTCATTAACTATGACATCAGAGAACTAATCAAAACAATCAGTCCAACTCACAATAACTAACAAATAAAATGTATGGCTATCAGACATTTAGTAAAGTTTTATATACTAAAGTTATTCATGCTCCTTTCCGTTTTTTATAGTTACTATTGGTGGGTACAACAGAATGTTATCTTTAATATATTAAAATGCATTTTGCTATGCCAGAATAAAATAGTTTCGGCAGACAGACTTAAGAGGGACTGTCAGTCCCGTAGAGGTATAAGGCATTCGTATTGAAATCGCAACTTTTGCAAAAGAATTGCTTTGACATGTTAACCCATTTTCACCAGGTATGAGAATCATCATCAATTTAAAACAAAATTTGAAAAGAAAATATCATCGGGCTATTTAATTATTAATTGATAAAGTTTCAAAATAGTGTCGCCATCTGCTGTACATTTTGGGCATTTTAAAACTTCAAAAATATTATATAATTAAATAACTAGATGACATTTTCGTTTCAAATTTGTTTCATTTCGATTTTATGTTGATTCCCATACCTGTGGAAAAAGGGCTAACATGGCAAAGCAATACATCTGCGGAAATTATGATTCCAAAACTAATGCATTAGCTCTATTGGACTGACAATCACTGTAGTTCGCCATTTTGCTGGAGCCGAATGGTCGCACAAGTTGAGATCCGTTGCCACAGAAGAGGTACTTCCAGTTATATATATTTCGACGATCTTGCATCTTCTTACTTATATTCATAACGTTGCCACACACACATCAGCACCTTAAAATTATTTTTATGCAAATTTACTCACTTTACTTTTTAACGTAAATATAACAAATCATAAAATGTTAAAAACGTTAATATAACAAATCACAAACGTACAAACAGAAGGATTTATTTTAACAAGCATTTTTAAAATTTTAAATCGTTTTGCGAAAGGCAGAAAGTTGACAAACTAAACATGCTTTCAAGAACGTCTCTTTACTTTGTGCTTGCAATGTGAGGAGCAAACAAACTTTGTTAAAGGATTCTAAGGGAACTGTTTTAATAACAGATAATTGTTTGCACTTAGGGCTTAACTTTAGAGGCGAGTTATGTTAGTGACAATGAACTTCATATTTATGCTTCTGCTTGGTTAAGGTAACTAAATTTGATTTCGAAACGGCATCGTTGAGAAACGTGACAGATCATCCGGGCCTTTTGTTAATATCCTTGTTATTCACCACATGTTTAGTACAGTAGAACTTCAATTATCCGAATTTCAGAAAAAATTCCCCCTGGCCTATCTCACGTTGCCTAGAAATTTTTTTGCCATGACATCCAAAATCGACGAACTGCAACAGATAGGCCCTAGTTGTCACATGACCGCGGCACCAAAACTAACGTTGATCTCAGCGTAAGTAAATCTCGAATCAGTCGGTGTTCGATTCGAACACCGAAATGACCGGTGTTTCTACCTATTCGAAAGATATCAGTGACCTTCGCTCACTACGCATGCGTTAGATGCGGACGCAGCCGATTTTTCACGCCTTGACGCGCGTTTTCTGTCCTTACAAACCAGGGCTTTAGGTAGCTGCCATAATTTCATTTTTGTAAACATTCCTATAAGAGCATCTCACTCTGAAGTCGTGAAAATTAATCTGCGATAAATTATCGTCAAATCTTAAGATTTTCCGATATTTTATCATTCGTTGGCATCAGATGATCTACTACCGCAACAATCTGGATCTCCTATCCATCGATTTTATGTGTTGCATCGGCAATCGTGACACAGATGGAGCGATTTTATTAATATACGATGTACACTCGGTCAAATTCACTCGTCGTAAACATCGATTATCGACAGCTGAATCGATTGATTACCGAACCCACTTCGGGACGCATTTTGGTTAGGTTAGGTTGAATTATCATCGCACTCGAGTTACGCGAGGGGTATGTATTGGTGCATTTTTTGGAACGAGTCATTTCAAAATGTCTTATTTGTTTGTAGGGTTTTTATTTGTTTCATTTCAACTACTAGGGGCTGCGAGGACTGCTGCTCAATCTCACTGGTTCGCAAGCTTGCATTCTTGGATTCTTTCTCTCCGCCCATAATCGCTATTGCTCGCCAATCCACCCCCAAAGAAAGGCATCGATGTATAAGGGAGACACACATTTCCAGAAAAAGAATGGAATGATTGAATGAATATTTCATGCTGTTATGGCTGCGAACGTTTTAAAAGCCTATACTTTAACATAGAGGGAGACTAATTTTTAATTAAAAAACTTATTGGAAATTTGAAAAAAGGCATCGAGGCTAAGGGAGACACGCCTTCCAGAAAAAGTTTGGACTTGTAACATCAATATTTCATCCTGTTATGGCTGCTAACACTTTAAAAGAGCTTACTTTTTTTTTAATATAGAGAGATAAATGTTTTTGTTAAAGCTCCTAAAGATGGTTAGAAATAGGCAGCCGGAAACGATTACATTACATGTTTTTGTTGGTCTATACTGCATTTTTTTTCCCGTGGCGGACAAGAGTATCGTTATATTGTGTTTTTGTTATTTTGATAGCCCTAGTGTAGCTCTAGTGCAACGATTAATTTAACAAAACTCGTGTTCTTTTTGTTACTATAATAATCATTATTTTTACATAGTATTGTTTTCACAATAAAATGAGAGCATCTTAGTACTGTTTTTTTTTAGAGTTTTACTTCAACTATTTTTTGGCGCTCTAGTTGTAGTACAAATGAAGGGTTTCTAGGTCTATATATGTAGGGTGAGGCTTTCTTGGCAAATGAAATAAACTTTTCTTTTGATTAAAAATATTACTTTATTTTATTTGAAACATCAACACATTGTAGAGGTGAGGAGGTTTTTTTTTTAAAGCGCTCTTCGGAGCTTTACCAGAATAATATGTTGATGTTTCAAATAAAATAAAGTAATATTTTTAATCAAAAGAAAAGTTTATTTCATTTGCCAAGAAAGCCTCACCCTACATATATAAATGAAGGAACTACACACACTGCTCAAAACAATTAGAGGAACACTTTACGTACTTTTGTTAACCCTCTCAGTTCCAAATTTTTATTTTTTATTCTTCAAATCTAAAATTTGTGAAATAGATTCATTATGCATCCAGAATGAAATGGTAAAAAACAGGGGGGGAAATCTTAATTTTTAACTAAAATTTAAGGGGGAAAATATTAGAATCATAACTTTTGAACGTTTTATTTTTTATTTTAAAAATTTGTAGAATAGATTCAGTATGCATTCAGAATGAAATGGTAAAAAAATAGGGGGGGTGGGGATCTTAATTTTTTAAACTAAAATTTAAGGGGGGGGGGATTGGAATCATAACTTTTGAATAAATTATAACAATAATTTTTCAAAACTTTATTTGTTAAAAAAGTTAAAATCCATTTTCAAACAACTAAGAATGCAAGCGTGAAGAATTTAGAGTCAATTTATTTCATAAAAATTTTTTGGGAGTGGATTTAATTTTACCATGCTTTTCATATTTTCATTTATTTAAAACAAACATTATTTAATTCTTCAAAAGACGTGATTCTTCCAACTAACGATAAACAAGTGCAAGCTCAACTTAATGGGGAAAAAAAATCGCAAGCTGCGATGATTCCAAATGGAATCATTGGGGGTGAAAAGGTTTAAAAAACCATGAATTCCCCTAATTCTTTTGAGCAGTGTATATATGGAGAGTTCGTTCAAGTGAGTTTACAATCGTCAAAAGTGTCCAATGCACGGACCGGACTCTGTATCCAAGTTGTACTGCCGCTGTCATGTCAACTTTAGTAACTAGCCTATAATGACTTTGACTATTGTTGCAAGCACGCAATTACTCTAACCAAGAGCCGCGGTAGCTCAGTCTGTGACGGACCTGCCTGGCTGTTCCGTGGAGTGATGTAGCTCTGGTGCGGTTTGGCTGTTCAGCCACGACCGTGCCGTTTGGCTGCAGTTTGTCTTGGGAATCGGCAGCTTTATTGTGCATGTAATTATCAGATAGTATAAATATTGGCAGTTTCCGTGGCGTCGCCCCTTCTCGTATTTATATGTGTTTTTAGCATGTTTTAATAGTATTTAATAGTATGTGTTTTTAACTTCAATAGCGACGAATGAATTGTTATTATTGAAACGTGGAAGTCCAGATAGTCTTGGCCAGTTGGGCCAAACCGGAGTTCTCGGCCAGCCATTCTGAGCGACGTGTATCCATGTCGGGCCTGTGGATCCGCGATGGTGCTCCGATATCCTTGCAAATTATGTTTAATTACAATATCCCATGATCTTCTTCCTGCAGTTATTAAATATCTAGTTCGTTTAAATTGTTTTTCCTGTTTTAACTTTATGTGTGACCTTTTCTGCCTTACATACTCCGCCTGGGAGCACGGTTTTCCAGTAATCACCCGTGCTAGGCCGTAAGCCTCTCCCAGAGACGTTACAAGTCGTGTGAAGCGTCATGCTCGCATCGGAAGGGTTGTGGGTTCTGTCCTCGGCGGTGCTCGCAATTCTGATGGTTGCTGGGCCGGCGCTTGTATTCGGCTAAAGACCGCCGTGTTGGTAATGGTGGCTGGGGCACGTTAAATATGTCGTGGTTACAAAGTCCTCCATGTTCCCATACCAAACTAATACCTCTGGGGGTACGAGTCAGGGGGTTATCGGCCTTTGATCTGGATCAAAATTCCGATATGTGAGTGAGAATGGATGACGAGCAAAAGTCGGACTTCCTCCCTTGTGGCGCTCAATAAAAACGGAAGCTGCCCCACTTCGCCTTAAAATCGGGTAGTTCCACGGCCTACTCAACTACTAAGGCCGAAGAAGCTTTCTCAAACAAGCTCGGGGACGGAAATTTTGACGTCATCGTTCCGAGTGACTTGTCGAAGATAGAGAAACTTGCTCGAAACCTGTTCGGAACAACTCGTTCAGGCTGACCACAATTAGGTTCCGAATGCGTCCGAACTAGTTGTTCGATCTCGGCACTGGAACAGGACGCAAAATTCCGTCTACTTCATTTTGGAAACTTCTCTGGCCTGTTATTAAGTTGGCCAGGGTAGTTCTCTACTCCGGGCTCGGTTACCGAGTGGCATTAGACAACAACACACACACACTCTAACCTACAAGAAAACATACTGAAAATGACTAATTATTCCAGTTCAAAAAGTTGGATCTTGCGACAAAAATAGGGGTGGGGTAGATCTTCTTGATCGCTTTTTGAGTTCTTACCGACCAAAAACAGAGGGAAAGAATTGGTGGTGGCCATTTTTAACCAACACTCTAAATATGGCTGTGGTAGCTGCTTGGAGAATCCATCGCGAGATGAATGGACACATGTCTCAATTAGCCTTTTTACGAGATATTGTGACGTGTTTGATGAAATCAGAGATACTCTACTGGTGTGGTCCGAGGTGTTGGCAACGATTAAACTCTAACATACGCTTTGATGGTGTAAATCACTTCATCAGTCAAGCTGTAAAGCAAACAAAATGTAAAGTCTGTAAAATGAATACCCGCTTATGGTGCGAGAAATGTAAAACCATGCTACGGGGGCTGGGGAGCCCAGTCGGTTAGGCATTCGCCTAGCATGCGGAAGGTCCCAGGTTCAGGTCCGGGCATCGCCAAATAAGTGCCGACCTATAAACGGCCCGTGCATCCAAAAATGTCCGACGAATAATACCCCGTGTAGAGGGACTGCACGTTAAATATCCTTCAAAGTCCGAACGCTGCGCACGATATCGCCCTTAACGGTTGCGTTGGGTGCCTACTCAGGTGTCGGCTCGTCACTTGACTGTGGTTCTAAAATACGATGCCCGTCGCCGCCAATAGCCCTCGTGTAGCTCTAGTGCGACGATAATTCAAACTAAACCCAAAATCAATTTCTAGGTCCACCACTATTTCACATTAGTAGGTTTAGCAATTAAACCTTTCCATCTCCTATAAAAGGATTGTAATAACCCTGCCCAAAAAGCGTGTAAATTGGCAACCAATTCATTAATCAATATTCATGGATCTTCTAAAGTGGAGGTCAAGGGCTGAACCACAATAACAAACTTGATAAATGGGAACTTGTGTATGGTATTGTAACTTTTCTTGACTATATAAATTCGCTTAATCATGTTCGCTTCCGTATCGTGATGTTTATAAACTCATTAGGATTGGATTTAGGTGTTATTGCCAATGAACTTTGATTTTTTTATTGAGTACTACCAAATAAATACCCGTTCTTCGCACGGACTATAAAAACATTCTTTATATGCTATACACTCTTAAAACAAACGAGCGATTTTAACTCAGTCTGAGTTAATTTCCACTCCTTTCCGTGCCAAAAATGCACTTCTCCTAAAGGAGTGAATTTCACTCTTTTTCGGAGTGGGTAAAAGAAATAAAAGAAAACAATCTGCGTCCTACACTCTTAAAACGAGCGGTTTTAACTCAGTCTGAGTTAATTTCCACTCCTTTCCGGTGCCGAAAATGCACTTCTCCTATAGGAGTGAATTTCACTCTTTTTCGGAGTGGGTAAAAGAAATAAAAGAAAACAATCTGCGTCCTACACTCTTAAAACGAGCGGTTTTAACTCAGTCTGAGTTAATTTCCACTCCTTTCCGGTGCCGAAAATGCACTTCTCCTATAGGAGTGAATTTCACTCTTTTGTTTTAAGAGTGTAGGGCAGTGGTTCCCAACAGGTGGTCCGCGGACCCCCAGGGGCCCGCAAGATGCTATTAGAATAAAAATACATTAAATATATTTCGTATGACGGCAGATTTTTTGTTTTGACCGCTTCCTGCATGAGCAGAGTCCAGCGCAAAACTGGAATTAGATTGAGGCAGTAGTGGGACCAAATGTTCGAATTTTTTGTCCTCCATGCGAACTACTGCATACGACAGCAAACGATATTTTTACTGCATTAAATATTTATCTCAATGAACACAATGTCAACTGAAAAAAAGGCTTGTCTACGGATGGAGTAAAGGCAATGGACGGCACTCGTATCAAAGCAGCAGGAGGTGAGATGGACTCGCTGTTGTATCCATCGTGAAGCCTTAGTAGTCTAATTGGTAATTGTACAGTCTAAGTTATTACTAAGTTTAATTCTTGAGTTATGAGTGTTTAAAAAAACATGGTAATTAATGCATAAAATGTCAATGAATTAACATTTTGATTTTTAAAAAATATCTTTACACGTACCCTCATTCACTTATGAATTATATCAAATAAAAAAAGAATTGGAATTTAGGTGAAATATTAGAAAACAAAAAGTTCAAGTGTATACGCACACCTTAATTAAAAACCGCAGGGAAAACGATAAGTAAGGTTTTTGTCTCCGTAACATGTGAAAACCCGATTGACTTGACTTAGCATTATTACCACTGCACTACGGTCAACCAAAACCGCTGAGAGTGAAACGAGTTTTACCTGTAATAAGGTACTTGACAGTATCGCTAAAATACCTTCCAATATTAATTAAATTACAGTTTGAACCCAAATATAACAAACGCATATATTATTTTGCAAAATAAATCTTTAAATAATTATTAAAAATCATTTTCAATTGGCTTTTTTTTTCATCGATACGTCACGTGATCACAAACACGTTGATTTGGCTGACGTCACTAGTATATATAAACAAACCGGTGTGATGTTTTTTTGTTTGTAATTAAACTGGTTTTAATCTAACTTACTATTAAAATAAGAATTATAAAGGTAATGGGTGGAGGTTTTACAGAAACGGATAGTTCAGATTTGCTTAAAGTAGATTCCAAAATGGTGTTTCAAATTTTGTTTATAGTGACATCATAGATACCACGTGACAGTCACAAAGCGTTTTCGGGAGTGATTTTTCGTCCTAATTTTAAAATTCATTTTCCCGCTTTTTATGGGGTATTTGAAAAAAAGAAAAAATACGGGTCTAATATTTTTGGCATAAGAATATTTTAAGCCAATAAAAAAAATTTAGTCAAGTACCCTATTCTTTTACTTCTCTTTTCCATATCCCATGAGTTGGAATGGACCGCAATTATAAACCAAATCCAATATTTAACCCAATAAGGGACAGGCAAATTGGATAAAGTGTAAACTTGTTTGCACCTAGTGAGTTTAAAATTTTAATTATTTAACTGATTTTTTTTAATTTAAAAATATATATTTCTGTTGCAGATGATAATAAATGACTCCTTCGTGCTTTAAATTTAAAAATTTAGTAAAATTTTAAAAATGAAGTTTTAAAAAACATTAACGGATCAGTGGCTGAGAGGTCTAACGTGTCCGCCTCATAAGCCCAAGATCGCGAGTTCGAGCCCCGGCTGAGTTGTCAGAGTTTCTGGATGGGAAAATCTTGGGCACGCATGTCATATGATTATGTAGCATGTGAAAGGATCGCTGAAATATCCATTTGGCTTGGGTTCTCTCGGCAAAATTAAATCTCGGCATACTTTAACATCCACAGAGAACTCAGATTCCTTGTAATCTGAGCGTCAAAATTGGTAGCGAGAGTCGCCTAGGTGGCAGTGGCGGATCCACGGGGGGAAAAGGGGGAAATTCCCCCCCCCCAAAAAAAAAAAAAATCTTAACATTCGTACTAGATAAAATCGACTTGTAAAGAAATGTTTTTATTTTTTACAAATGTTTATATTTATACTACAACTCCTTGCATTCTCAACTTAGAACTAGAACATGGAAAAAAATATTACGGCTCAGGCGCTTTGGGGGAACAGGAAAAGAAATAAAAGAAATAAAAACTATTCCCCCCCCCCCCTTCGGATTTAATTTTAAGCCAATCGCAATTTTGGCGGGAATAAGATTTTAGATACATTTTTTATGGCGACGGCTATCCTCTCGAATAGGAAGGAAGAATAAAAAAAAACATAGAAATGAAATATTGACAGATATATTTGAATTCGTTTTCAAGTATAAGAGTGCAATTTGTTCGTTAATAAATCAAAGAAATTCCACTATGACTATTTTTTTAATTTCATTTTTAGGGTTTTTATTTTGCTTAATACAAGTGAAAAAAGTGTACTATAAGTTAGGAGTTTTTCGCGCTTTTTTTTCTATCGCAATTTCTACTGTAAAGTATCTGTAGTGAGTATGAATATGAGTGTTTATTGTTACGCGTCAGACACAAATTAATGTAGTCAATTTAAAATTTTGTCAACAATAAAAAATTTGCAAAGAGCCCTAATATTAATAATATATGTTTTGACCATAAAGGTATAAAGACGGTTAACCGAAACCTTAAAGTTATTGCATACTTAAGGGGCTGGGGAGCCCAGTCGGTTAAGGCGTTCGCCTTGTATGCAGAAGGTCCCAGGTGACTCAACGCTTCAATTGGAGTTTTTCGCGCCTTTTTGTCTCGTATGTCTCAATTACATTTATAGGATCAAAATAGATGTCATACGAGTAAGAGTAAGAAGAATAGTTTTTAGGTTTTTTCATCTAATCAATGAGTAAGTTCCAATTTATAACATTTTCTGATATTTCCTGTACTCAATGATATTAAAATGATTCACGAGATAATGATACAATGCATCAAAACTGCAATTTGTTGCACGATTAACATTTATTTCATTGAGATGTATTATGTATTTAATATTTATAATAAGGCTTTCTGTTTTCATTACATTTTAATTGCTGTTTAAAATTTAAGTACATGTTTTATAAAAACTAGCTACTATTTTTATATATTTTAACGACATAAATGATTAGGGTTATGTTGAATTATCGTCGCACTAGAGCTATAGGAGGGCTATTGGCGACTGGTTGCCATAGTTGTAGTTATTTAAAATGGATACATAAACTTCTTATGCAAATCAAGAAGGTTTTTTTTTTAAATTTAGATAGAATATTGATTAATATTTTAATAATTACTATTTAATTAAATGTGTTCATTAACTACCAGTATAGTTAAATAATTAAGTTTTGAAATATGTTAAATATACTACTGTTTTTATAAACTAAATAAATGTTAAAATTATTTATACACAAATCATTTTATAATTAAATTTAATATTAGAAGAAGCTTGTCGTTTAATTTCTGTACAACAAATCAGGTGATTTAAATTATATAAGTAGTTAAATTTTAAATAAAAACATTCTATAATTAAATTTTTCTTAATTGTTACCCTTAATGGGGTTGTTTCACGGAGGATCTGGCAATAGCTCTGCGGTTTTGTTTTCGTGTCTCTCAAATTACTTTTGTTGCTATTCGAAATTGAGATTTCTAAGTTTTGTTATTTTTTTTAAATTACAACTTCTTGCTGTACTGTTGGTTGTTTTAATCATTTGTCAAGGAAATCTTGCATTGAAAGAAGTTGGAATTTAAAAAAATTAACAACTAAAACATTCTCTTCGGAAATTTACTCCCGAATACCAAAACAACAGTAATTTGAGAGACATGAAAACAAAACCGCAGAGCTATTGCCAGATCCTCCGTGAAACACACACACACACAACCCCATTTTTATTCAAAAAATAAGACATTAATTATCTATTAAGTAATACAATATGAGTTACGTAAAATACAAAATAATTAATGTTTATAAAAGTAATTAGTAATACATACTAAATTAATAGTAAAAACTGCATTTACAATGGAAAAATAAATTCAAAATTAATTTTAATTAAAACAATGTTAATTAAAAATAATTGTAATTAAACATAATTGTAATTAAAAATAATTGTAATTAAAAATAATTGTAATTAAAAATAATTGTAATTAAAAATAATTGTAATTAAAAATAATTGTAATTAAAAATAATTTTAGCTAAAAATTATTTTCATTTATTTATTATAAGTTCCACCCCCCCAAATTGTCACCCTGGATCCGCCCTGGCTAGGTGGTGCACAAAAAAATGGTTCTCAGTTCTGGGGAATATGCCGAGTCTGCAAAGGCTTGCCCGCCAATATTGCAGCCCCATTAGAGAAAAAAAAAACCATTATGAGCGTTGCTGGAAAACGTGATAGTTGGGTGAAGGGTTGACATGTCTGATGTATCCTTCAGAAGGATATATCGGCTTTTGCAGACCGTTTGGAGGTTACTTTGGAGGTTACATTAGGGACATATTTTTCATTTAATCTTGAGTCTCAAACGTATTTATGCTTTCGCAGGGCCTTTTTGACAGTAACCTTCGGTGTCAAAATGTTTGTTGAAGTAGGTTCGAAAGGCGCCAGTCTCTATTTCGGAACCTTGTTACTTTCAAAAGTCCTAATAAAGCCATCTGTCTGACTACTCAATTGATAAGTACACTCTTAAAACAAAAGAGTGAAATTCACTCCTATAGTAGAAGTGCATTTTCGGCACCGGAAAGGAGTGGAAATTAACTCAGACTGAGTTAAAACCGCTCGTTTTAAGAGTGAAGGACGCAGATTGTTTTCTTTTATTTCTTTTACCCACTCCGAAAAAGAGTGAAATTCACTCCTATAGGAGAAGTGCATTTTCGGCACGGAAAGAAGTGGAAATTAACTCAGACTGAGTTAAAATCGCTCGTTTGTTTTAAGAGTGTACTCAATAAATCGCATAAAATAAACTAAATATAAATTTTGCGTCGCGGGTTATAATGGATTAAGGTATTGTTAACACACTAAGGTATTTGTTTACTAATACTTTAAAAGGGATTTCCAGTCGTTGGTCAGGTCCCATAGAGCTAATGCATTAGTTTTGAAATCGCAACCTTTGCGCAATTATTGCTTTGCCACGAAAGAATATTTTCACCAGTTACGACAATCGTCATAACAGAAAAATAAAACACATTTGGAAGGGAAATAGTATCCGGTAATTAAATAACAGAATCTGTCACTTAACCCGCTTCCACACAACATTTGTGTTTAACAGGAAAAAACGCGCCAAACACAGCAGTAATTCTATATTAAACATTCACACGAGAAATTTGGCTAGTTTCATTTTTTTTCTTTCGAAAATTCAGTAATTATTTGTTATCGTTTGCTAAAATAATTAATATTTTAAAGAATAAATATGTAATATTCCTAGCTTTTAAATAAAAGGAGAACATTTCATATCAACATGCAATCAAAGAATCTCTTTGTGAAATATATTTGACGTCATTTCAAACTGATTTATGACGCAAAAATAAATTTGTCTTAATTTATTGTTTGAAAGAATTAGTTTCTCGAGCTATTGTTGCGAATGGCAATGGTGATTAAATTCTAATAAAAATGGCTTCCTATGCTTTTTAAATGAGCATTAAATTTTGCTTTTTTTAAATAATTGAAGTACTTCGAATTCGAATCTGAAATTTTCAATGTATTCTAAGTTCGATGCGCTGAATTTTTTTGACGTATCACACTTGTCCGTAGCATTTGTAGTTCGGGCTATGAAAGTGGGTGACGGACAGACAGAACGATTATAATACCTTCCACTTTTTACGTTATAAACGTAGTGTGGAAGCTAAACATAGTTTTATGGCGTTTTTATATCCACAACGAGTAGAATTCCAAACTAAACATTGAATTGATTCCATTAAAATCTTAATAAATGCATTCATTGAAGTAAGTTATCGTTCATCAAACCCATTTCAAAGAACAACCAACAAAAAAAATCCACCAACGACAACAAAACACAAGCATTACTGATGTCAGCTTTAACAATCAGGTACAAGCTCGTAAAAAAAGAAATTATCCAAAAGAACAATGGAAGAACAAGTACTGAACCTCGAACAAAGAACAAGAAAACGAGTAAAAAAACCCGCGAAATAACCCTTTACTCTCTAGCCAATCAGATCGCGTCAAAGTGGCGCGATGTCTTTCCGTCCGATCACCTGATTTTACAAAACAGTGACGTTTTTTTTTTATTACTGTTTGTATTCAGTTTCGTAAAATGGGATGTCAACAGAGAACGGATATATTGAGAGGTTTTGTTGCAGAAACGCGCTTGAGTGGATGCTGGGGTTATGGTCCTTGACGGGTTTTTCTGAAGCAATAAGGGATTTGTGGTCTTGATTTTTAGATTACTTTTTTTATTTGGAGGAATTAAAATGAAATGTAAAGTAGGTATGTACATCGTGGAGATTTCCAGCCCCTTGCAACTGCTGCGCACAGCATTTTTTTATGAAAAAATGATTAGTCAGCTTTATTACTGTATGCTTTTTTGATGTCATACTTTCTTTAAAAAAGAATCTTTTGGCTATGTCCTCACTACGCCACAAAAGCAACAAATGCCACAGAGGCAACAAAACTTGGCGACTTGGCAGAGTCAACCACCATGCTATTGCATTGCTTGGCGCACTTGGCAGTCGCCAAATTTTGTTGCCTTTGTGGCGTATGTTGTCGTAGTGAGGACATAGCCTTAAGGTGAATAAAACCGATTTTGGAAAGGGGGGGACGAACGGACACCTTCAGCATGTCAATACCGACTTTTCATTTTTTTTAAAAAAATTCTTCCTAATTAAAAAAAAAAAGAGTAGACAATAAAATATATTGCGAAAATCTGTTTCCGCCCTTCCGTAAATTAAACTACGCTTTCTAAAAGATAAAACTAAAGCAATATACAGGGTGTCCGTAAAAGAATGTCCGAGTTTTAATGGTCTATTACAGGAGTTTATTTTATACTAAATATAAACAAATCATACATGACATTGAAGGAAAACTAACCTAGTTTTTCCTAGAAGTGCTCAATGTGTACGCCTTTAGTGATACGGCACACATCCAAACGAAAATGCAATTCTTCCCATACTGTCTGCAGAAAGTCCGCAGTAATGGAAGCAACACAATTCCCGTAAAGGCGCACTTATAGGAAACACTAGGTTAGTTTTCCTTCAATGTCATGTATGATTTGTTATATTTAGTATAAAATAAACTCCTGTAATATACCATTAAAACTCGGACATTCTTTTACGGACACCCTGTATTTATTCTACTACGAGTATATATTTTCTTATCAGATAATCAAATACCAGATACCACACCACTCTGAGCAGTACTTCTAAAATATAGTTCATTATATCCTTTTTAAAACATAACCTTTGATGTTACATGGCTTGCATCGACCCGTTTAAAATTCTTCGACAGTTCCTTCACCTTATTCCCGGAAATCTGAAGTCAAATTTTTTAAACCTCCTTTCAAAAATAATAATAATTCTGCAAAACCCATTATCTAAATAAAAATTACTATTTTCATTCACATTTTGGACTTCTTTATAACTAAACAATATTCCTTGGAAAAATAAATATATAATGATCTTTGTCGTTTAACAAAACACACAAGGGTTAATCGGGCATCTCGAACCAGATGAATATCTAAATGTCAAGTCTACAGGAGTATTCCCCTACAAGCTTCTTCTTCACTTAAATGCTTAAGCAAAATAGAGTGGTGGTAAAATCTCCTATCGACTTGACTTTTTTTCTATTTTAATAAAAAGCAATTCAGGTACTAACCACTACAAATCAACTCTTGAATGATATCATACAATTCTACAGAAATGTTTATTTGTATGGCTTGAAAGAAGTGTATCCGACATTTTTGTATTAAAAAAAATAATTTTATGCATTTGCTGGTTTTCGTATTATCTAAGTTCGGAAATGTATTTCTGGTACTTGTGTTTTTTTCGATTATGTTCGCCAAACCCTATATTATCGCCAAGCACGATTCGTAATAAATTTAATAACTAATATATAATAATAAAATAAAGTGTCTGTATGTCTGTGGATTGCAAAAAAAATACTTATACTGCCCTCAGAAATTCGAAATTTTTAAGATAGGATCCCTTCAATACCAACGTGTTCACCTGAGGCTTAGTTTTTTCATATTTGTTCCATTTTTAGAGAAAATCATAAATTTCCTAAAAAAAATACACCACTTTCGCTCAAATCCGATCATTTTTGCCTTTCGTGTTGCCATTCGACAGAAGAAATTAAAATGAACACAAAAACTAATTAAAATTTAAATTGCTTTAATTATCTTGCCATTACCTTCAGAAACTAAATTAATGATTTGAAAAATAATTGAACGTGCCAATGAGATAAATGTTTTTTTTAAACCCAGAATGGAGGTTTTGACGTGAAATAACATTGTTATACAATTATGGTTAGTTTTCAATTTATCAGGAAAATTGCGATAACAAAGTTCATATTGAGGAAGATTTTTGTGATATGAGGATGTGCATTTTATAGTAATGTATTTTTATTTTGGAGTTTTAAAGCAATATAAGTAACGGGATTTTAATTCTTTATAATGAACGGGTACAAAGGCGAAGCTTATTATCCTATAGCAAATTAAATAACACATATACTTGGATCGATTTGATATTCTTTTAGTCCGTGCGAAGAACGGGTATAAATGTGCTAGTAAAATAATATAATAATTAGTTTAGGTAATTGAATGTAATAACAGTTTATGTATATAAATAAAAATATTATGATTTTATCAAGGATAAGAGATTTAAAATTTTTGTTACTCAAAAAGTCAGAGAGTAGAAGTTACAATTTTGTCACACTACTTACAAAGTGAAAGAAGTAAGGATTTTTTTTTTAAATGCTACCTTAGGTCGGTTGGCGCTATTGCTAATGGAGGACAGGTCTTCAATGGCACCTCTCATTCTATCTCGCTCATAGATATCATAGTTAAAGTATTAGATTGGCTGATCACGTGACCTCAAATGCTAACGACGGGACGCGCATGGAGGCCAAATAAGGGGGCAAAATTGCCAGTGTTGCTGCTACTGTAAGGAGAAAAATACTACGGAAAAATACCATTTATTTCTAAAATTACGAAAAAAAAATACTAGAAAAGGATTTAAAGTCACTAAAAAGATTCCGAAATGCAGCTAGTATTTTTACGATATTTTTTTTGTAATTTTAGAATTAAATTGTATTTTTTTGTAGTATTTTTCTCCTTAAAGTGGCAGCAACACTGGCCATTTTGCCCCCTTATTTGGCCTCCATGCGCGTCTCATCGCTCGCATTGGAGGTCACGTGATCAGCCAATCTAATGCTTTAACTATGATATCTATGATCTCGCTGTAGTGGCTCCAGCCACTATAATCTCGTCAAGTTGAAGAAAGACCAAGCCGCTACCTGGAATAGAAAAGGTGGTCTTTGATCTTTCTAGGAAACGATTATTTTCACTTTATAAAAAAGTATAAGAGAACCTTTGCGTATTATTATTATTAACAGTTTAAAAAACCAGGTATAAAACGTAAATGATGTTTCCGGGACAGAATGTTCAGTTGTAATGAGTCAAAAAGATAAAAAACTAACTTCAATGCACCAAATAAATTAACTTAATTTTAAATGTATTGCTAATTAAAAATTGTTATAAAATTTGTGATATAGTCTTTTGCCTGGTTTTTTGGTTCAAAATGACATATCCCATTTTTTTGTGAGACTTGTGTTTCGTTTTATGAAAGGGGGTAACAGACTTACAGACGGACTACAGCCTCTATAAAGATTCCACTTTTTGCGTTATAAACTGAGTGTGGAAGATTTGATTCAGAACAAAAATTGGCCTAATCTTTAAAAATCGCCAAGGGCTAGGGAGCTCAGTCGGTTAGGCATTCGCCTATCATGCGAAAGGTCCCAGGTTCGGGTCCGGGCATGCCCCCCCCCCCCAAAAAAAAAAAAAACCCACCCCTGCCGACCTATAAACGGTCCGTGCAGCCAAAAATGTCCTACGAATAATACCCCGTGTAGAGGGAGTGCACGCGTTAAATATCCTCAAGTCCTAACGCTGCGTACGATGTTGCCCTTAACGGTTGCGTTGGGAGCCTACTCAGGTGTCGGCTCGTCACTTGACTGTGGTTGTAAAATATGACGCCCGTCGCCAATGGCCCTCGTGTAGCTCTAGTGCGACGATAATTCAAACTAAACTAAACTAAAAATCGCCGCGTTCAAGGGTCATAGATAGTGACAGCTCCAGATTGTGACTCACGAAAAAGATACATTGTTAAAATAAAACGATGTCATGGTCGATGTCAGTTGTGGCCTCCCACATTCCACTTCCTTGTTGTTTTCCGGGGCGTAGAATGCTTTGCGGTGTTTATTCCCGCCTTGAGAGGAATCCTTAGCCAAGATTGAGATTCATAAAGATTCCCTGAAAGATTTTCTCACTAACCATGCACTCGTGTTCTTTTAAATAATGTTAATAACTATAACGGCCCAGTGGCTTAGTGGTAGTGCTTCGCATTGCCACGCCACAGGTCCGGGGATCGAATCCCGGATTGGGCGAGGTTGACCCATTCTTTCATCCCAAAGTGGGTCGATAAAATGGGTACCAAGCATGCTTGGGAACTAAACACTGGGGGTTCCGCGTGAGACTGACCACCTTGCCGGGACATATGCCTAGCACCCCAGAGCCCTAGGTCACGAAAGCTGAAATGGGCACGGCCGGCCTTGGCTACTAATGGGCTGTGGCGCCAAGGAGTTTTTAATAATTATAACGGCCCGCGCTTAGCATACGTAACCTTAAACAAAATCCACGCTAGATGGCACTGATTTACAACTGCGCACTACGTCATCTAGAATATAACATATTAAATATAATACGAAGCAATGGTATAATACAGTGTGTCCGTAAAAGAATGTCCGAGTTTTAATGGTATATTACAGGAGTTTATTTTATACTAAATATAACAAATCATAGATGACATCGAAGGAAAACTAACCTAGTTTTTCCGATAAGTGATCAATGCCTTTAGTGATACGGCACACATCCAAACGAAAATGCAATTCTTCCCATACTGTCTGCAGCAAGTCCGGAGTAATGGAAGCAACAGCCTGTTGAAAAATGGTTTTTGTAAACCTTTATAAGAACGTCCTGTATTAGGTAACAAAAATGTGTAAGTTGTTTTCTCTGTATATTTTTTTTTTAAATAGTATATTTGTTTGGAAAACCAAAATCGGGTTTTAAAGAAGAAATTTTAAAATTAATTTCCAAATAAAAAAAATGGAAATGGAAAAAAAAATCGCTGTAAGGATGACAGTCTCGTCACTTGACCACAGTTCTAAATCACAAAATCCTTCACCTATAACTCTCGTACAGCTCTAGTTTGGCGACAATTCAATCAAAAGAAAAAAATAGATTAACAAAACAAACGAAGGCGCATTTCAAACATAATCCAGCGAGTTCTTTTTTCTAACAAAACGGAGTCACTCACACGCTCTACTGCACCTTCTAACAACTGCAACTAACCTCTGATTTAATCTGCTCAGAAAACACTGATCCGCTTGTTTGGGTTAAACTTTAAACCCACTATAATGGCTTAGGTTCTCGAGATTTTAATGGGGTCTTCCAATATTGGTTTTGGGGCTAACAGGAAACGTATTACAAGCGCAGTCTAAAACGGCCTCCGAAAAGCGAAGCTATAAACCCGTCAGAGGGCGCTGATGAAAGAAGTTGTTGGTCTGCTGCTATACTGTTGTCCACAATACAAATCACAAATACAAAAATTGTCGACCAACAACAGGCCAGAGGACCAGCAAGGTTGGTCCAAAATAAATCTAATACTTTACCAGTGTAGCGGCCTCAGTAACCCACAGTCTACCAAAAGGATCCTCAAGGTTAGAGATGAGTTACCTCGGCTTTTATACTACTGCTATCGTTGTTATTTAGATTAGTCGTAGGAACGAGATGGTAAATCTGCGCCCTCTGGCGAGTGGATGATTAATTGAGGTTGCGTGCGTGGGGTAACCGCCACACCATTTTCCAATGACTATCAAGAAGATTCTTCTTAAAATCTTCTACTCTCTTCAAATACACAACGTAATAGGGTAAAGCATTCCACTCATTGACAACTCCATTGTAAAAATGTATTCTTACCTCCCTTCTAAAGCACGATTTATTCAATTTCTGATCATGTCCTCTGGTCCGGCTATTTAAGGTAAAACCTAATCCCTCCATGTCTCCCTGATTCTTTACCAATGTCGACAGCAACGGAAACTGCGCATGGACTTCGCAGTTGCTGTCTGTTGCCTTTACTATCGCCAGTTTTTGAGAAAAAAAAATTAAAAGGGGTTTCAGCAACACAACCACTTGTAAGGGTTGTTCGGTTTTAAGAAATAAACGTGTTTTGAGTGTAAGAACGTGTAAGAAATAAACGTGTTTGCTTAACTTTCAGCAGACCATCCAGTATTTATCATAGATGGGGCCGTGGGGAGCCTAGTGGTTAAGATCTCGGTCTCGAGATCGGAAGGTCCCGCGATCGAGTCCCGGTACCACTGAAGACCCACCGAGTATATGCGGAGTACGTGCTCGTTAAATATGTTGGGTCTGAAAGTCCTGTGGTCGGTCATTGTGCAGTTTACCACGGGTACAGGTCCCTGGAGACTATTTCCCTCTCCTTCAGGGACATGTCTAAATTGTGGAGGTGGCGCTAGATGGCAGCATCTATCTTGTATGAGTGTGTATGTCGTGTCCGTCCTTCTTGACGATGGTTTATAAGCGAGTCTTTGTGACCAAGCACACAAGCCTGAAAATATGTCTACCAACCAACCAACTGCGCATGGACTTCGCAGTTGCTGTCTGTTGCCTTTACTATCGCCAGTTTTTGAACAAAAAAAATTAAAAGGGGTTGTGGATTTAGCAACACAACCACTTGTAAGGGTTGTTCGGTTTTAAAAGAAATTCCGGTTTTTCAAGGTTTTTTAAGAAATAAACGTTTTTTGAGTTTAACTGGTTCAGTCTAAGAACCGGTGTTTGACGGTATAACTAAAGCCAAAATTCGGATTTTCAAATGACTCGTTTCTGGTTTTCCTAACTCATATCCATCCCTTTTCCATTCCTAAACCTGTCTCGCTATAGTTAAACTCATTGCTTCCTTGCACAGAAGCCACGACCATGGGCGGAGCTATAAAACGCGCGGAGCAATCGGACGAAGAGGAAATTTCAGCCGTTTTATTTTGTCTTCATCTGATTGCTCCGCCCGTTTTATAGCTCCGCCCCCGTGGTCGTGGCTTCGGTGCAAGGAAACTATGAGTTTAACTATATATAAGAAAACAGTTTCACTCAGGAAAACAATAGCGTTGATCCCTTTTAGCCACTATACTCGTACCAATTATCGAGTTACTAATCCTATATCTGGAAATATCTCTCCAGTAGTAACAGTACTCAATTTGTCCGATGCGCGGCGCGGGCATTCGGTTCCAGCAAAAGGTCAGCCGCGCATGCGCAATTAACAATAAAAATATCTTGACAGTTCCAAACGTTTAGAACTGTATCGCTAAACAACAATAGTAGTGAGGGTTGATGAATCGTTAAAAAAAAGCCAAAAACTAGCGCCATATTTGAAGAAGCCGAATAGTTGATCTCCTGGTATATGGCATCGGCAGCGTTTGCATAAGTTTCAGCAGACCATCCTGTGTGGGCCGTAGGTAGCTTATGGTCAGCGTCTCGAGATCGGAAGGTCCCGCGATCGAGTCTCGGTACCTCTGAAGACCCACCGAGTATATGCGGAGTACGTGCTCGTTAAATCTTTTGGGTCCGAAAGTCCTGTGGTCGGTCATTGCGCAGTTTCCCACGGGTACAGGTCCCTGGAGACTATTTCCCTCCCCTTCAGGGACATGTCTAAATTGTGGAGGTGGCGATAGATGGCAGCATCTGTACTTGTATGTCGTGTCCGTCCTTCTTGACGAAGGTTTATAAGCGGGTCTTTGCAATACCACCTATTTGACCAGCACAAGCCTGAATATATGGGTTCTTACCAACTAACCATCTTTCAGTGTCCATTGAATGTCAGAGTACCATCACCGTTTAAGAACGGATGCTTTGTGTAGTTGTAAATCGGAGATTATAGAAATTCTCCGGAGTGTGTTTTCCGGCCAATCCGCCATGTAATCTAATTTAAGTTATAATCTTAGCAGTATTCGAAAGTGTGTCAGGTAATGTCGGGATTATAACACCTTTGTTATCGCTTCCGATTTAGATCTCCAGATCAACCAAACGAAACAGTGATGAGGGTTTTTAGAAATTGGAACTAAAAGATGATCAAATATGAGTTATTGAGTTGAATTATCGTCGCTCTAGAGCTGATGAGGGCTATTGGCGACGGGCGTCATAATAGGTTACTTAACAGTATCGCTAAAAAACCTTCCAATGGGGTTGTTTCACGGAGGATCTGGCAATAGCTCCGCGGTCTTGTTTTCCTGTCTCTCGAAATTGGTTGGTTGGTTGGTAGACATATATATTCAGGTTTGTGTGCTTGGTCAGCAACCCGCTTATAAACCTTCGTCAAGTAAGACAGACACAACAGACAACACACACACACAAGTGGATCCATCTAATTTTTAGAGACAGAGGTCAACTAGAGGATCCCCAGAATTGGCTTGTCACCCCCAGAGGTATTGATTTGGTATGGGAACTTAGAGGACTTTCGGACCCAACAGATTTAACGAGCACGTACTCCGCATATACTCGGTAGGTCTTCAGTGGTACCGGGACTCGATCGCAGGACCTTCCGATCCCGAGACCGGGACGCTGACCACTAGGCTCACTACGGCCCCTCTCGAAATTACTTTTGTTTTGGTTGGTTCGAGAGACAGGGAAAACAAGACCGCGGAGCTATTGCCAGATCCTCCGTGAAACAATGCCATATTAATTAAATTATAGTTTGAACCCAAATATAACAAACGTATATATTTTTTTTTGCAAAAAAAATCTTTAAATAATTAATTAAAATCATTTTCAAATGGCTTTTTTTTATCGGTACGTCACGTGATCACAAACACGTCGATTTGGCTGACGTCACTAGTATGTATAAACAAACCGGTGTGATATTTTTTTGTTTGTAATTAAACTGGTTTTAATCTAACTTACTATATTAAAATAAGAATTATATAGATAATGGGTGGAGGTTTTTCGGAAGCGGATAGTTCAAATTTGCTTAAAGTAGATTCCGAAATGGTGTTTCTATAAGTTTGTTTATAGTTACTAGTGACATCAGATACCACGTGAGTGCCACAAAGCCTATTTTAAGCCAATAAAAAAATTTTAGTCAATACCCTATTCCCTGAAATTTCGTATATCAGTTTTACCCTTTACAAGGTTTTAGGTTTTTTTTTCGAATGACACTGAAAAAAAAATTACTTCGTAGTCATAACAATCTAGGTTTACCTGTTATTTGTACTAAGCAAATTATACGCATATTTGTTATTAAAAACATCTTGAAATTGCTTTATTAAATCTCCATATTTTAATAAAATAAAAATTCTATAGTCTGTTATATAAATTTTTCTTTCAAAATTATTGATTATTTTCTCTGAAATGAAAGCAGATTTTCAGGATGTTTACAATGGTCGGCTGATCAAAGGTTCTAAGCCGTAATTAGAAAGACAAATAAAATAAGGCATATTTAACGCTTTTAAATGTTACGCCTGAGTGGCTTGGGTCATTTTCTGGGTTATACTCTTAAAACTCTTTTTTTAAAAAAAAACAATACTCGACTCTCTAGAATTAAAGAAAATTGAAAACTGCGAAGTTATTTTGAAAAACTTGTAACTAAAGTGCATGGAATAAGCTCTATAGTTAAACTCATAGTTTCCTTGCACAGAAGCCACGACCATGGACGGAGCTGTAAAACACGCGGAGCAATCCGATGAAGAGGAAATTTTAGACGTTTTATTTTGTCTTCATCTGATTGCTCCGCGCGTTTTATAGCTCCGCCCGTGGTCATGGCTTCTGTGCAAGGAAACTATGAGTTTAACTATAGTATGATTTGTTTAGTAAATGGATAATTTTCAAAGTTGAAAAAGTTTTTTTAAAAACATTACTAATTTTAAATTTCAATCATAAACCTTTATAAAATTTTGATTTCTATGCAATTATAAAATACATTAACAGTTTTATGAAAAATTGGCTGTTTCAGGTGACGTAATTTCGTCCAACTTTCATTTCTTTCTTCCTTCCTATTGCTTTTGACGACTGTAACGTCAACGCTTTCTGTGCCATCACAAATTCGGCGAACCTTGCTTTTAAGTTCCCAAACAACCCGGCATCTAATTCGCTCAAACTAGAACCACCACGCCTATAATGAGTCACAAATACGTCAAACAGTATTTTATACCCACAAAACACACTTACTCCGTCGTGGGAGCCCAGTGGATAAGGCGTTGCCTTGCATGCGAAAGGTCTCAGGTTCGGGCCCGGACGTTGCCAAAATAACTGTCAACCTACAAACGGTCTGCGCCGCCAAAATAGCCCGTGTAGAGGTGATGCACATTAAATATGCTCCAAAGTCCCTACGCCGCCGTGTATGATGTCGACCTTAACGTTTGCGTAGAGTGCCTACTCGGGTGTCGGCTCGTCATGGTTCTAAAATACGACGCCCGTCGGCAATAGCCCTCGTGTAGTTCTAGTGCGACGATAATTCAAACTAACTTAAAAAAGGGTGTTAAAAATATTTTGGATTCGTTCTGAAATAACAGTTAGAACTTTTTCAATGCATCTCTTGTCGAGTTTCGTGAAGGTTTTTGCCTCCTAGGTGGACCGCTATGCTTTGGTGGTTCGCACGATGTGTGTGGGCATTTTCTAAATAGCCAGGATTGTTTATTTAAATTCTTCTTAGTTCTTATTTTTAAATTTTTTTGTGTGGGGATTGGAATGGTGGAGAATTTTATTCAACTTGATAAGTCTACCACACTTCGTTCTATTCGTATATAATATAGTTATTACCAATATAGAGGTGGAATTTATTTTTTAAATAGCCACGATTGTTTATTTAAATTCTTCTTAGTTCTTATTTTTTAATTTTTTTGTGTGGAATGGAATGGTGGATAATTTTATTGCACTTGATAAGTACACTTCGTTCTGTTCGTATATAATATAGTTATTAGCATTTTAGAGGTGGAATTTATTTTAAATAGCCACAATTGTTTATTTAAATTCGTCTTAGTTCTTATTTTTTGTGTGGATTTGGAATGGTGGGGAATTTTATGACTTGATACTAAGAACTTCGATTCTTTATATAATGATAGTTTAGCATTTTAGAGGTGAATTTATTTTAAATAGCCAATTGTTTATTTATAATTGTTTATTCTTATTTTTGGATTGGAAGTTACACACTTCGTTCTATTCTTTTGTAATAGAGTTATTACCATTTTAGAAGTAGAATTAATTTTGATAATTGGAGTCGAAAATGTGAAGCTTTTTTTTATTTTCAATGGCCCAATATAAAATACAAGGTAATGAAAGTATTGGGATTGGACTGAAAATTCAATAGGTACAGTTTGTGTTCTCTACACTTTTTAGAGGGTGCTGATTTTATAACAAGGTAGGTTTGTAACACAATCTGTCACTTAACCCGCTTCCACACAATAATTGTGTTTAACAGGTAAAAAGACGCCAAATACAGCATTAATTCTATATTAAACATTTATGTGCTAAAATTGGCTAGTTTCATTTATTTAATTTCGAAAATTCAATAATTATTACCTATCGTTTGCAAAAATTAATTTACATTTCAAAGAATAAATATGTAATATTCCTCGCTTTTAAATAGAATGAAAACATTTCATATTAACGTACAAAGAATCTCGTAGTGAAATATATTTGACGTCATTTCAAACTGATCGATGTCGCAAAAATAAATTTATTTTAATTTATTGTCTAAAAAAAAATTAAAGTTTCTCGAGTGATTGTTGTGACTGGCAATGGTGATTTAATTCTAATAAAAATGGCTTCCTATGTTTTTAAATGAGCATTCAATTTTGCCGTTTTTTAAATAATTGAAGTATACTTCGAATTCGATTTCTTTTCTGAAATTTTCAATGTATTCTAATTTCGATGCGCTGAATTTTTGGACGTATCGCACTTGTCCGTAGCATTTGTATGTTTGGGCTATGAACGTGTGTGACGGACGGACAGACAGACTGAACGATTATAATACCCTCCACTTTTTACGTTATAAACGTAGTGTTGGAGGCTAAAAGTGGTGTTGGAGCAATGGTCTGTCTGTCTGAGATCACTCTACAACTCGGACTAAAAGACCTATGCCGGACTTTAAAATTTAGTACACGAATTCTAATCTACTATAATTCATACAGTATTCCGTTAGTATTTGAAATTCTACTATTTCACTCATCTATAGCAATTTGTTACCCCTTTAGGGACATGTCTAAATTGTAGAGGTGGCGATAGATGGCAGCATATGTCTTGTATGTGTGTATGTCGTGTCCGTCCTTCATGACGAAGGTTTATAAGCGGGTCTTTGTGACCAAGCACACAAGCCTGAAAATATATGTCTACCAACCAACCAAACCTATAGAAATTTGTTAGTTTATATGTAATCTTCAACAAAACAGCCTACACTGGTTGGTTGGTTGGTTGGAAGACATATATTTTGAGGCTTGTGTGCTTGGTCACAAAGACCCGCTTATAAACCTTCGTCAAGAAGGACGGACACGACATACATACACACATACAAGACAGATGCGGCCATCTATCGCCACCTCCACAATTTAGACATGTCCCTGAAGGGGAGGGAAATAGTCTCCAGGGACCTGTACCCGTGATAAACTGCGCAATGACCGACCGCAGGACTTTCGGACCCAACACATTTAACGAGCACGTACTCCGCATATACTCGGTGGGTCTTCAGAGGTGTCGAGACTCGATCGCGGGACTTTCCGATACCGAGATATTAACCACTAGGCTCCCCACGGCCCTAGCCTACACTGGTTTATTTTGAGGAAAAACACCCACCGTTTTCCCCCAAAAACTCATTTCTTTTTGTGAGATTAATAAGTCCGCAAGAAAAGTTCGAAGTTCTGTTGACTCTATGTGCTTATCAACCACCCAGTCAACGTATCCAAACAGAACTGTAAGCGAGAAGACCCTTATCCTGCTATGCAAACAATAATATGACGGATATTTTGCTTTAAGTTAACGACTCTTATGTTTTCGATGTACCAAATGCACGTGGCGAAACTTTACAACTTTCGGGAAGGACTTTTGGTGCACTTGGACCATTGAGCTAGAAGGGATACTGGAGTGAGGTGTCAGCTAGCCGAAAACCCACTCGCACCCTTTCGAGCGAACAGGGCAGAAAAGGACTATTTTCCCTACACTTGTATGCAATGCTTGTATGAGACCCCTCCATCATATTGACTTGGGCTCCTAAATGTATTTTAAAATTTTTAGTTCGAAAGAAATTAACTTTGTTTAACGTTAAATTCCAACTTTTTTAAGAAATAACCATGTGGATCACTAACTAAGAACCAGCGTAGACGAACCCACTAGCGAAATAGGCAAGTTTCTAGGTTTCTGCCCGGTTCGTTTCTGCTGCCGTGTATTCCTCCGCGTTTCGTTATTGAACCGGCTCGTTTGCTGCCCTGTTCAGTGAATCACACACCTCACTCCACGTTTCTTCTAGCTCTTGGACATGCTGCATTCATGAAAACTCTGGTGATTTAAAAATCGCAATACTTTCTGGGACCCAAAAATCCCCAAAATCCCCAAATCCGATGGGGGGGGCTGGGGAGCCCAGTCGGTTAAGCACTCGCCTAGCATGCGAAAGGTCCCAGGTTCGGGTCTGGGCATCGCCAAAAATAACTGCCGACCTATAAACGGCCCGTGCAGCCAAAAATGTCCGACGAATAATACCCCGTGTAAGGGAGTGCACGTTAAATATCCTTCAAAGTCCTAACGCTGCGTACGATGTCGCCCTTAACGGTTGCGTTGGGTGCCTATTCAGGTGTCGGCTCGTCACTTGACTGTGGTTCTTAAATACGACGCCCGTCGCCAATAGCCCTCGTGTAGCTCTAGTGCGACGATAATTCAAACCTAACCTAACCCCAAATCCGATGGAGTTGGGGAGCCCAGCTGATAAGACGCCGGCCTTAAATACGAATGGTCCCGGGTTCAGGCCCGGGTATCCCCAAAATATCTGCCGACCCATAAAACGGATTGGGCATCCAAAAAGTCCAACGAATAATACCTGGTGTAGAGGGACTGCACGTTAAATTAGCATGCCTGTCGCCAATAGCCCTCGTCTAGCTGTCACGATAATTAAAAGTAACTTTAATCCCAACCCCGGAGATCCAAAACCAGCAAAACTCTCCTGGGACCCAAAAATCCCCCAAACCCGTAAATACTTTAATTGCAAAAGTTCGGTGATCTTTTTAATTGCACACAACTGGAAGAAAAATACTAATGATTGCTTGATAAGCTTGAATTGCTTAAAGTAATTTTTTTTTACTAAAAGTCACATTATAGCACACATTTTTTAATATTCAAATTTTCGAAATCAAGATTTTATAAAGATAAATATATACTTTTCTTGACTAATTTCCAATTAGCTTTTTTTTTCTTCTTCTTAGAATTTATTTGGACTGGATGATTGGATATCAATATATCAATGAATACTGCGAAGGACGAATCACAATAGGTAATTAATTTTTTATTGATTATGACTCAGATTTGATTACAGTTTAATGAGTTACGTAGAGATTTTTCTGCATTAGTTTAATTTTTTCCCAGATATCTTCAATGACGAATATTTTTCAAATTGCGATCTTTTTTACTTTCAATTTCCTAATACTATGATATATAAGGTCATGATTTTATTGTAATGAGGTCAGAAATGGAGATTTTGTGTTTTCTACACGTTTTGGAGGAGACTGATTCTAAAAAGAGTAGTTTTTGGGCATTGGTCCCTCTGTCTGTCTGAAACCTCTCTACATTTCGAACTAAAAGAGCTACTGACTTCAAATTTGGTACACGAGTTTCTAGTATCTGTCAGACTTCATAATAGGTTTTTGAGAAAATTACGCACTCGCAAATGGCATCTGCGATAGAACTTTTTGTGTTTTAAAGTTATTGAAATACCTTGTAGGGTATATAATTACGTTTAAATGTATTGATTTATTGAATGGTAATTGAAAGTCAGTGTTACACTTTCTTTTTTGTATTGTATAGTATTGATAACGTAGCATTTTATAAATAAAGATTTTGATTCCTAATCTAATTGACTGTTAGAAAATAATTCGACAGAAACTTATTGTTTAAAAAATTGAAATCTTTGACTTTTTTTGGTTACACTAATTGGAAATTTGAAAAATAAGCATAATTATGGGGAGGTATAAGGGAGACACACATTCCAGAAAAAGAATGGAGTTCTAAGATGAATATTTCATGCTGTTATGGCTGCGGACACTTTAAAAGAGCTTACTTTTTTAATATAGAGAGATAATTAAAAAACTAATTGGAAATTTGAAAAAAAGCATCGAGGTATAAGGGAGACACACATTCCAGAAAAAGAATGGAGTTCTAAGATGAATATTTCATGTTTTTATGGCTCCGGACAGTTTAAAAGAGCTTACTTTTAGCTTCCACACTACGTTTATAACGTAAAAAGTGGAAGGTTTTATAATCGTTCAGTCCGTCTGTCTGTGACCCACTTTCACAGAAAGAACCACAAGTCCCACAGACAAGTGGGATACGTCATTTTAAAGCAAAAAATCAGATTAGGGTACATTCCAAATTTCATTAAAAAATTTAAATTAGAAGTTTATTTAAAATTTAAATAACTAATTTTTTTTTGTCTACATTGAAATAACATGCAAATTCTATTTTTATTCATATTTTCACTGTTGCCATTTCGTTAAACGTACGAGAAACTTTTGTTAAAATAAAAATACACTTTTGAAAAAATATTTATTTATGTGATATAATTCGGTTTGGATTGTTGTATTATCACAATAGAGTTCTTTTAATGGTTCTATATGTATGTAGAAAGATGCATAGAGAATTCTAACTTAACATAAAAAAAATATGCTAAGTTTCGCTTTTATTTTTTAAAGCATCAATTGTACAAATTATAAATTTTTTGAACTGTAAATTAATTTAACAAATTATAAATAAGTGAATTTTCGAAAGAAATGTAAATGGGAAATTGTGGCGACAAAAATATTTATTAAAAAAGATTACATCATTATTCTTCGAACTTCAAACAAATTTTGCAAACGATAAAGTCTAATTATTAAATCTGTGAAAGAAGATTAATGAAAATAGTTAATTTTGGCGTTTTAAAAGTTTGAATTACAAATAGCTAAAGGCCCTGTTTTTATTAGAATTAAATCACATTTGCCATTCGCAACAATCGCTCGAGAAACTTTAATTCTTTTAGACAATAAATTAAAATAAATTTATTTTTGCAACATCGATCAGTTTGAAATGACGTCAAATATATTTCACTACGGAATCCTTGTATGGTGATATGAAATGTTTTCATTCTATTTAAAAGCGAGGAATATGACATATTTATTCTTTAAAATATAAATTAATTTTTGCAAACGATAAGTAATAATTATTGAATTTTCGAAATAAAATAAATGAAACTAGCCAAATTTAGCTTGTAAATGTTAAATATAGAATTAATGTTGTGTTTGGCGCGTTTTTTCCTGTTAAACACAAATATGTGGAAGCGAGTTAAGTGACAGATTCTGTTACAAACCTACTTTTTTTTAATATAGAGAGAAATTGAATTGAACCACATCGGAAATAACGTTAGCTTGAAACGAAATATCCATTTGCATATTGCTTTTATTTTCTTAAGATTAACCTTGAAACGGTATCGGTGTCATTTTTTTTATCACTCAAGAAAAGAAGTTCGTTTTGCCCTTTCAATGAGACCTTGCCCAAATGATCACCATTACTATGTAAATTAGTTTTTTCTCCAGACACACAATAATTTAACACAATAAAGGCTTAGCTGCCAATAAAGCATCCCCGTCGGAAAAAAGTCTTGCCTTGTTAATTACGCTATTGTTTAGAATTTGGGGGAAAAGGTATTTGATGAAAAATTATCGGTGAGGGGAAAGGGGTTAGAAGAAAGGAAAGGTCTTGAAAATATGGTCACATTAGTGTTAACTCACCGCGCCACACCGGCGCCCATAAATAAACCTGTAATGTTACATATAGTTAGTTAACTAGTTAAAAAATAGCTTCAATAAATTACAAAACTAAAACATCTAAGAAAATCCATAATTGTATTGGCCATGAATATTATTATATCGAGTTTCATAAGATGGAACAATTAAGGAAATTTGAATAATGATGCTTTCGTAAAATGAGAAATCATACATTTGCATAAAGTGCGAATTTAAAAAGTATTCCTACGCAAGTGGCATTGCTGTAACTAGAAATAGTTAATTTTCTCTTACAAACTTATGTGGTAGTTTCGCGCTTTTTTTTATCTTTTAAAATGGTTAATTGAGATAAATGTTAAAAACCAGTTGTTTGGCGATTGCGATTTTTTTACCATAATAACTTGTATTGGTTTGGGTAGTTGAAATGGACTTGTTCAAGACGACAGAAATGCTGAATAAAAATAAGTTCTCGAGAATTAATTGGTGAATCAGTGTCACGTGGGTTCAGAACACCAATCGAAGGAAATGCAGGAATAAAAGCTGGACTGAAATACGTCACCTGAATGTTTTTTTTTAAATGATACATTATTAAATGGGCTATCTAATTTGTTTAATCAATTATTTCTTTTGAAAATTCACTCTAATGAAATTAAATTTGAGAAGTGTTAGTTCAGGTTTTGGAAGAGGGACTGTCAGTCCCTTAGTTTTGAAATCACAACTTTTGCAAAAGAATTGCTTTGCCATGTTATCCCATTTTCACCATGGTATGGGAATCATCATAACATCCATTTAAAACAAAATTGAAAATAAAATAACATCCGGTCATTTAATTATTAATCGATAAAGTTTTAAAATAGTGTCGCCATCTGCTGTATTTTTTTGGCAGTTTAAAACTTCAAAAACATAAAATTAAATAACTAGATCACATTTTCGTTTCAAATTTGTTTCATTTCAATGTTATATTGATTCCAATACCTGGAGAAGAAGGGCTAACATGGCAAATCAATACTTCTGCGGGAGTTGTGATTCCAAAGCTAACACACTAGCTCTATGGGACTGACAATCCTTTAAGGCTGGGTAAATCTTATAACCTTGAAAACTCGCTTAATCAACGAATAACCTTATGTAAATACAGAGTTTGGACAAAATGATTGGGACGTTTTGCAATTTGTACAGTTTTTCACATTTATTAGATAGGGCACCGTTCATTCTAGATGTTTAGATCTGTGGCGGTTTACCAAACACGCAACCTCAATATGCCATCAACAACTAGGTGGCGCTGGTTTACAGCCACGTTCCTACCACTATTCCAGATTACAACGTTAATAGTAGTATATAAGCCGATGTAACTTCCTATAATGCTGTTCTTCGATTTGACATAGTTTTAAACTTCATTATTCATCTTTTTTGACGCGTTTAGGCTTTTTCAGGATACATATCTCAAAATGTAGACTTTATCTTTGACCCCGTCTCACTTGTTTACGCCATCGTTGCAAATTTCTCCATGCACCTATACGAATACATTCACGCTGATATCTACCTTTTTTAAAAGTACCTGGAGTGATCCATCATATGCTGCTTTTAGAGATACGGTTGACGGGGCCGTCAAAAAGACGTCTCACGTTATTTAGAAGATGTCTGTTTTTGGACGTCTGGTGTGAAATGGGGGCGATCCATTGGGGGGGGGGGAGGGGGGGCAAACAGACTGGTGATTCGTTGTTGGATTGAAACGAAGATCTATGTATGACATTCTGTACCTCAGTATACATACATATTTGAAAGTACATACAATGGGATACAAAACTTTTTGTTGTATTTTGCTCATTGAGCTAGCAGAAACGTGGAGTGAGGTGTGTCATTCACTGAACAGGGCAGCAAACGAGCCGGTCCAATAACGAAACGCGGAGGAATACACGGCACTGCAGCAGAAACGAACCGGGCAGAAAATCTAGAAATTGCTATTTCGCTATTGGGTTCGTCTTCGCTGGTTCTTAAGGCCATATCACACGAGAGATTTTTCCCCAACCCAACCCTCAACCCAACTTCTGTTCGAACCATGATTGGTGGAAATTGCCACGTGCTATGACGTGGCGTTGGAGAAATTTTCTACAACTCTGTCGTTTCATCGCGACGGAGTTGATCAACTTGGTCCCAACAACCAATCAGGTGAATCGGTGACTGTCGCTACACTGACGTCACTGCTTTGTTTTGGTTGAAGCCAAATCTTCAGGTCATATTGCGCCAAATTGCCAAGCTGTTGTTTATTTATTTTACATGCACGATATTTTGATTTTCAATCTGAAGTATAATAAGCTATTTGACACAAAGAGGAAATAAAACTCTTTGATTTGACATATCTTCTTATTTTTTCGATAAAAAATGTTGAAAAGTTGAGGGTTTTTTTTTAACGGAAATTGTTACTTAGAGCCATTTCCACACAAGATTTATTTATATATCTTAGAAAACAAGAAGTTCATAAAGAACTAAAATAGCCTACTTTCCTGTTACTTAAATACTTACTGAAGTTCTAATCGGGAAAAAAACTAGGTTCCTAAAGTAAATATCATCAACAGCCGTTTCTACACTAGATTTATACACATTAGAAAAAAAAATCGAAACACAGCACCCAGCTATAATTTAAACTTCTAAAAGCCAAAATCAACTATTTTCCTTAATATTCGTTCGCAAATTAATTTAAATATTATTTATCATCTGCTCGTGATTTATTTGTAGTTCGAAGAATAAATATTTATTAATAACAAAAGTAATGAAACTACTCCGAACTGCATTAAAAAACAAGAAATGTAAATTAAAACTAAGCATAATTGCATGCAAAAGTATGCCTTGCCGCTTTCTTGGTAGATAATTAATGAATAATCAAAGAATCAAATTGTTCTACATTTTATGACGTCATTCCAAACTAATTCATGAAAATATTATTTTGCTTCAAATATGTTTAAATAAAGTTTCTCATGCCATTGTTGATTTGGCAACAGTGATTTACATGACTCAAAATTGAATTTCAATGCTAATTCAATGGGAAATTCGCCGACAGATAGTAGATTTATGTCCGTCCGGACGTACAGACAGACGGACAAAAAGTATGAAAGTTGGGTATCTGAGGTCATAGCTTTCTAACAAAAAAAGAATTTTTAAGATCCGATGGATAGAACCGATTTTGGAAGGGGGTACAGACAGACAGACAAACGGACAGACAGACGGACAGACATACGAACAGACAGACATACGAACAGACAGACAGATGGACAGACAGACAGTTGGACATCAACCACATTTCAATACCTACAGTGATTTAAATGACTCAAAATTGAATTTCAATGCTAATTCAATGGGAAATTCGCCGACAGATAGTAGATTTATGTCCGTCCGGACGTACAGACAGACGGACAAAAAGTATGAAAGTTGGGTATCTGAGGTCATAGCTTTCTAACAAAAAAAGAATTTTTAAGATCCGATGATTAGAACCGATTTTGGAAGGGGGGTACGGACGGACAGACGGACAGACAGACAGACAGACAGACGGACAGACGGACAGACGGACAGACGGACAGACGGACATCGACCGCATGTCAATACCTACTTTTTCATTTTTTTAATTCTTTCGAATTAAAAAAAGAAAAGTAGGCTAAAAATCCTTAGCACAGCTTTTAGTTTAACTTTAATTGTAAGAAAAAAGCTACTTTTTAAGGACTTTCTTACGTTAATTCAATAATTTTATATATCATTTGCTATAATATGTAAAGTAGATGGGTAAAATTGCCCCTTTTGTTCTAAATGTGAAAGCTATACTGTATATCAGCTTTAATTTAAAATTTGTAAAAAAAATATTTGAAATTTTAAGCAAAAATCCAACAATTTTATAGCCTTCAAATTATCTCTCAACGCAATTTAACAATCTATAGTTGGGAAAATAAAACTTTTTAACTTATATCTCTCAGTGTTTATTTGTTTTATTACAAAATAAGGTGAAAGAAAAATTAATAATTATAAGAGAAATCCTAAGCATGCGATAAAATAAAACTCAAATCAATCCTAAGGTCCGATTTTTAATAAATTGTCGCCTACTGTACAGATATCGTTTTAGTTATGACAGTCGGAAAAGAGAAATCTTCTCATACTCTGGCAACCCTTTAACAACTTTGTGGGGACCGAAATTGGGTGGAGAAAGTTGCGTTGGGAGTTGGGTTGGAGGAAAACGCTCGTGTGATACCCCGTTAGTGATCCACATGGTTATTTCTTAAAAAAAGTTGGAATTTAAAGTTAAAGAAAGTTAATTCTTTCGAACCAAAAATGTTACATTCCTTTAGGAGCCCAAGTCAATATGATGGAGGGGTCTCATACAAGTATTGCATACAAGTGTAGGGAAAATAGTCCTTTTTCTGCCCTGTTCGCTCAAAAGGGTGTGAGTGGGTTTTCGGCTCGCTGACACCTCACTCCAGTTTCCCTTCTAGCTCAATGGTTTTGGACGTCTGGTGTGAAATGGGGGCGATCCATTGGGGAGCAAACCGACTGGTGATTCGTTTGTCTTATTGTTGGATTGAAACGGAAGATCTATGTATGTAAGGTGAGGCTTGGAAATGAATTACTGGTTTATGATGGGAAAGAGTGACGTCACGTGTGACCAATATGCCCATCCCCATTTATGACATTCTGTATCTCAGTCATAGATATCATAGTTAAAGTATTAGATTGGCAGATCACGTGACCTCCAATGCTAACGACGGGACGCTCATGGAGGCATTTTAAGAAGGCAAAATTGCCAGTGTTGCTGCCACTTTAAGGAGAAAAATACCACAAAAGAATACCATTTATTTCTAAAAATTACAAAAAAAAATACTAGAAAAGGATTTAAAGTCACTAAAAAGATTCCAAAATGCAGCTATTATTTTTACGATATTTTTGTGTCATTTTAGAATTAAATGGTATTTTTTGTAGTATTTTTCTCCTTAAAGTGGCAGCAACACTGGCAATTTTGCCCTCTTAAAAGGCCTCCATGAGCGTCCCGTCGTTAGCATTGGAGGTCACGTGATCAGCCAATCTAATACTTTAACTATGATATCTATGACCTCAGTACATACATGTTTGAAAGTACATACAATGGGGTACAAAACTTTTTGTTGTATTTTGCTATATGTTTCTATACAAGCGATTCCACTGAGTGCATGTCACGTTGATATAACAGTTTCAACGCCTAACCGCAAAAAAGAATTCTTTACCAAAAAAAAAACATGTAGTTTTATTAACAATCGGCTTGTTTCAGGTGACGTATTTTCCAAACGCTTTCTCTCTTACGTTTCCTTCGATCGATGCTGCGATTGGCTTCTTCCCCAGCCTTGGTGTTGGTTTTTGGCTCCTCTTAGCGAATCAACAACGCTCATTTAGTACTTTATCATTTATCGATAAAGTTCGAAATGTGTCGCCAAATGCCTTAAGTTTTTGCTACTGTGCACGCTCTCACCATTTTGCCGGAGATGAAATTGGTCTCACTTCTGGAGATCCATTGCAACTGAAGAGATCTATCCAGAGTTATCCATACTTTAATGGAAATTACATGTAAAACTTATTTAATATATATATAAAAAGTTTATTATATTAGTGTTGATGAAAAAAATTATTTTTCCTTTTCATTAATATCTTCTGCCAGTTAAAAACCATCTTGTTGTTTACTCTGAAGACAATTTTTTTGAAAAACAATATTCCAAAATTTCCACACAGTTTTGCATTGATCTGATTATTATTTCTTACTCTACATTTAAAAAAAAACCCTAGGATTTCGTCTGGTAATTCAAAACCACGGTCACTAGGTGAGGAGTTCAATCCTACCTTTAAGTCTCATATTGTTCACGGCTTATGCCACTTGCTTAATCCGTCTCAACAAAATCGCCCAAATCAAGATCCTACCTGTGATTTCCTTCCTTTTGCATAACTTGGCTATTTTACTTTTCACACTAGTTGCATAACTATTTTTCACTGCTTTTAGGTGAAAAAAAAGTACTTTTTTCACTGTTTCAAAAAGTCTAACTTTTTGAACGCGTCTGTTAATAAAATTATAATGTAAAAGTCGGATTTTGTTCATGCACTTATAAAAAAACTAGCAAATTTATACCCGTTCTTCGCACGGAATAAAAAAATATCAAATAGATTCCAAATATGTGTACCATATACCCTGTTATAGGATCATAAATTTATTATTGTTTCCACTTGTTATAAATTATAAAATCCCGTTTCATTGCCTTAAAATTCCAAAATGAAAAATACGCTATAAAATGCACTCATAAATGTCATCACAATTCCCTCATAAATACATAAAACCTTTTAGCTCATTTGGCGCGTTTTGGGAAATAATTTGGCGAGAAAATAGATATAGCTACCCACACCCATTATACAGCTCTAACACAATGACCTTCGAACAACCGACCAGCTTATAAATTATTTATAAAAGAAATCGCCTATTTAACGAATTTTAGTTAATAATTTGGCGAGTTTGGCAACGTCTTTGGCGAAAAAATAAAGACATAAAACACTAATAGCTCTAGTGCGATGGCCTTTATTAACCATCATAGTTCAGTAATAGTTTAACTATACATTTATTGCTTAAATATGCATACATGCAGTCAACAGAAAAATCAATGAAAAATTCAAATAAACCCACAATAAAATCCAGGAATGAAGACTGGCGGAATTACGTCACTTGAAACATGTCAATTATTTTTCAAATAATGAATTTAGTTTCTGAAAGTAATGGCAAAAGAATAAAATAAAAATATTGAATTTTAAATGTTTTCGTTAAAAGTTTTATTTAATTTTTTCAGCCGATGGCATCAGGAAAGAGAAAAAATGATCGGATTTGAGTGAAAGTGGTATATTTTTTCAGAAAATTCGATTTTTCTCTAAAAAATGGAACAAATATGAAAAAACTAAGCCTCAGGTGCACACGTTGGTATTAAAGGCAATTTATCTTAAACATTTCGAATTTCTGAGGGCAGTATAAGTAGGTCTTTTACGAACACAAACAGACACACAGACTTTTTCATTATTATAGATACGTTATTTTGACTGGTACATACGTTTCCGGTTCACGAGCACAAGCAAAAAAGTCGCAAAAATGTACAAACGCCAATAAAAAAAAATTGAATTTTTCTAATGGTAACCTTTAATTAGCCTGACCAGATTTATTTCAGTGATTTAACTTTTCGATTATGAAATCAGCATTACATTTTCATAATTCATATTTTGTTGCGTTGCTTGTTTTTTAAAAAAAAATTATGAAAAAATGAAACGAATACTATTTCCAAAATTTTTAGAGATATATAGTTGAATAATAAACTAAACTGTACTGCGAAATGCAGTAAGTGTGGTCACTGAAAAAAAACGATATTAAAGCAGCTGATTGATAAACTTGTATTTAAAAATAACCTACCAAGAGAGTCAAGCAGATTTCGGATTTTTTTTTTATTTATTTTTTTTTTACAAGTTTTACAACGGTAAATTTATGAAACATTTTGCATGAAAACAAATGCCAAAATGGACTACTAATTGCAAGAAACTGCATTGTTAAAAAATTTTTGCTAGGTTTCACCATGATATTGGTTGATTTCACCATGATATTGGTTCCTAGTAGCTGCAACGGCTGAGTGGTGAAATGTTTCACCTTTTTTTCGGTGTTTGGTCGAACCTTTTTTCTGGATTTGGAAACTAAAACCTGAGAAATGGTTCAACCGAATACCAAAAATATGGTGGAACGTTTCACCATTCAGCCGTTGCAGCTACTAGGAACCAATATCATGGTGAAACCAAGCACAAAATTTTTAACAGTGTGATAGAGCTTTTTGTTTATTCACAGTACAGCAAAAATGTGTATTATTACTGCCCCAACCCTCAAATACCACACACAGTTAGTATACACAGTTAAAGGTTACCATCGGAAATATTCCGTTTGGTGGTTGTACAGATTTGGCGACTTTATCGCTTGTATCCGCAAAATGAAAAAGAAACGAAAGAACCTTTTATAATTTCGTCAAACCACTGTAACGATTTACCACACAAACAGGGGCTGGGGAGCCCAGTCGCTTAGGCATTCGCCTAGCACGCGAAAGGTCCCAGGTTCGGGACCGGGCATCGCCAAAATAACTGCCGACCTATAAACGGTCCGTGCAGCCAAAAATGTCCGACGAATAATACCCCGTGTAGAGGGAGTGCACGTTAAATATCCTTCAAAGTCTTAACGCTGCGTACGATGTCGCCCTTAACGGTTGCGTTGGGTGCCTACTCAGGTGTCGGCTCGCCACTTGACTGTGGTTCTAAAATATGACGCCCTTCGTCAATAGCCCTCGTGTAGCTCTAGTGCGACGATAATTCCAACTAAACTAAACCTCAACTTTTCTAATCCTCAAACTTATCGTCTTCCTCCCAAAACCTTTTTACTGGTGGCCTTTTATGGACGCCACGAACAAGCTTTTAGACCAATGTTGTCTCTTTCACATAGGCCAGAAGTTCTGAAGGACAAGGTTTGGTCTCTTACCGACAACCAGTGCCGGATTAAGGCCTAGGCCTACAAGGCCCGGGCCTAGGGGCCCAGTCAGGAAGGGGGCCCTTAAAAAGATAAAATCGCCAAAAAATCGCATTAAAAAATTTGAAGATCGCCTGTAAAGAATTACTTATGATTTAACATAGGAGAGAACCGGCTCAACCACGGCCAACTTCAATAACAAGGCCAGAGAAGCTCTCCCAAACATGAGCGTAGACGGAAATTTTGACGTCACTGTCCCCAGTGCCGAAGATCGAGAAACCAGTTCGGACGTATTCGGAACCCTAAAATTGTGGTCTGCCGTGAACGAGTGGTTCCGAACAGGTTTCGAGACAGGTTGTCTTCATCTTCGGAACAACGTCACTCGGAACTATGACGTCAAAATTTCCGTCCCCGAGCTTGTTTGGGAAAGCTTCTTCGGCCTTAGTAGTTGAGTAGGCCGTGGCTCAACTCACTCTCAGTAATGTACATAGAGTCAGAAATAATGCAGTTAATTGACTATGATGACGTCATTCGTTCTTTTGCACAGAAGAAAGTTTGCCGTGTCGCCGTGTGATTTTATAAATTTTTATAGAATAACTACAGTAACATACTGTATGATTCTGATGTTTATTAAAGTCTACAAAAAATTATATGTTCTGTACTAGTGCATTTAATTTGCTAAATTTCCAAAATAGCTTCAAGATGGTGGGGGGGCCCCCAATGTCAAGTGCCTATAGGGACCCTGAGTCTTAAAATCCGGCACTGCCGACAACGACTTAAAACTCTGGAATAGATCTGTATATCATTCGGATCTTAAAAATTCTTTTTTGTTAGAAAGCTGTGACCTCAGGAACCCAACTTTCATACTTTTTGTCCGCCTGTCTGTACGTCCGGACGGACATAAATCTACTATCGGTCGGCGAATTTCCCATTGAATTAGCATTGAAATTCAATTTTGAGTCATTTAAATCACTGTTGCCAAATCAACAATGGCATGAGAAACTTTATTTTAAAATATTTGAAGCAAAATATTTTTTCATGAATCATTTTGGAATGACGTCATAAAATGTAGCACAATGTGATTGTTTGACTGTTCATTAATTGTTTACCAAGAAAGTCCACCAATGTTTGGTTATACTATTCCATCAGGGTTTTTTGGGAATCCATTTAAGTTAAGTAACTCGTGTCAGATGAACCAAATTCATATGACTTGCTCTGAAGACAGTGAAAACAGCAACGAATACATTTTGAATTACAACTAAACTAAACTACCACACAAACACACACGCGAAAAAACTAATGTCTACTAATCCCAAAACTTTTTTGAAGATGATAATATCGAAGATGTATTCTAAGAGAAAAATTCTTTTGTGTCAAATCCAGGCTAAGATGAAGAAAATAGTATCACCTGAATTTCAGAAACTAACAAGACTGACAGGTCAAAAAGATTTAGTTTTCGCTCAAAAGGTCGGCTTTTGACACCTAGAGACCGGGAGGATTTAGATTTGAGTCTTATAATGAAATTCAACAGCGAATGAGACAGAATGACCGCGGGTTTCTAATCCAGTCGGGAAAAAAACTGATTTACTGGGCCACATTTCACCGGTTGTATTGAATATTTAAAAAAAAATGGTTTTTATAGCTTCCGCACTACGTTTATAACGTAAAAAGTGGAAGGTTTAGTTTTAGGTTTAGTTTGAATTATCGTCGCACTAGAGCTACACGAGGGCTATTGGCGACGGGCGTCGTATTTTAGAACCATTCAAATGACGAGCCAACACCTGATAGCACCCAACGCAACTGTTAAGGACGACATCGTACGCAGCGTCAAAAGTGGAAGGTATTATAATCGTTCAGTCCGTCTGTCTGTCCGTCTGTCTGTCCTTCACCCACTTTCATAGTCCAAACTACAAATGCTACGGACAAGTGTGATACGTCAAAAAAAAAAAAAAACTCAGCGCATCGAAATTAGAATACATTGAAAATTTCAGAAAAGAATTCGAAGTACTTCAATTATGTAAAAAACGGCAAAATTGAATGCTCATTTAAAAAGCATAGGAAGTCATTTTTATTAGAATTAAATCACCATTGCCTTTCGCTACAATCGCTCGAGAAAATTAAATTCTTTTGGACAATAAATTCAAATAAATTTATTTTTGCGACATCGATCAGTTTGAAATGACGTCAAATGTATTTCACTGTGAGATTCTTCGTATGTTTATATGAAATATTTTCATTCTATTTAAAAAAGCGAGGCATATGGGGTTGTTTCACGGAGGATCTGGTAATAGCTCTGCGGTTTTGTTTTCATGTCTCTCTAATTACTGTTGTTTTGGTAATCGGAAGTGAGTTTTCGAAGATAATATTTTAGTTGTTAATTTTTTAAAATTCCAACTTCTTTCAATGCAAGTTTTCCTTGATAAATGATTAAAACAACCAACAGCACAGCAAGAAGTTGTAGTTTTAAAAAATAACAACTAAAATAACTTATTATTAGAAAACTCAATTTCTAATATTAACAAAAGTAATTCGAGAGACATGAAAACAAAACCGCAGAGCTATTGCCAGATCCTCCGTGAAACAACCCCATTACATATTTATTCTTTGAAATATAAATTAATTTTTGCAAACGATAAGTAATAATGATTGAATTTTCGAAATAAAATAAATGAAACTAGCCAAAATTAGCATGTAAATGTTTAATATAGAATTAATGCTGTGTTTGGTGCCTGTTAAACACAACTATTGTGTGGAAGCGGGTTAAGTGACAGATTCTGTTACAAACCTACTTGTTTTATATGATAAAAGTAGCAGGTCTCTAAATTCTCACTTTTCGAAATGGGATCGAATATGTTATGTTAAGTTGTAATTTATTCATTGAAAATTAAAAAAAATAATAATAGTCGAACTCATTTCAAAAAGTGGGATTATAGAGACCTATGAGTCAGCTCCATTTACCATATAAAAAATCGTTTCTAAAAATATTTCACAGCTGGAGAAATATGGCTTAGAAAAGATTTTTTCCCATTGGATTAACAGAGGGCACTTTGGTTTGGAGACCCGCAGTCATTCAGTTTTATTCGCCCTTAACACTTAGAAACAGGGAAGATTTAGATCTGCGTCCCACAATAAAATTTTAATCCGGCTTTGAGTTTTGACACTAAATCTGTCGGTTTTAACACTTAGAAACCGGGAAGATTTAGATCTGCGTTCTATAATGGAATGTAATCCGGAATAATCATGCTCAGATAAAATCGGAGAAATATTTCTAAAGTCAAATTTCATATTGACTAAATTGTTACAATTCGAACTGAGATTTTATCCTTTACTATATTTGTAAAAAACGTTAAAAGGAAAAATAGCGTTTCACGTCTGGAGAGTCCAGATGGTTTATCTCTCTATATTAAAAAAAAGTAAGTTCTTTTAAAATGTCCAGAGCCATGAAATATTCATTTTAGAACTCCATTCTTTTTCTGGAATGTGTGTCTCCCTTATACCTCGATGCCTTTTTTTCAAATTTCTAATTAGTTTTTTAATTAAAAATAAAAATTAGTCTCTCTCTATGTTAAAGTATAGGCTTTTAACATTTCCGGAGCTATAACAGCATGAAATATCTTAGAACATCTTAGAACTCCATTCTTTTTCTAGTATTCGTAAAAAAAATATTAAAAAGGAAAAATAATGAAAGCAAAAACGGGCATGTTTCACGTCTTGAGTGGCAACAGTACGCAAAGTGGTATTTTTTTTATTCTTGATCCTTCTGGAATTATAGTTGTATATAGAAATAATCGCTTGATTTCTCCGTATAGGACAGAAAATATCATCTAAACCGAAATTTTACTGCAATATCGATATTTTGATACTGTTTTACACACTTGAAATGTAATCGAATTAAAACCGATATTTATTATTAAATTATCGACGATTATGATTAAAACCAAAGTTCTTATTCACACTTTTCATAGTACAAGTCACATTTAAATTTAAATATAGCAAACGAAAGAACGACTCAAAATTGTTTATTTACTTCAACAAATAAATTTGTCCATACTTTTTTTTTTTTAATTTTTGGAACAAATCTTTCGATTTTTTTATTCATGTGATAACCATTTGTACACCAAATTTTTACAAATAAATGTATTTGAATGAATTTATTAGGATATTTTTATTTATTTAAGCTTGCCTTATGATTTATAGAAAACTCCAAAAATAGCCTGCTCTAGTAAAAATATATAAATAATTTTGAAACAGTTTCAACACCATTATTTTATACATTCATTTGGCAAGAAATTCTATTATGTATTTATATTTTTTCAAGTATTAACTTGAAAGAATCAATAAATACACATAATAGATTTAAGATAATGTGTTTTATCTAATAAACCCTTTTAATAAAAGAGGTTAATTGAAATTCTTTAAAGCTGTTCTTTCATTTGATATAAAATTTACGATAAAATGTTGTCCTTGTCGAGAAACAGCCAAAAAATACTGGTCTTATAATTTCGAACGCCGACTGATTGGCTACCAACTAACCAATCTGTGACGTAACAGCTGTCCGATCAATAAACAAAGACATAAACAGTTGCAAAAAAATCCTTTTGGGGAAGAGAAAACGGCCGAATAACAACGGTTAGTTCCAGACACATGAGGGGAAAGTCCCCGGCGTAAAAAAAAATAATAAAGAATAAAAAAAGTAAAGAACCCCCGTTTATAAACTGTCCTTGCCCCGAGCTATAACCCCACCCCCCACGAGCGACCTTGAAAAACCTTACCTGTTCGAAAGAAACAGGTAAGGGGAAAAAACTTCTTCCGAAGAACTGTGGCGACGAACTTTAGGGTTGCAAGTGATTGGAAAATTCGCCAAGATGCAGTACGAAAAGCGCCAACGTTTGACGAGGTAGGTCAGTGGTCGGCAACCTTATGCATTAAATGCTGAAATGGAAGTATTTGAAAAAATTATTTTTTACTTGTTTTTTTAAAAAATATTTTAAACAGAAGAATGTGAAAAAAGTTGTGTGAAATTTGGAAATTGCAAAATCCCCCAATAATAATAATAATAAACTTGTTTTAAACATAAAAAGTCATGAAGCTCACAGGTTTGTTGTTATTTTTTTAAAAATATATCGACTGAGCTACAAATGATTGGAGATATTAAAACCTTTAATCGACAGCCATTTATTTGGAGGAAATAGTCAAATGTAGAATTTAATTCATTATTTGAAAGATGTTAAAAACCAAAATTCAAAAATGTAAAACATTGTTTTGTTAAGTTAAGCAGTTTCGGCAGTGTTGAAATAAGTTAAGAAAATCAAAATAAATGCAAGGAAAAAATATATAAAGCATTTTGGCTTTTAAAAGTGCTATGATTAAGGCTTTTAAAGATTTTTTTTTAATGTATAATTTTGGGTTTTGAAAGTGAGAAGGGATACACAAAAATTGAATAAAGACTTTGACTGTAACACAGCCAATACCCGCTTCGTAATTTTTAACCCCGGTCAAGGTCGACGCCTGATCTGTCACCCAACGGAACTTCTGGCCTTAATTTTATTTAAGGTTGAAACATACTATAGGTTAACTTTTACTATAAAATATTTAATTACAAAAATACTTCTAAAAACAAATCTAATTATTTAATTTATGTGGAACATTTATAAAAAATAAGTTTTTTCCATCATCAAAGTTTAGGTCAGGAATTACACGTACATTTAAATTAAAAATTCTGAAATATGTCAAAGTCTAGCTTTTATATTCTAACTTTTCTACTCAATTGCATTCTAAGTCAGCCAAAACAGCTATTTTCAGCCAAATCCAACGACCCAGCCAACATCAAAATCAAAACATTCAATCCCCTCAAAACGCTCGCCAAATTCTGACACTTGGCGAGTTTATCGTTCCCGTTTTAGGAAGAAAACATCACAGAAAAAGTTTTTGAAGGATACGCGGATATAATCGGTTTGGGCACCGACCTGTTGAGATGTTTTCGAACGTTGTGTCAAAGAAACCGGCCAAAAGATTTTGAAAAATTCGTCTGCTTTGTGTTTACGTTTCGTTTTTGTAGCCATCATGGATTAATACTTGTGTGCTTTTTCGAATTTCTTGGTCTTTGTATGATGCTTGGAACTTAGCAGGTGGTTTTTGATAGGTAAGTAATTTTAAAATTGTATTCGAAACCTGTATAATTTGTCGGAATTTTTTTCGTTATACGAAAATCTGATAATAAAAGTTGGTATGCGAATACCTACAAAAAGTTTTAGAATTACAGTTCTAAATTAATCGTTTTATAAAAGAATTATTTATTTTTAGTTAAGAATAATCGCGTTTTTTCGTCTACGAATAAATTGCAACTAAGCTTTATAAGTTTCGTTTTGCAGTCATCATGATTTATTAATTGTTTGCTTTTTCGAATTTATCTGCCTTTATTTTTGATATTAGGAAACGCATCAGGTGGTTTTTGATAGGTAACTTAATTTAGAATTCTATTAGAAAGCTGTATAATTTGTCAGAATTCTTTTCTTTGTTCTACTTCTAAAAGCTGATAATATATCATCTAGTAGTCTAGCTGATCTATTCTAAAAGTTGGTATGCGAACGCCTACATAAAGTTTTAGAATTACAACTAGAAATTAATCGTTTTCTTTAAGAATTATACAATTATAGTTAAGAATAAACGCGTTTTTCCGTCTACGAATAAATTATTTATCTCAGCTTTATTAAGTTTCGTTTTGTAGCCATCATGGATTAATACTTTTGTGCCTTTTTTTGAATTGATCTTTCTTTATTTTGATAAAATGGGGAACCTAGCAGGTGGCTTCTGATAGGCAAGAATTTAAATTAATTTGTCAGAATACTTTTGCAAGAAGCGTTGGTATGCGAACACCTACACAAAGTTTTAGAATAACAACTAGAAATTAATCGTTTTCTTTAAGAATTGTATAATGTTAGTTAAGAACTATCGCGTTTTTCAGCCTACAAATAAATTACTTAACTAACCTTTAGAACGTTTCGTTTTGTAGCCATCATATGGATTAATACGTGTGTGCTTTTTCGAATAAAGTTCGTATGCGAACCACAAAGTGTTAGAACTGCAACTAGAAATTAATCGTTTTCTTTAAGAATTATACAAGGATCGCGTGTTTTCGTCTACAAGTAAATTACTAAACTATATTTAAAGACATACCAATCATTTTTGGAAGACTTTTAACAAAGTTATGTTGATAAAAATATAAGTAAAGAATAATAATAAAAGTTTGAAACGTTGCGTTGTTTATTTTATATTTTTCGTTTATGAACACGCGTTTACTTCGGGTTATTTTTTGATTTAAAAATTCCGTAAACTATAAACAGATACGGGTTCATTTAAATTTTAAGATTTCTTTTAAAAATTGACATACAAATTTATTTGGTTAGAATTGGTTATTTAAACACTTTTCACTTTGCTAGACTCGCTAGTCTGTGTATATATATTTGTATACTTCTGGAAAACTATACAAAAATAATTAACTAAAGGGGTAAAATACAAAATGCTGTGCATTTAAACCAAACGATTTTAACAGACCAAATGTAAGAAACTCTTTTCAATACAACTTAGCACGTTTGGATTTTTGTTGCCGCGTAACTTTTAAAAATAGCATATTATCGAACCCTCAATTCTTTATCCGTTGCGGAAGTTTTTAATGGCGAGTTTGTTAAAGTTGAAATCTCGTATATGTAATTTTACGATTGTAAAATTGGTTATTTGAACACATTCTTAAAAGTATTTTTTACGGTTGTAAAATTTATAACTAAAAGTTGTGTGGAGTTAACTATAATTATAAAAAAAAGTAATAAAAGAATAAAATTTTTGTTATAATATAAATTGAAATTTGCAATGAATTTTATTTTGAAAAATAACGTCAACCTTATTCCAAAATGTCAAATCTGCCAAATGTTTTGCGATTGTTGTTTACATTTTCTACGAACTCGTTCGCGGTCTTTCAGCACGTATTCTATGCCATGTGTTGACGTAGAATTTACAACAGCTGTGAATTGAAATAGAGATAAAGGGTTATTTTTATCAGTTTAAACTCAATTTCAAGTGATAACACTATTTGTTGTCGTTGATAATTCTAGGGATTATCGTTACATAATATTGTTTTTATTTTTAATTTATTACAAAGATATGTTTGTCTAACATGTAATCTGAAAATCGATCTATTCGTGTTATTATTACACTTTAGTTTTTGGTAGTATTCGATGATAGTAAAATAAAGGTAGTGCAAACAAATTAAAGAATGCTCAAGTTTTATTTCATTTTTAAAGAATTTTAGTGAACAAATTTGGAAATTGTCAAATTGTAAACAGTGGGTTTTTGAGAATGATTTTGACAAGTCGGTGTTTTTTTTTCTTACTAACTAATATTTGGTGCCTTGTAACAGAGTTGAAAATAGTATCAATCTCTCTATATTAAAAAAAAAGTAATCATTTAAAAAAAAAGTAGGGATGCACCGAATACCAAATTTGGCCGAATAACGAATATTCGGCCAAAGTCTAAGCCGAATATTCGGCCTACCTAAACCAATTTTAATTTTTTGTCGGATCTAAGTAAGTTGTATTTATTATTCATCAATTTCAATTAAACATAAACATATAAGTACACAATCACATAATAATTTTAATACAATATAGCTATTAAATTTTCAATTGAAGCAACACAGAATAAAGTAGTACTCGTTTGTTATTAACACAAGCCTTTTAGAAAGTGTAAATTGGTAAAATCACAACACAAAATCGAAAACGCAAGTATGAAAACAGAAGTAGGTGAATCCGGTGTAGAATGAAAATCAGAAAAAAATAATAAAACCATGGCTTACAATATTATTATACAATTAAAATTATTTTTTTAAAAAATCTTTTAGTGAAAAAATTACAATGTGATATATATAGTAATTGTTTTTTTTAAAGCCCACTCATTGTAACTGTTAACTTAAAGAGACATGTTTATTTAATATAACTTGAGTAAAGCTTGATTCAACATTATAAATAACTAAAACTTAAGAATTTGTGTCTATTATAAAAGAAAACAAGTCCTGTTTGGGAATTTTTCGACGTTTTTTAAGATGATAACTTGAAGAAATTTGGAAATTTTAAAATTTCACTATTCGGCCAAACCGAATATTCGGCTAAAGTGTCCGAATAGGCCGAATAGTAACCGAATATTCGGTGCATGGATTAGTCCAAGCTTTCCATTTCTTTACTACAAGAGATTTATTCCATCAGCATAAAATATCCCGGTTCCACGAAATATCCGAAAGTGATAACACACATCTCTAGGCAATTTTTCATCTGGCAGAACCTGTTTAATTATTATCAATCGCGGGTCTCTGAAATTTTGTTTTTGAAAAAAAAAATGAATGGCCGCTAACGGGAATTATGGAGTTAAAATTTACGATCTTGTCTTGACAGGGCCTCGCATGGAATATAGATCGATACTTGTCATGTTTTGGTTTGGTAGAACGTTTCCGCCGGCTGTCTATTTCTAGCCTCTAACATGTTTTGGTGATAGGGGGTGGTTGTGTTAGGTTGGGTTGTAACGTAGTTGGTTTGATGGCTTTGGTTGAACTAGAGCTACTACACGACTTGTGGTTATTTAAAATGGAGGCATAAACTTCTCATGCAAATGAAGGTTTTTACTTTAATTATTAATGACCATTCCCAGGGGCTTAGTGGTAGTGCTTCGCATTGCCACGTCACAGGTCCGGGGATCGAATCCCGGATTGGGCGAGGTTGGCCCATCCTTTCATCCCTTGAATGGGTCGATAAAATGGGTACCATGCATGCTTGGGAACTAAACACTGGGGGTTCCGCGTGAGGCTGACCACCTTACCGGGACATATGCCTAGCAGCCCAGAGCACTAGGTCACGAAAGCTGAAATCGGCACGGCAGGCCTAGGCCCAGTAATGGGCTGTTGTGCCGAAGAGTTTATTAATGACCATTTAATTAAATTTGTTTATAATCTACCAGTGTATTTAAATAATTAAGGTTTTAGTGATATGTTAAATATGCTACGTACTGTTTTGAATCTTAATTAATAAAGTTTAATACTGATTGACGAATGCACAATGCACATATTAGTAGTAGTTAATGAATTTTATTTGGATTTTTATTATTAGTAATTACTTCTTCGTATAAATTTTCTGACCCCTCTGTAAAAATTTTCTGGAACCGCCCCTGTACACGGTGACGGGACTCGTAATTTTAAACTGTTGTCCAGTGACCAGGTTGACACCTGAGCTGGCACCCAGCGCATTCTTAGCGCGACATCGTATACGCGTCGTGAGGAATTTGAATTTTACAGATTTAACGAGCACTTGTGTCCGATTGTACTCGGAGTATTTTTGTCGGATTTCGGATGTGTGGGTTTTACGTTTTGTTGGATTGCCTGTGGGCAATCGGGAATCGATTCGATCCAGCTCATCTCATGCTTGATCGATAACAATATGTCCAAATGCTATACCAACTGGACAACTCCTACCCGGTAACTGGGTTGGGGAGCCCAGTCGGGAAGGCGCTCTCCTTGCGTACGAATGGTCCCAGGTTCGAAGCCTGCCATTGTCAAAATAAAGCCTACCTATAAACAATCTGTGTAGCCCAAAAGCCAGACGATATTCCGTGTAGAGGCAGTGCACGTTAAATATGTTCCAAAGTCCTGACGCCGAGTATGATCACGCTCCTAAAAAAAGTTGCGTTGGGTGTCTACTGAGGTGCCGGCTCGTCACTTGATTGTGGTTCTAAATTTCGACGCCCGTCACTAATAGAATTAGGTTTAGGAGTATGCCGCTCCTCCCTTTATAGTTTATATCTTTATCTTTTTGTTTGGTAATTTCATCCTTTTTTTTACAAAAAATTCGTTTAGTCTTGATAATTTTTTTAAAATTTCTTTTCGTAATAAATTAAAGTTAAACTTCGTCAAACATGGACGAATTGCAGCCCCTCTTAAAATGTGTCGCCCTAAGCCTGAAAACCTACTTACTACACTCTTAAAACAAGAGTGAAATTCACTCCTATAGGAGAAGTGCATTTTCGGCACCGGAAAGGAGTGAAAATTAACTCAGACTGAGTTAAAACCGCTCGTTTTAAGAGTGTAGGACACAGATTGTTTTCTTTTATTTCTTTTACCCACTCCGAAAAAGAGTGAAATTCACTCCTATAGGAGAAGTGCATTTTCGGCACGGAAAGGAGTGGAAATTAACTCAGACTGAGTTAAAATCGCTCGTTTGTTTTAAGAGTGTACTTAGAAATATGACTCTATTAAAACATGAATTTAACCAAACCATCCCCGATTTATAATTAATGCTGAACAATGCTTTATTATCTCCATCTTAGTTTAATAGGGTTTTTCCCCAAATAGTAATAACTTTCCTTGTCCTTTATAGAACAACTCTGAATGGTCCACTCATGGATACAGAGCAACTTTACTCTCGTATTTCTTTCCTGATTGTGTTTTTTCATGTTGATATTTCATTGTTTCGCGTGAACTGAAGAATATCAATCAGTCTCAAGGATAGAGAATTTCACTAAGTGGTCGGAATAGCATTGGATTGGATGAAGAATGACTGTAACGCTGAGGATTTACTATTTGTTTGGGTACGAGATATATACAGGGTGGCCAAAAAGTAGCCTAACAGAGTTCATGTTGTACCATTGGTAAGAACTTTGGGGTTATTTAGAACAGGTATTTGACATAGTCGTGCTTAGTTTTGTTGGTTGGCTAAAATGAAGTCGTACTACAGCGCATCTTATCCAAAGAGTAGCGATTCGTGGACTTCGATTGGTTTAGTTTCGAGATATCTTCGGTTTATTAGACCTTACCAACCAGGCTATCGCAGCCCCGTTTATTTGTATGATGCTCTAGAAATAGGCAAATGTCACCAGAGGACGGGACCAGGTGGTTGCAGGAATGCATCAATGTCGAAAGTAGACAATTTGAGCTCGGGATTAAGAATGTAAATGTATGTAAATAAAGCTGTCACTTTTGACTATGGTTCTTAATTACGATGCCTGTCGCCAATAACTCACATGTAGCTCTAGTACTACGATCATTCAACCAAACTAAACTTAACCCGTATTTAAATAACTGTTTCTGTATAAATAACTGTGTAACTAACTGTAAGGCTACTTTTGGGCTACCCTGTATATATTTTTAACCTTTACCTATTGCGGGAGGCTGGGAGGTCTAGGGAGCCAAGTCGGTAAGGCGTTTGCCTGAATGCGGAAGGTCCTAGGTTCGCGACCGGGTATTGCAAAAGTAACTTCCGACCAAAATACGGCCAGGTGCAGCTAAAAAGTATGATGAATATAATAAATCCCGTGTAGAGGGATTGCATGTTAGCTATGCTTCAAAGACCCGAAGCCGCGTACGATGTCGCTCCTAATCCGGTTCCGTTGGGTACCTACTCAGGTGTCGGCTTTTCTCTTGACCGTGGTTCTAAATTATGACGCCTATCGTCAATAGCCCCCGTGTAGCTCAAGTGTGACGTTAAAAACTCAGCTTGACTCGAACACGCCTAAAGTTCACAAATAATTTTATTCTTACTTATCTACTTATTTAGTACAATAATCGTTATTTTATGCGTTAATTGATCAGCCATTGGATATCAATAGCTTTACTAGGGGGGGGGGGGGGGGGGGGGCAACACTTTAATTCACTTTAAAATATTGTTGAAGTTCGGCAACTAACATGTCATCCAGTGGAAATTGAGGTTTTAGAATGAAAAAAGTTAATTATTTAAAAAAAAGAAAATTATATTATGTTGCCTAATATTAAAACGATACAATTTCCTGTACATCATCCTCTAATCTAAGCCTATATGACAATGTTTTGAAAATTTAAATACTTAAGTTCCATAGCCCAAAGAGAATTTTAAAAATAATTTTTCCCGTAATGTGTGACCATTAAAGACGATAAAGCATTGAAATTTCACACATGCCTTCAGTTCACAAATCATCTTATTCTAACTTATCGTCTTCTTTAGTACTTGTAAACGTTATTTTTTACACTAATTGACCAGCCAGTATATTCTATGTATACCAATAGCATTTACACTAAATTAGCTTCTTATTTTAGAGTTTTCAAGTCACTTAAAACTGACGGAAAGCGGCTATTGGCAATAAAATTCAAATGCCATTTTTTTTCCTTTTAACGAACTACGAACAGAGTGACGATTTTATGACTTATTTTCCCTGTGCTCCCCGCTGTACCTTAATTTGGGGTCTTTGAGCACAGGATGAAACCTAGCGTAAATTGTTGGCCCCAGGGTATGACAGTCACACCTAACCATTTATCAATGCTGTTTCGGAAGTTATCTGCAGACGATATTTTGGCAGACCCCCTTAACCCCCATTTTTTTGTTGTTGAAAGAATTTGAGTTATTGTTAAGAAAGCAGTTATTTTTTTGTTTAAGATTTTTACTTTTAATTAGAAAAGTAAATTACTGAAAGTATTGCGATCCAACATCCGATATAGAGATTTTGCGTTTTCTACACTCTTAAAAAAACGAGTGGTTTTAACTCAGTCTGAGTTAATTTCCACTCCTTTCCTGTGCCGAAAATGCACTTCTTCTATAGGAGTGAATTTCACTCTTTTTCGGAGTGGGTAAAAGAAATAAAAGAAAACAATCTGCGTCCTACACTCTTAAAACGAGCGGTTTTAACTCAGTCTGAGTTAATTTCCACTCCTTTCCGTGCCGAAAATGCACTTCTCCTATAGGAGTGAATTTCACTCTTTTTCGGAGTGGGTAAAAGAATAAAAGAAAACAATCTGCGTCCTACACTCTTAAAACGAGCGGTTTTAACTCAGTCTGAGTTAGTTTCCACTCCTTTCCTGTGCCTAAAAAGCACTTCTCCTATAGGAGTGAATTTCACTCTTTTTCGGAGTGGGTAAAAGAAATAAAAGAAAACAATCTGCGTCCTACACTCTTAAAACGAGCGGTTTTAACTCAGTCTGAGTTAATTTCCTTTCCTTTCCTGTGCCGGAAATGCATTTCTCCTATAGGAGTGAATTTCACTCTTTTTCGGAGTGGGTAAAAGAAATAAAAGAAAACAATCTGCGTCCTACACTCTTAAAACGAGCGGTTTTAACTCAGTCTGAGTTAATTTCCACTCCTTTCCTGTGCCGAAAATGCACTTCTCCTTAAGAGTCAGTAATTCATCGGCATGAACTCTTTTCTATCTTTCTCGAAAACAATGTCGCGTATTTTTAAACTAGAAAAACACTTTATCGCCCACTTAGCGAATTTCAATCGTTCAGTGCGCTTTTTTTATCGCCAATGAATTCGATGCCCCCTAAGAATAATTGTCTTTGCCGTGGGATGGCCACGTTTGGAGGTGCCAGTCGACTGTCTATCTGAAACCACTCTTTAGCTCCAACTAAAGGAACTAGGGACTTCAAATGTGGTACACGAGTTCCTATAGTACCTGTCATTATAGTACGTCATTACAGATTTTGAAAATCGCTATCCATGAATGGTAGCTGCCATAGAATCTTTTCGGTGTTAAATTGATTGAAATTATCCTTACTATACTATACCCTCTCTACTCCTCGGCGCAACAGCCGATTAGTGGGCCAAGGCCTGCCGTGCCCATTTCAGCTTTCGTGACCTAGGGCTCTGGGGTGCTAGACATTTGTCCCGGTAAGGTGGTCAGCTTCACGCGGAATCTCCAGTGTTTAGTTCCCAAGCATGCTTGGTACCCATTTTATCGACCCACTTAAGGGATGGAAGGATGGGTCAACCTCGCCCTATCCGGGATTCGATCCCCGGACCCTTACTATTGCCATAGGGTATATAATTAACTTTTGATGTATTGACTTTTTAGTGGTAATTGAAAATCGTGTAGTTTTACAAACCTGTATTTTTTTTTATTTATTTCACCGTTCATTAAAATGTTCTTCTTAATACTTGATTAATGAGAAAATAGTTTCCTGGTTCTGGGAAAGGTTAGAATTATGTTTGCCAGGTCCTCGAATCAAATCGGTCTCTGTATAGCTACCGTTGTATTTCAACGGATTGTGCAATTTTTTTCTAAAGTATTAATATGAAAATAACCAAGTAATATTTTGTATTTTTATTATTTTTGCTATTCTCGTAATAAAGCCAAAAAGTGCTTAAATGTTAAAACCGTTTTTTGAGAAAGTAATCCGTGATTTCAAACCTAAAGCATTACATAATTAAAATAGGTCTATGGATAGACTTTCCTTATGGGGCTGGGAGCGTTTGGGGCTCGGTAAGGCACTTTCTGTGCATGCGGAAGGTCCCAGGTTCGGGCATGGGCATTACCAAAATAACTGCCGACCTATAAACATGCTTGTGCAGCTGAAAAGTCTACGAATGATTCCCCGCGTAGAATTGAGTTCCCGTTAAATATGCTTCAAAATCCCAAACGTACGTTGTCGTTCTTAAAAGTTGTGCTGGGTGCCTATCGTGTCGGCTCGTAACTTGATTATGGTTCTGAATTACGATGTCAGTCACCAATAGCCCTAGTGGAGCTCTAGTGCGACGATAATTCAATCCGAATCTTTATTATAATACTGGATTGGTTGATGAAATCGTTTCCTGGTTCTGTTAAAAGCGTAGTTGTTCGCTTTTTAATCTTCAGGTCCTCGAATCGGTATTCAATGCAAAGTATTAATATTAAAATCAATTTTGTGTTTGATTAATTTTCTGTAAACAGTTATGCCTTGCGTAATAATGATTTATTTGTTGTACTACTCTGTAAAAATAATTATTTAGATAATCATTCACTTTATAGATATTATCGTAATTTTAATCTTTTTAGTAATGAGCTTGACTTATTTTCAACTTTTAATGATTTTAAAATAGATTGTCTACGAATTTTATGCAATTGAATGTCTGTCCTTTTCCCCACCATTGTAATTGGGACTTGGGTTGTAACCTGTTGTGTGTGTTTTTCTAATAAAATAAAATAACAAAATAAATAAAATAACAAAATAATACTTTAAATTTTTTATATTTTTATTCTCATACTTTAACGAAAAAAAGACTTAAATATTAAAACCGTTATTTGACAAAATAGTCTGTGATTTCAAAACTAATGCATTGTAAAACAAAATTAGATCTATGAACTGACCATCTCTCTTAAAACAGGTGTTATGTAACAAACTGTTCTTAGGGGGTGGGGGTTCGACCAGGTTCCTGACAGACAGGTAAAACTCCGAACCCATACCTGGGGAACTTTCAATGGACGTACATTTATCTTTGCCCGAGTTTTTGGCAGCAATTTTTGTTTTCTTGGCGAGGTTGTGTGATATCGAGCTGGGAGAGAAGATAATTGGCCCTGTGTTTTTTTAAGCCAAGGGTGTTGTTTTCGTTTCAGCTGGACTGGTTTTTTTTGTTGTACGGTATTTAAATGGATGAATGTAACTGGGAATTTGCTCAGACTTCTAAACAAAACACAAGGCTGGGGATCACAGTCGGTTAGGCGCTCGCCTAGCATGCGAAAGGTCCCAGGTTCGGGTCGGGGAATCGCCAAAATCAATGCCGACCTATAAAACGGCCCGTGCATCCAAAAATGTCCGACGAATAATACCCCGTGTGGCGGGAGCGCACGTTAAATATCCTTCAAAATCCTAACGCTGCGTACGATGTCGCCCTTAATGGTTGCGTTGCGTGCCTACTCAGGTGTCGGCTCGTCACTTGACTGTGGTTCTAAAATATGACGCCCGTCGCCAATAGCTCTGTGTAGCTCTACTGCGACGATAATTCAAACTAAACAACTTGTCTTAAAACCACCTTTGAATAATTGATTTATTTTCGTACAAAATGAGACAAATGTTTGTTCAACCAGGCAGGCAGAAAAAGCGCTAGGAATAGCATTTAATCCTGAATTGAACATTCACTCGCTAAATTTGGCTAGCTTAATTTTCTTTCGAAAATTCCTTATCGTTTGTTAAATTTATTTTATAATTCGAAGAATAAATATGAAACATGACTGGCTTTTAAAGACTTGACAGACAAAAAAAAAAATCTCAACGATGTCAATACCTACTTCCTATTTTCTCTCTATAGTAAAAAAAAAGTAAGCTCTTTTAAAGTGTTAGCAGCCATAACAGGATGAAATATTTGATGTTACAAGTCCAAAATTTTCCTGGAACGTGTGTCTCCCTTAGCCTCGATGCCTTTTTTTTCAAATTTCCAATTAGTTTTTTTAATTAAAAATAAAAACTAGTCTCTATGTTAATAAAGTATAGCTTTTAAAACGTTCGCAGCCATAACAGCATGAAATATTCATTCAATCATTCCATTCTTTTCTGGAAATGTGTGTCTCCCTTATACCTCGATGCCTTTTTTTTCAAATTTTCAATTAGTTTTTAATTAAAAATTAAAATAAGTCAGCCAAAACAAGCGCCGTCCCTAGTATTAAAAAAAAATTTGAATTAAAAAGAAACAAAGGCTAAAAATTATTATTTAGGAAAAACCCTAAACTATGTTTTTAAAAACAGTATTAAAAATTCTTTCTAAGTGTTTACTTAAGTGTGGTGCAATATACTCGTATACCCATGTTTGTTGAAATAACATAATATTCTCGGAAGTTGGATGTATTTTCTTGAATAAATAAGATGACGAAATTTAACATTGAAATGTTTTAAATATCGATGATGTAAATTTAAGTAAAATCTATCTTGTTTTCATTAGGAGGTGGTTTTGCGAATTTTGAATGGCATTGGTTTTGAACTTGTAGACCTCAAATGTCGTTCTTAGCCTATTACTATTTGTGAAATGTTTATATATTTTCGTTACATGAACTTTGGGAATAGTTAACGTAAATTACTTGTAGTTTTCGTTTCATTGGAGAATAGGATATTAAGAAAAATATTGTAATTTTTAAGCTTCGTTTCACATGTAATGGTTTGTAATGGTACCTTACAATTCACATGTAATGGTAATGCAGCTAGTATTTTTACGATATTTTTTGTAATTTTAGAATTATTCTAAAATTCTAATATCCTCCTTAAAAATATCGTAAAAATACTAGCTGCATTTTGGAATCTTTTTAGTTACTTTAAATCCTTTTCTAGTATTTTTTTTGTAATTTTAGAATTATATGGTATTTTTTCGTAGTATTTTTCTCCTTAAAGTGGCAGCAACACTGGCCATTTTGCCCTCTTAAAAGGCCTCCATGCGCGTCCCGTCGTTAGCATTGGAGGTCACGTGATCAGCCAATCTAATAATTTTAACTATGATATCAATGTTTTTAAATGAACATTAAGTTTTGCAGTTTTTTTTTAAATAATTGAAGTACTTCAAATTCGAATTCTTTTCTGAAATTTTCAATGTATTCTAATTTCGATGCGCTGAATTTTTTGACGTATCATACTTGTCTGTAGCACTTGTAATTTGGGCTATGAAAGTGGGTGACGGACGGATGGACGGACAGACAGAACGATTATAATACCTTCCACTTTTTGCGTTATAAACGTAGTGTGGAAGCTAAAACCAAGTAATGCAATATGAGGCTTACAGGTAAAGAATATTGCCTACTCCTCACCTAGTGACCGTGGTTTCGAATTACTATGCAAAATCCCAGATCTTTTTTCAGTGTAAAGTAGGAAAAAATAATCAAATGAATGTTAAAACTATGTAGAGACATCTTTGAATTAACGGAATATCGCTATGTAACGGTTAAGCACGTATGCACCAACCCAAAATATGCGCTGAACCCTCAAAACAGGCACATGTCTTACGTTATCACCAATATAATATATCCCGCTATCATGGAATTTATTGCACCGTGCGGTTTTATCACAGTTATGCCTTACTGTCAGTCGCTTATTGGATGAATTTGACGGGGGAGGAGGGAAGGAGGGGAGGGGAGCAATAACCCCCTAAATGCAATTTCGAGGGGGGAGAAGATATCAGGTAAGGAGACCCACCCGTTATCTTTACGGGTGGGTGGCATGATGAGTTATTTCTTAGGAGCAACTACTTTTTATTCTTGTAGTTAACATCGGTTATAACTGCTTGTCAAAATGTTATTTGTAATATTGTTTACTGTTGATTTGCAATCGTTAAGTATTGGTTTGTAATAGTTACGGATGATTTGTTGAAAGATGTTAAATAATGATAGTTATGGTTTTATCGGGCTACATTTTTTCAACGTTGGTTATTTTTGTGTGGTTATTTTTCGATTTAATTTGAAGGTGTTTCATTCTGTTAATAATTTGCTTTTTTATTTATTTAATTTGTAAAAGAGTTAAAACTTGAAGTGAAACATACAATGAAGTGTCCTTAAAAAAAAAGTAATTATAAAAATTATACAATTTATTCTATGGTATTTTGCCGTTTATCAAAAAGAACATTTAAAAAAAAGTGCACAAATTACACTAAAAAAAAATTCCGAAAAAAAAAATCTTTTTTTCTTCGTTAGCTCCTGGTTCAAATCTAGATAAATAACTGGTGTCAAATAATGTGTTATTTCTTTTTCCAAGGATACCAAACCCTCTTTTGTATGAGGGTACGTGGAGTGCCCGCTTCTTTCCCTCTTATTCCTTATACTCGAATGCTGTGTAAATATGATTTTGAGTCCATTATATTTGAGTTCCCCTTTTACCCTCCTGCAGGAATCTTTAAAATAAATACTATTTTTCCGGGTTTCCATGTGTTATAGATTTTTTTTCTGATGGTAAAAGTTTAAATGAGGTCAAGTTATTGGCTTTTATTACTTACTAGCAAATGAATACCCGTTCTTCGCACGGATTAAAAAAATATCAAATCGATCCAAGTATGTGTACCATATAACCTGTTACAGGATCATAAGCTTATGTTATTGTTCCCGCTCGTTATAAAGTATGAAACCCCGTTTCATTGCCTTAAAATTCCAAAATGAAAAATACGCTATAAAATGCACTCATAAATGTCATCACAATTCCCTCATAAATACATAAAACCGTTTAGCTCATTTGGCGCGTTTTGGGAAATAATTTGGCTAGAAAATAGATATAGCAACAAACACACCCATTATACAGCTCTAGCACAAAGACCTTCGAGCCACCAACCAGCTTATAAATTATTTATTAAAAAAAAAACATTTTGCCCATGTGGCGCGTATTAGTAAATAATTTGGCGAGTTTGGCAACGTACTTGGCGAAAAATAAAGATGTTTCCTTTATATTATGCTAGAGCTGGGAAGCTCAGCCCGTATGGCGCTTGCCTGACATGCGGGTCCCAAGTTCGGGTCCGGGCATCGCCAAAATAACTGCCGATCTTATAAACGATCTGTGAAGCCAAAAAGTCCGACGAATACCCTGAGTAGAGGGAGTACACGCTAAATATGCTTTCAATTCCCGATGCCGATATCGCCTTTAAAAGATGCGTTGTGTTGAGTGCCTACCCAGGTATCGGCTGATCACTTGACTGTGGTCCACCCGTTGCAAATAGCGTTCGTGTAAATCTAATCCGACACTATTTCAAACTAAAGTAACCGGGTTTTCGTGTGTTTCATAGATGTTTAATGGTATAAGGATTTCAAAGAGCAAAATAAAGTAACAATCTCTAGAAATAAATCAAATTCGGAAATATTATTAAAATCAAGTCGAGTACATTTGATCAAGCATTAAATAGTATATATAGGATTAAAGTCTTCGATTACTTTATAGTTAAACTCATAGTTCCTTGCACAGAAGCCACGACCATGGTCGGAGCTATAAAACGCTTGGAGCAATCAGATAAAGAGAAAATAAAACGGATGCAATGTTCTCTTCATCTGATTGCTCCGCGCGTTTTATAGCTCCGCCCATGGTCGTGGCTTCTGTGCAAGGAAACTATGAGTTTAACTATAGGTAATTCTTTCACTCAAATCCATAGCAGCATGATACCTAATTTCATCTCAACTAACGTTAGTATGCATACATATATTATTTTTCTACTAGTACTTCGTGGGGGCTGGGGAGCCCAGTCGGTTAGGCATTCGCCTAGCATGCGGAAGGTACCAGGTTCGGGTCCGGGCATCGCCAAAATATCTGCCGACCTATAAACGGCCCGTGCAGCCAAAAATGTCCGACGAATAATACCCCGTGTGGAGGGAGTGCACGTTAAATATCCTTCAAAGTCCTAACGCTGCGTACGATGTCGCCCTTAACGGTTGCGTTGGGTGCCTACTCGGGTGTCGGCTCGTCACTTGAGTGTGGTTCTAAAATACGACGCCCGTCGCCAATAGCCCTCGTGTAGCTCCAGTGCGACGATAATTCAAACTAAACTAAACTAGTACTTCGTGTCAAGCATCACGGCGATTTTACGTTTAGAAGAAAACACGAAATTAAGACCGAGATAGCATTATCTTTATTGCCGTCTCCGTGTGTGTCTTTTGCAAGTAATCTTTGTTGTCACACGACTATCTGTATTTACACAGTTGGATGTCAGATGAAACTTTGGCTTGGACTTTCAGATGGGAGCTGTAACTTTCGTCGGAATCTGACGTTTGCACTTAAAATAAGCGTTCTTTCTCTGTTATACTGGGAACAATAAAGATAGAATCAAAGTAGAGCCGCAGCAACTCTATTCGACATTTGTTCAAAAATAAAATGTTTGTCTCGCATGATTTTAAAGTATTTGGCTGTAGAATTTTATCCAAAAGCCTTAACCCTTTAAAGACGATCTTGTAAATGCAATTTACTCCTTTAAATTTGTAAATGCATTTTGAATATTGAAGGTACAAAATTGTAAAAGTATACTAAGAATAATACTAAAATATTAATTAAAAATGATATATGTAATATATGTTTTTTGGTTGCATAAAGTTTTTGCATTTTCAGTTAAGGCAATTTTAAGTTCAATTGCCCACTTGGGTTTTTTTAAGGGTTTTTTCAAGTGTTTTTTTTTTTTAAACCACCCGGTTTTTAAAAAAAAAAAAACACCCGGTTTTTTTCGGGTCGGGTAAAATCATAACAATCCTGATATGAACGTTTAACCCTTTCAGTCCCAGTGATGCCATTTGGCATCATGTTTCTGATCATAATTTTAAAAAAATAATAGGCTGACATCTATTGGGATCAATAAAAAATATTTTCTAATAGAAAAAAGTTTGAAGAATCGAACGATGTGCTTTTTGATATCATAAATGGCTATAGACGATCAAATTCTAAAATGATGATGCCAAATTGTCATTGGGACTGAAATGGTTAAAAACTAAACTCCACAAACGCCCAAACACAAAAATATAACAACTCCCTACAACACAATAAAACTCCAAATTGAGGTTAAACATACTTTTGACCACGGCCCTCTAAAGGGTTGAAAACCAAAACGGATGTGCCCTGCTGTTGCCACATCCCAAAACATAAAAGCCGCCTTTTTTTTCCTTAAATATAAACTACTTCCATTGAATTCAAAAGCCCCCTTGTGAAAACCCTTTAAGCCCTATTCAACTGTTTGATGGTTCTCCTGCTTTCTTTTGTTATGTTTTGTGCAGCGAAATATAAACAAAAACCGGGTTTTTTGAGGGGTTAAAAGGGTGAACTTTTGGACTGGTACAGAGTGCTTCGTACCGCTGTGTTTAGAGGGTTGCATACTTGAACACCTGTCTTTCGTTCCCATCTTTTATCAAATTCACCAAAAAAAATTAACGAAATAAAATATTTTTATAAAGAATCACAATTCAAATCAAGGTTTTGTAAGCGTTTCTTGATTTTAAAATTTTCTCTTAAAATATTCTAACGCAAATATCACAAATTCGAAACAATTCTAATACTTTTTTGTTTGTTTTGATACGACATTTCCTTTTCATTTAACCCTTTAAGACCGAGCTATCACGATCGTGCGGGTATAAAAGAGAATGTTCAAGCTTTTCAAAAATATCGATACCGAAGTAGCTGACTTGTACCAGTCGTTATTTGTATTTAAAAAAAATGAATGTTTTTAAAGAGTTGCTGGCATTCGTGCTGTTTAAAGTATTTTTTTCGATAAACTTTAAAATTTAGTCTTATAAACTTAAATCAGCGCCATCTGATAGCCGGTCTTAAAGGGATATTGAAAAGACAAATCAGAATAAAATTAAATTTTTCCCCCCGACTAACTTTGAATCTTTTAACGTCTTCACTCCCGGAGAAAAAAAATCCAACACATATGTTTTTATATAAACATGTTTTTCAAACAATTTATATATTTAGAAGTATGTTTTTCAAAAAATTAAAAAAAAAAAACTATGGTTGAGGGGTACGACCATTTAGTGGAATTTGAGGTTTGAGCGATAAATATGCACATTTTTGTGTACTATAAATAAATAAACTATAGTTAAACTCAGTTTCCTTGCACAGAAGCCACGACCACGGGAGGAGCTATAAAACGCGCGGAGCAGCAATCAGATCAAGACAAAATAAAACGGCTAAAATTTCCTCTTAATCTGATTGCTCCGCGCGTTTTATAGCCCCGCCCATGGTCGTGGCTTCTGTGCAAGGAAACTGAGTTAAACTATAGCACAACAAATAGTTTATTGTTAAGTCAGGGTCACTATTTTGATTCGAAAAAAAGGTTTGGTCAAATGGAATTTAACTCATCAATTTTTATTTATCTGCACTAAAATTAAACTCTGTTATTCACTTTAAATACTCAATTTCGTTCCAAATTCATTTAATATTATCGGCATCGTTTGAAGCGTTGCATTTTCCCCAGAAAAATAAACTTAATATTGACACGAAAATAATTACGTGAATATATTACAAAAACATTTATCTCTTTGGTGTATAACTTAATACTTAATTTCCAGCATCAACAAAAATGTGAAACGAATTTGAAATTAAAGCGTTGACGAACTTTAATTAAATTTCTCAGAATTAGCAGATACCATATGTAATGGGTCGCAAACGAATTCTCACGCTTCGGAATACATTAAAAATAACGAAATTAAAACTCGTTGAGTGTCAAGCTGAGTCAACCGGTATGTCAAACCTTTTCAAATCGTTGTTTACTGCAAAATATAAACACAACAAAGAAAATAAGGTAAATAAATTACTAGTATTTTGTTGGTGGTTATAAAACATATAATACAAGCTGAAATGTTTTTTGCCTTTGTTCTGTATGCCCTTGAGCACGAATTCGCGTAGTTGGGGAAGTTAAATACGGTTTTTTTGAGAGCGTTCGCAGGGCGGAGCTTAAACCGATCGTATTCGCAGGACAATCGTGCGTGAATTCGAAGCGTTTCAATTAAATTTCAGCCTAAGATACAGGATCTGGTCATTGGCGACTTTTGATCATCTAAAATTCAATTGTACGAAATTGTCAACGAAAATGCCGAACCCTTGTATTTCAGTTTTTACCGTCAAATGGGATACGTAATTTTGGCCCAAGCTTAATACCCTAGTACTGACTTTCTTCTTGAATATTAAGTTTACTCATAGGTCAAGGCAGTTGCAAGTAATTGACAAAGGCAAGCACATTTTTAAAGAGCATTTAAGAGGGACTGTCAGTCCCATATAGCTTAATGCATTAGTTTTAAAATCACAATTTCCGCAGTAGTACTGCTTTGTCATGTAAGCCCTTTCCCCCCAGGTATGGGAATCAACATAATATCGAAATGAAACAAATTTAATTTGAAACTAAAATGTTATCTAGTTATTTAATTATATATTTTTGAAGTTTTAAAATGCCCCAAATGTCCAGAAGATGGCGACACTATTTAAAAACTTTATCAATTAATAATTAAATAACCGGATGTTATTTCCTTTTCAATTTTGTTTTAAATTGATGTTATGATGATTCCCATACCTGGTGAAAATGGGATAACATAACAAATAAGTTCTTTTGCAAAAGTTGTGATTTCAAAACTAATGCGTTAGCTCTATGGGACTGACAGTCCCTCTTAATGAGAAGATATTACTTGGTCCAAAGTTACCCCATTCGATGGTACTTTTAAAAATGCGAGTTTAGCCACTAGACCCTTCAATTTAAATGCTACAGGGTGGCGCAAATAAAAGTGGCCCGGCCACGGAGGTAGGAAGAAGATAGAAATGCTGCCAAGTCAAAAACCAATGCAAAAACAGGTTTGCTAAGTGAAGCTATTGATCGCTTTAATATTAAGCCCAAACAAACGATTGGCGAATTATTTCCCGTAACTGTGCAATCTTCACCTGTGCACTGATCTGAGCAACTCACGGACACAGCCCGCACTATAAGATCTGAACTCGCCAATAGTCCATGTGTAGCTCTAGTGTCTAGTCTATTAACCAACCAATGGAAAAACAGGTTCGCCACGCGAAGCTACGCTTGAATAATTAATGAATTCGACTTGGCGGCTTTCAGACTGCTTCAATAGTTTTTCTCGCCAAGCATCTCCCGCTATTCGTAGCTCTATGCCGGTGCGACTTTTATTGGCGCCACCCTGTAGCTCAAAAGTGCTCTTCGCCGTTTCGCCCAGACTGAGTGGTGCCATTTACTTAAACATAAGCGGCTCTGATTGAATACCTGTTATTCATTGTCATTGAATAAACTCTGACGATATGGTCGTATTCTTAAAAGAGACACTTTTTATGGTTATTACTGTGGTTTGATTCAATCGTATATTTCATTCTTTTCATAAGGTCATACAGCATATTTTGGATTAAATACTATCATTAAAAACTATCACTGAAAATATTTCTTGATAATATTCCTTCAAATATTTCTACTAAACTTATACAACCTATTTCTATTTATTTGTACTTATGCGCAAATGAATGCTATTAAAATGGAATGTTAAGAGGAAAAAATATTTATACACCATGCCTTTGTTTTATTTTTGTTCCAATAAGTTTTTGCTCGAAGTCAATTAATTAAAGACACATTTTTAAATAACATTACACCTTCCTTACGAAATAAAAAACGTTAACTTCAAATAATTAAACAAGTAGGTTTGTAACAGAATCTGTCAATTAACCCACTTCCACACAACAGTTGTGTTTAACAGGTAAAAAGGCGACAAACACAGCATTAATATTCCATGTTAAACATTTACATGCTAAATTTGGCTAGTTTCATTTATATTATTTCGAAAATTCAATAATTATTTCTTATCGTTTGCAAAAATTAATTTATATTTCAAAGAATAAATATGTAATATTCCTTGCTTTTAAATAGAATTAAAATATTTCATGTCAACATACAAATAATCCGTAGTGAAATATTTTTGACGTCATTTCAAACGGATCGATGTCGCAAAAATAAATTAATTTTAATTTATTTTCTAAAAGAATTAAAGTTTATCGAGCGATTGTTGCGAATGGTAATGGTGATTTTAATTCTAATAAAAATGGCTTCCTATGCTTTTTAAATGAGCATTAAATTTTGCAGTTTTTTTTTAAATAATTGAAGTCCTTCGAATTCTTTTCTGAAATTTTCAATGTATTCTAATTTCGATGCGCTGAATTTTTTGACGTATCACACTTGTCCGTAGCAATTGTAGTTTGGGCTATGAAAGTGGGTGATGGACAGACAGACGGACTGAACGATTACAGTACCTTCCACTTTTTACGTTATAAACGTAGTGTGGAAGCTAAAAATTCGTTTTCCGTGTAACTTAATTTGTTTTTCTCAGTACTATATGGTCTTCATTTGTTTTTTTTTTGTTTTATTTATTTAGATATACTTAAGCAGAGAGCTTATTTTTACATGGCCAATTTTTCTTGGTAACCGGTGTGAATATATTAAGAACAAAAATCGACACTGCTATTGTTCTACAAAAATCGTTTCTATGAAAATGTATTCTGTGGCCAACTCGTATCGTAATTTAAGTACTCTGCGGAAACAAACCCATTCCACAAAATTAACGGTTCCACAAAGAGTTAAGGGTACGTATTTACGAAGCCTATTATATGCAAATATCAACTACGAGGCGTTCTTGGAAATTTTTCCCGAACTAACTGGCAACCCTTCTTTTACAACCTGTTGCTGAAGCACTACAAAGCCGCAATTTTCCCCATTGAAAATTTTTCAATGGAAATCACCCCTCCCTCCACACAAATTGATGCTTCGATCTTCACCCCCCCCCCCCCCCCACTCCCCAAATTCTACACTTCGGTGAACACTTCTGTTGAAGGATTTTGCTTTATAAACGCCGCGTTCATGGGGTCTTTATATTTATAAGAGAAAAATATTCGTTTCGATTTCGCGGGTGAAAATCTCGCCAAACGAAGTTTTTGGCGAGACAAACTTTTTTGGGGACAAACTGTATGTAGAGTTAAGAGGGATTGTCAGTACATAGAGCTAATGCATTACTTTTGGAATCACAATTTCCGCAGAAGTATTGCTTTGTCATGTTAGCCCTTTTCCCCCAGGTATGGGAATCAGCATAACATCGAAATGAAACAAATTTTTGAAATGGAAATGTTATCTAGTTATTTAATTATATATTTTTTAAGTTTTAAAATTCCAAAAAAATACAGCAGATGGCGATACTATATTAAAACTTTATCAATTAATAATTAAATAACCGGGTGTTATATTCTTTTAAATTTTGTTTTATATTGATGTTATGATGATTCCAATACCAGGCGAAAATGAGGTAATATAGTGAAACAAATCTTTTGAAAAAGTTGTGATTTCAAAACTAATGCATTAGCTCTGTTCTGTGGGACTGACTCTTAAAGGTTACTATTGGAAATATTCAATTTAGCGGTAGTTATACATTTTTGGTGATTTTATCGCTTTGCACCCGTGAAATGGAATAGTATGAGGAAAAGTGTTTTCTGCATGATGTATAAGTTGGTGCCGACTGACAGCGCGAGTCGTGACCCCCGAAGTAGAGGACCCCCTCTTTTCTCGGAGGTCCGGCCCAGTCGGGTAAATCCCTGGTTTGTAAGAACACAAATCGGACGCTGAGCTGTGCGTCCGAATTTCCCGCTTTCTTATTGGCACTAGTTGTCACATGACCGCGGCACCAAAAATAACGTTGATCTCAGCGTCCGTAAATCTCGAATCAGTCGTGGTTTGATTCAAGCGTCCAAAGCGTGCGAAATGGCCGATGTTTCTACCTATTCGAATGACATAACGGTGGCCTTCGCTCACTACGCATGCGTTAGATGCGGACGCATCGCTAGACGTGAATTCTAACAGACTACCAAAGCGAAGATAAGACGCTGGTATCGCCGAGCAGGCCGATTTTTCACGCCTTGACGTGCGTTTTCAGTCCTTACAAACCAGGGCTTAAGACGATTGCTACATCGAGTCAGTTCGGACCTGTTATGTACAAACGTCCAACTTTTAACGGTCTTGCAGCAAATCCATTAATATGCTCTAAAGTCCGACGCTGCTTACGACGTCGCCCTTAAAATGCGTGGATGTCTAACGTTATCGGCTACTCCATTGCCGAAAACCCCTGTGGTCTCCGTGACTCTAAGCTTCACGAGAAAACTCGACTGAGTAATTGAGTTGACCTAAACCCAAAGAGCTGAAATTCATCTATAGGAAGTGCATTTTCGCACCGGAAAGAGTGGAATAACTAGACTGAGTTAAAACTGCCTTTAAGAGGTAGCTTGTCTTTCTTTACCACTCGAAAAAGAGTGAATCTCTATAGAAGTGTTGCCATGTTACGACCAGTTAGGACGCTTGTTAGAAAGAGTGAAATTATCTACTTTCGCACGAAGGATGGAAATTAACTCGACTGAGTTAAACGCTCGTTTTAAGAGTGTAGGACGAATGTACTCTAGTAAATCCTTATAGAAAGTATTTCGACAAAAAAGTTAGTAAAATTTTAAGAGTTGACAATCAAGAAAAAGTAATAAGTAACATTTAAAGAGGTTAAACCTCGAAAAGAAAGTTTAGTAAATTATTAAGAGTAATGCATTTGCACAAAAAAATTATAGTAGTTAATTTTAAGAGTATCGACAAACAATATGGTTAAAGTAGAATATAGTAATTTAAGAGTATACAAAAAAAAGTTAGTAAATTTAAGAGTATACAAAAAAAATAGTAGTAAATTTAAGAGTATGCAAAAAAAATAGTAGTAAATTTAAGAGTATACAAAAAAAATAGTAGTAAATTTAAGAGTATACAAAAAAAGTTAGTAAATTTAAGAGTATGCAAAAAAAAATAGTTAGTAAATTTAAGAGTATACAAAAAAAGTTAGTAAATTTAAGAGTATGCAAAAAATAGTAGTAAATTTAAGAGTATAATAAAACCCAGACTATTGGCTAATGTATAACCAGACGTCCCGTTTTAAGCGGGACAGTCTTGCTCCTCATGGTTCCTCGGACAAAATATACCGCCCAAACGCCCCGCTTTACTATTTCAGTTCCGAAAAGCGGAGAAAATATACATAAAATGTAGATTTTTGTAATAAATACTATTTGTTAATGACGGTTTAATGTAAATTACCTTAAAATGGTACAAAGTACTTATTAATAGTTCTTTATTTCTGTATTTGATTACTCAAGATAATGCTAAATGAGTATAATTTATTTAGTTGTTAATATAATCTACAAGTTTTAATAGGTTGCGTCGGGTGCCTACTCAGGTGCCGGCTCGTCACTTGACTGTGGTTCTAAAATATAACGCCCGTCGCCAATAGCCTTCGTGTAGCTTTATTGCGACGATAATTAAAACTAAACTAAACAAGTTTAAATATATTTAGCCATTGTTTGAAATATGGGGGAGGAGGGGGCTAGCAATAAGGGATGCCCTGATATTTGGTTTTGAAAATCTTTTCACATTACCATTGGTCCCCAGTGCAAATTCCTTAAGAGGGACTATCAGTCCCATAGAGATAATGCATTAGTTTTGAAATCACAACTTCCGCAGGAGTATTGCTTTGCCATGTTAGCCCTTTTTCCCCAGGTATGGGAATCAACATAACATCGAAATGAAACAAATTTGAAACGAAAATGTCATGTAGTTATTTAATGATATATTTTTGAAATTTTAAAATGCCAAAAATATACAACAGATGGCAACACTATTTTAAAACTTTATCAATTAATAATCAAATGATCAGATGTTATTTTCTTTTCAATTTTGTTTTAAATGGATGTTATGATGATTCCCATGCCTGGTGAAAATGGGGATAACATGAAAAAGCTATTCTTTTTCAAAAGTTGTGATTTCAAAACTAATGCATTATCTCTATGGGACTGATAGTCCCTCTTAAAAGAGGACCGCAAAACTATAATGCAGGTATGCGTTTTTTTTTTTGTAGAATCAAAAATGCCACGGCACTTGATCTGAAGTAGCCTTGACATCGCCTCTGAAAGGGAGCTCTCTTATTATCGCCTAAACGGTCGCCATTATCAAGTCACAATCTATCTTAATTTTCCGAGAAATGTTCACACTTTTTTTTGCACCTGCTGCTACAAACCGATTCATCGGAATATATACGATCATTAAATGTAGGCCTTTTTTTGTATAATGGAATCTATCTATAGGATTTTTAGCTTCCACGCTACGTTTATAACGTAAAAAGTGGAAGGTATTATAATCGTTTAGTCCGTCCGTCTGTCTGTCCGTCACCCACTTGCATAGACCAAACTACAAATGCTACGGACAAGTGTGATACGTCAAAAAATTCAGCGCATCGAAATTAGAATACATTGAAAATCTCAGAAAAAAATTCGAATTCGAAGTACTTCAATTATTTAAAAAAATGCAAAATTGAATGCTCATTTAAAAAGCATAGGAAGCCATTTTTATTGGAATTAAATCACCATTGCCATTCGCAACAATCGCTCGAGAAACTTTAATTATTTTAGACAATAAATTAAAATAAATTTATTTTTGCGACATCGATCCGTTTGAAATGACGACAAATATATTTCACTACGAGATTCTTTGGATGTTGAAATGAAATATTTTCATTCTATTTAAAAGCGAGGAATATTACATATTTATTCTTTGAAATATAAATTAATTTTCGCAAACGATAAGTAATAATTAGTGAATTTTTATGCATGTAAATGTTTAATATAGAATTAATGCTGTGTTTGGCGCCTTTTTACCTGTTAAACACAACTGTTGTGTGGAAGCGGGTTTTTCATATAATTATTTACATTCTTTATTTGATTTTTAATATTTCATCAGATTTACTTATTTCGAATTAATTTTGTTATGATGTTCATGAACGGCAATATATGGAGGAATACTTATGCATTAAATGGAAATATGCGTTTTGATTTTATGCTAAACTATAACTAAACGTTCTGTTAAATAAACCGCAACCAGCTGCGGTTTCATTCTGTGTTTCTGTTGCCGGCAAAGGAATTCTTTCATTTCTATAGGAAATCGCACAGAAATCTTAATTTAAAACGCATTAAAATGATTCATGATTGTCGGTGATTATTCCTAAACTATCTTTTGAACTATTTCACATCGTTTATTCCTGTGGGAAAGACAATTACTTTTCAAACAATGCCGATGAATGGCGAATTTGGAACACATCTAGATTAATTTTGCATAATTGGCAGTACGAGAAGTTCGAATTTTTCCGTCCTTATTTCTTTATATTTTAATACAAGCTTGTATCAACTTATTATTTTTAAACAATTTATTCGAAAATATTGTTTAGCTAAATGTTGTGCAGGCAGCTAAAAAATTTGACTTTTTCATGCCTCTATATCAGAGGTTCCCAACCTTTTCTGGACCATCGCCTCGTATTTTAGGTTGATTAACATATAACGCCCCCTTTTAATTTTCATGTTATGTCTAAGCATAATTTGAGTTAAAGTGTATATAAAACTGTTTTATAACACTTACTACCGTTTATAAAAACAACCAAAAAAGCTTTATCCGGTCACTTTTAAATAAAATACAAAAAACCTAAAACACATATTTTTAAAGAAAAAAAAAGTCAATTAATTAACTAAGATATTATTACTGGTTTCTAGAAAATTTAAGAGAGTTTATATTAAAAATTGGCTGGTTTTACTGTACTACATTATTTTAGTTTTCCCCCTTTGAATACTCATCGCCCCCTGATCGCCCCTCAAGTATTTTTTGCCCCCTTGATAATACAAATCGCCCACTTGGGGGCGATCTCTCCCAGGTTGGGAACCACTGCTCTATATCATCAATTTGTGTACCAAATTTGAAGAAAGTCAGAGTCGGTCGTGCAAACAACTTAAATTTTTTTTAGTGAGTTGGTATGGAATGACTCATTTTGAATTTTCGAAATAAAATAAATGAAACTAGCCAAATTTATCATGTAAATGTTTAATGTATAATTAATATGGAGTTTGGCGTGTTTTTTTTCCTGTTGAACACAAACGCTGTGTGGAGGCGGGTTAAGTGACATTCTGTTGCTAACCAACTTGTTTAAAAATATCAATTTTATTTTACGAAATTTTTAAACTCGAAGCATAGATAAATTATTTATAATCATCTGGTTACAGAAATATAATTTAAAATTAAAAAAAAAAAGAAATGTTCAATTACAAATTTTAATTTCTTTTTCATTCAGTGAAAGCAAGTTTAAACTGCAGCCAATTTGATTATCCGTAGTGGGCTAAGATGAGGGCGCCGCGTATCCAAAAAGTTTGGGAACTCTTTTTTTTTTCTTACCCAATTTCCTTCTGATTAATGTAGAAAAGTTTCTTAAGGTCAGTATGAGTTGTCTGGCTACGGTTTTTTCCCCATCCATATCAGATCGAAAATACACCAAGATCACGTTGCTGGACAGGGTTGCCATTTGAAATTTCCAAAATAATAGCCAAGTTGCTGCTGAAAATAGCCAAAATGAACCATAATGGGAATGTTTCAGATGATATAACGCTTTTGTTTTAATTTTTTATCGTACTGTTTAAAAAATATAAAAGACTCTTTGCTTAAAGAAAAAAAAGAGACTTTTACTCCCATTTTACTATGCAAGTTTATCGTTTAACAAATGACTTTTTGAACAACCCCATTCTACTGCTCAGTAAAAAAGTAAAATATTCTTAGAAAACTCATTTTTGAATATCAAAACAAAATTAATGCCAGACAACAAATGAAAGCAAACCGTTGGAGCTGTTGCCATCCACAACGAGAAACAACCCATACTAGTACTTTTATTACGTCACGTGCGATGCGGCAATACTTTTGATACGTCATTTCCGGCACTGTTAAAGTGCACTCTAAAGCGACGATAAATTCAACTCAAAAGCATAAAAACGAACAAAATACAAGGAAATATTCAAAATAGAACAAAACAATAAAATTTTTAGGACTTTTTAAAATTAGCCCAAACAGTTTTGTTTAATGATTTAAATTCTTAGTAGCCACAAATAGCCGAAACGGATACTTTTAGCCAATTCTGGCAACCCCCTGTTCTTGGAAGCCATTGACCTTGCAGCGACCCCTACCGGCACAAAAAGCTCCTTTTAACTCTTACTGTCTCGTCTAGGGAATGCCTAATTAAATATGGATTTTTTTTTGTTTCCTCAGTTTTTTTATTCCTACTCGATCTTTCTGGCATTTAATTTGTGTATTTATTTAAACTGACTTAGTGAAAATGAGTTTTTCTTCTTGTGGGGGTTGTTAGAATATTTTAACTAATGTTTCATACTAAACCCTAAGTTCGTGGTCGGAATATTAATGTATTTAGTTATTTATGCAACTAGTGTGAAAAGTAAGACTTTTTTTAAACGAGTTGAATAAACTATTTCACGAGCGAGTGAAATAAATTCACGAGTTTAAAAAAGGCTATTTTCAACGAGTTGTCATACACTATTTTTCATAATAACGTGCAAAAGAAGTATTTATTAAAATTGGCATTTATTGATTGGCTTATTAATTATTTTATTATCACGTTCAAATGATTTGAAGGTGATTATTTATATTAATGATTATTTTAAAATCGCGTGCAAAAAGTATTAGATTGGCATTGGAAATAAGACGCCAAATAAAGAATCACATTCAAATAAAGAATTTTACGCCCATCACAAAGCCGCCGAATAAAATATCACGCTCAAATAAAGAATTTTATACCAATCAGATGCTCTTATTTACTTTGTCGCGCTAGTGCGTAAAAGTAACTTTGAAACACGATTTCGTTAAAAGCATCACTTTTGCCACGATTATTGATTTGAAAAAGTTAGTTTTTTAGCACGATATTATAAAAAATAATTTAATAAATTTTAGCCATATATTACTTTAAGCACACATGTTATTAAATAAACATTTATCAATTGCATTTTTATTTTCAATTGCCTAATATGACATATAAGGTCATGAGTATTGCGATGCAGTCGAAAATGCGGAATGGAGATTTTGTGTTTTCTACACGTTTTGGAGAATGCTGATTCCGAAAAAGTGGTTTTCGAACATTCTGGTTTGTCTGAAACCACTCTACATCTCGAACTAAAAGAGCTACGGACTTTAAATTTGGTTCACGAGTTACTAGTACCAGCTGGACGTCATAATAAAAAGGTTTTCGAGGAAATAGCGCATGCATAACTATAGCTATCATCGAACTTTTTTGATTTTAAAGTTAATGAAATTACCTTATAGGATATTATAAATACTTTATAACCGGGGCTGGGGGGCCCAGTCGGTTAGGCGTACGCCTTGCATGCGAAAGGTCCCAGGTTCGGGTCCGGGCATCGCCAAAAGAACTGCCGACCTATAAACGGCCCGTGCAGCCAAAAATGTCCGACGAATAATACCCCGTGTAGAGGGAGTGCAAATTAAATATGCTCCAAAGTCCCAATGCTGCGTACGATGTCGCCCTTAACGGTTGCGTTGGGTGCCTATTCAGGTGTCGGCTCGTCACTTGACTGTGGTTCTAAATTACGACGCCCGTCGCCAATAGCCCTCGTGTAGCTCTAGTGCGACGTTAATTCAAACCTACCTATCTACTTTATATGGTAGGGTAACTACATTTTAAGTACTAATCGCGCGGAGATCTCAATTATACTTTTTGTTCGCCTATATGACCGTAAAAAAGAAATTTCTGTAAAATTGAAACTAACATGAAAGTAGGCTATTTTAGTTCTTCCATGGTTTGTTGTTTTTTTTGGTTGACTCGGCTTGACCCCCCCCTTCTCTCCATCCCTTTTCCAGATATCAATGTAGTCGACTGTTAGTTTGTGTTGTGACCCATTCTTGAGAAGGCGAGCGTTTGATACTCGCCAAAACATGTAAAATCACGGCCAACCAATAAGCGGCCTAAACATGACGTAGTCCCGGAATGTTGACGTCACTGTTCACAGTGCCGAACACCAAGAAACTAGTTCGGACGTATTCGGAACTCTAAAAATGTGGTCAGTCGTAAACGAGTGGTTCCGAACAGGTTTCGAGACAGGTTGTCTTTATCTTCGGAACAACGTCACTCGGAACTATGACGTCAAAATTTCGTCCCGAGCTTGTTGGGAAAGCTTCTTCGGCCTTAGTAGTTGAGTAGGCCATGGTAAAATGCGTACCAACGAATTATTTGCGCCAATAACATACGTTGTTTCCTTCGTGAATCCTCTCATGTTTCATGCCCAAAGTTGAACTTGAAGGTATTTTCTGAAAATCCGAGGGCTGTTTAAAACTAGCCAAAGCTGACAAAAACAAATTTAGCTAAGGATATAAATTCATATAGCCATTGCAATCTAAAATCGGCCAAAATGGATAATTTTAGCCGAGTCTAGCACCACTGCCGAACAATCTATATACCCTAATTACGCTATTGGAGTAGTTTCCGCTGAAAAATGGCGGCAATTAACCTAAAATTCGTCCTTTAAGGTTTCATTTATGGAAGAAGAGAATACAAAGATAAGTTTGTTATGAGTGAACTTCACTCACATTAACCTAAAGAAGAAAAAAAACCACGAAACCACAAAAATAAATATCGCTGATAATATTTGTATTTTGAGATTTAATTTCGTTATTCTTAATGCATTCCGACGCGCGAGAATTGGTTGGCGACCCATTTCATATGGTATCTGTTAATTCTGGGGAAACTGAAATTAAAATTCGTCAATGCTTTAATTTAAAAATCGCTAAAATATTTCGCATTTCTATTGATGTTGGGAAATTAAGTGTTAGGATACATCGTAAGATAAATATTTATTTAGATTCGCATAATTATTTTCGGGTCATTATATTCAGTTTGTTTTTCTGGGAAAAAAATGCAACGGTTTGCATTTGATTACGAGTCAAGCCCCGGTAACAGTCCGTACCGGTAAGGATATTTGGAATCTAGAAACAGAGTTTAGTGTTTTAATTTGTAGATAAATTAAAATTGTTGATGAGGTTTATGGGCTTGTTTCACGAGGGATCTGGCAACAGCTCACGCTCCCAGCCTCGGTTATTAGCTTTATTCCAAATATTTCTATAAGGTAATTTCATTTTATTTAAATTCCAATTCAAAAGTTCTTGATAAATAGTTAAAAACACCTATTTCCACAGAAATTGTTATTTGAAACGTACACTGGTACTTATCTTGAAACCAATGCTTCAAGATCCATATTAAAAGAATTTTGGAGAGACGTGAAAAAAAACCAAGGGTCTATTTGGGAATTCCTCTGAACATATAGAACAAAATTTGTTTATTAAAGTTGTACGAATTCAGATTTTATAAAGATAAATTTAATTTTGATGAGTTTATTTGGCTTTTTTGTTTTCAGAGATTGGCAACAATCATCGGCGGTCTTGTTCCATTTATCCTGGAATTACTTTTTGCCTTGTTTCCAATTTGATTTTTCTAAGATTTTTTTTTTGTTATTTATTTTTTTAAATTCCATTTCTTTCAATGCAAGTTTTCCTTGATAAATGATTAAAACAACCAACAGCACAGCAAGAAGTTGTTATTTTGAAAATAACAACTAAAATAACTTATTCTTAGAAAACTCAATTTCGAATATCAACAAAAGTAATTTGAGAGACATGAAAACAAAACCGCAGAGCTATTGCCAGATCCTCCGTGAAACAACCCCATATAGCACACATTTTTTACTATTCAAATTTTCGAAATCAAGATTTTATAAAGATAAATATTTACTTTTCTTGACGAATTTCCAATTAGCTTTTTTTTTCTTCTTCTTATAGAATTTATTTGGACTGAATGATTGGATATCAATAGTGCATCAATGAATACTGCGAAGGACGAATCACAATAGGTAATTAATTTTTTTATTGATTATGACTCAGATTTGATTATAATTTAATGAGTTACGTAAGAGATTTTTCTGCATTAGTTTAATTTTTTCATTGGTCCATTTGTCTGCCTGAAACCTTTCTCCAGGGTGAAGCAAATAAAAGTGGCCCCCAACGGGGAGATAAGAATACGACAGAAATGTTTTTAAGTCAAAAACCAATACAAAAACAATTTTCTAACATGAAGCCATTGATCGCTTCAATATTAAGCCCAAACAAACGCTTGGCGACTTATTTGCCGGCAACTACGCTATGGTTTGAAAAGCTAGTTGAAATGAAATATAAACAAGGTTTGTAGAGCTCTGATAAAAAAAAAAAAGTTCTCACTAGTGTTTATTTCGGTTGTTATTTATCGTAGAGAATAGGACCTTTCTGTTTTTGTTAATCACGTCACGGTGATGGGTCACGTGATCAGCCAATCTAATACTTTAATTATGATATCTATGATTCTTAACATTCAAAATTAACATTCATAATAAATACAAAAAAAATTGTCCTATGGAAATTCGATAATTGGCATGTTTCAGGTCTTTACTGGTAACAGAAATGCTGAATGAAAATAAATTATTTCTCGGGCATCGAATGATGAATCCATGTCACGTGGTAACACAGCACCAATCCGAGAACCAATCGAAGCAAGAGCAATAATGTAAGCTGAAAGGAAATACGTCACCTGAAACAAGCCTATAGAGTTTTATGTTTGGATTGCACATACATATCATAGTTAAAGTATATTAGATTGGCTGATCACGTGACCTCCAATGCCAATGACGGGACGCACATGGAGGCCAAATAAGAGAGCGAAATGGCCAGTGGTGCTGCCACTTTAAGGAGAAAAATATTGCGAAAAAATATCATTTAATTCTAAAATTACAAAAAAAATATCGTAAAAATACTAGCTGCATTTTGGAATCTTTTTAGGGACTTTAAATCCTTTTCTAGTATTTTTTTTTGTAATTTTAGAATTAAATGGTATTTTTTCGTAGTATTTTTCTCCTTAAAGTGGCAGCACCACTGGCCATTTCGCCCTCTTATTTGGCCTCCAAGACCATGCGCGTCCCGTCGTTAGCATTGGAGGTCACGTGATCTTCCAATCTAATACTTTAACTATGATATCTATGCGATTGAAGTTCCTCTTAATGGTTAAAAATGCCACATTTCCCAGGATTGGCTTGTTTCAGGTGACGTCATTCCATCCAGCTTTCATACTTGTTCTTTCTGTTGGTGCGCCTATTGGTGCTATGTTTCCACGTGACATTGATTCACCAATCAAGGCTTAAGAAAGAATTGATTTTCATTCAACATTTCTCTTGCCATCAAGATTTATAAAACTTGCCGATTGTACATTTTTACTTTTTATGACTAGAACATTTGGAATTATTTCTTTTACTTGAATTGGTTTCATCAACATTTTCAAGCAAAAAAAAAAAAACCTTATCTCAAACAAAAGGCGACCTGTTTTCTTGAAAGACTTTTACCCCGAAACCCCTTAAAATTCGATATTTACTCTTATCCGTTTGGCAACAGTGGCGTTCTTTGAAATATCATGAGTGGGGTACTCCTTGAGGACTTGAAAGTGGAGAGCCCTTATGTGTGTCCTAAGGTTTTTTTTCTCCTCAAAAGATCAGGACTTAAATGGAAATGAACAAAGTATTCTATTTAACCTGTTACTTTCATTGGTATACTTTTTCCATTCGCGGGTCTCGTGTATCTCTAGTGCGACAATAATCTAAACTAAACCAATTCGCGGGCACAAATCTCGCCAAACAGAATCTTTGGCGACAAATCGAATTTTCTGACGACAAAACCCAGAATACGCAGTAAAGGGACAACAGTATACACGGTTGACAGAATATGACAATTCATTTATATGACATTCATTTATATGACATTCATTTATATGACATTCATTTATATGACATTCATTTACATGACATTCATTTACATGACATTCATTTACATGACATTCATTTATATGACATTCATTTATATGACAATAATTGCATTATATTCCATTTGGCGCCGGTTAAATATTATCAGAGCGTTGATAAATCTTCAAAAGGAAGCCAACTGGTGCCTAGTATTATAGTCTATACAAAATATAAATGCAGAAATACAGTACAAAACAAATACAGAAATACGTACAATACAAAACAAGTACAGAAATACATACAATACAAAACAAATACAGAAATACGTACAATACGAAACAAATACAAAAATACGTACACTACGAAACAAATACGGAAATACAATACGAAACAAATACGGAAATACAATGCGAAACAAATACGGAAATACAATGCGAAATAAATTCCGGAAATACAATACAAATAAATCTCCAGAAATACAATGCGAAATAAATACGAAATACATACAAATAAATACAGAAATACAATACAAACAAATACAAATGCGAAATAATACGGAAATACAATACAAATAAATACAAAATAAGAATACAATACAAAAATACAGAAATTCAATGCGAAATAATTAAATATAAATACATAATTTCTACTGTATTGAGTTATTCTTAATAAAACAGTGCCAAAAAATATTGTTCTAAAAGAAATAACGAATTTTCACATTTCCAACTCCAAAGTTCCTTTTAAGAATGCCCCCCTGTTTCTTCTCCTTACCATGGCCTCTCAACTCAATCTTGTCGGAAAAAAAATATTTCGAGATTTAATTTTTTTTTTAGTTTCTTTAATGTTTGATAAAGTGCTGATGGTATCAGTTTCATCATTGTAATAATTCTTCATTGAAGAAATTTTTGATAAAAAAAAATTAGTAGTGGAATTTTTTAATACGTAATTCGCCTTTTTTTTTTGAGGAGATGGTTTTGGGTTCGCAGAGTGCGTAAATTACAATACGAGTTGGACACAGAACATGACTATGACGATACAAAATTCTCAGATTTTTATAGAACAATAGTTCTGTCTGTTTGTTCTTAAGTGGAATTGCGATATTTTTAAGTTTAAGTTTTTTTACCCTTGTGACGTACTTCCATCCAGCTTTCATTCTTTCGATCCTGCTCCGATTCCCACGTGACATTGATTTACGAATCAAGGCTCAATAAAAGGGGGAAAAAATATTTCAGCATTTCTTGTGCTGCTCAAGACTTGAAACAGGCCCATTATTGTTGTGCTAAAGTTTTAGACCAAATTATACCAATTTAGACAAAAAGCACCAAGTATTCACGCATTCTTAAGAGGAATTGTCAGTTCCATAGAGTTAATGCATTAGTTTTGGAATCATAACTTCCGCAGAAGTATTGCTTTGCCATGTTAGCCCTTTTTCCCCAGGTATGGGAACCAACATAGCATCTAAATGAAACAAATATGAAACAAAAATGATATCTAGTTATTTAATTATATATTGTTGAAGTTTTTAAATGCCAAAATTATCCAGCAGATGGCGACACTATTTTAAAACTTTATCAATAATTAATTAAATAACCGGATGTTGTTTTCTTTTCAATTTTGTTTTAAATTGCTGTTATGATGATTCCGATACCTGGTGAAAATGGGATAACATGGCAAAGCGATTCTTTTTCAAAAGTTGTGATTTCAAAACAAATGCATTGGGTCTATGGGACTGACAGTCCCTCTTAATGATGGATCATTGCACTTTCATATACCATTCATTATTGAAATTTCTCCTTTACTTTTTGTTTTCCCATCTTATGACTCGAAATCAAATTACGTATGCCAGAACATAATTTCGATGTCTAGCATTAATAAATGGATACTGCTGTATCCATTTATTCATGCCATTCCCATAAGCAATATATTTGTGACCTGGGGCTTATCTCATTTCACTGATGTCTATAATTTCAGTTTCTGAACAAAGAATTAAGAGTCCATGAGAGGTCATTTTTTTTGGGTGATGTTTGGAAGAAGTCCGCTGATTACAAATGTCCGCTATCACGCGATGGGAAATAAAATGTTTTCGCAGAAGCAAAAAGTCACCTCAACTCGTCTTCTATGCCTCGGAGGAATTCATCGTGATAGATATCATAGTTAAAGTATTAGATTGGCTGATCACGTGACCTCTAATGCTAACGACGGGACGCGCATGGAGGCATTTTAAGAGGGCAAAATGGCCAGTGTTGCTGCCACTTTAAGGAGAAAAATACTACGAAAAAATACCATTTATTTCTAAAATTACAAAAAAATACTAGAAAAGGATTTAAAGTCACTAAAAAGATTCCAAAATGCAGTAAAAATAGTATTTTTACGATATTTTTAAGGAGGATATTAGTATTTTAGAATAATTCTAAAATTACAAAAAAATGAAAAAATACTAGCTGCATTTTAGAATCTTTTAGTGACTTTAAATCCTTTTTTAGTTTTTTTTTTGTAATTTTAGAAATAAATGGTATTTTTTCGTAGTATTTTTCTCCATAATGTGGTTGCAACACTGGCCTATTTGCCCTCTTATTATGGTCTCCATGCGCGTCCCGTCGTTAGCATTAGAGGTCACGTGATCAGCCAATCTAATACTTTAACTATGATATCTATGGTTGTCTTTTTCTTGACAACGATCTAGAATATTTACTGGATGGACTCCTCAATATTAAAAAAAATGCGTCCTATGCAGGGTTACCTGGAGACAACTATTTGGCTTCTATTCCAACTTTGTCTATGGTCATTGGCTCCTTTTAGAACTTTATTGCCATCATTTAGCGATAAAATTCTAAATGTGTAGCTAAATGACGTAACTTTTTGCTACTGCGCCATTTTACGGGAGACAAAATTGGTCGTGCATTTTGAGATCCATTAGCACTGGGAGCAGTTTATCTAGTATAAATTATAGATCGTTGCTTCTTGACAAGGTCGACTGTTTTTTTGCGGTTAAAGATGTTTTGCCCTTTTTTAATTAGACCTTTGCGGTCAAAACAAACTTTTCTTAGCATTTTTTTTTACCTTAAATTACCTACATGACAATATACTCCATGCATATTTTTGAACTGTGAATGAAGATCGTTTATTGCAAGCGGGGCGGTTTCGATAAATCCGAACTGGAAGATTTTTTTTGGTTATCATATTTTAATACATTGTAATACAATCAAATGTGAGTGTTCATTATAAATAGTAAAGTATTTTGATGTATATAGGATCGGAGGTAGTCATTACGAAACTCAAAACGTTGAATTAATACAACTGAAGTTTGTTAGAATCATTTTAATTTTATTAAGTTTAACGAAGTTGCAGCAATAATCAATTAGTAAAAGATTTTCGTTGATATACAAATATAATTAATATCTTAGCAAATGATAGTGACTTATTGTTCCATTTGGGCTACCAGCCCCTTTCTCCTACCTCCGCCTAGTTCAAAGTTTAAAGAAAGTTAAAGTTCCTCGAATCCGCACATTCCAGTCTTGGCGCGGGCATTCCGAGTTCACAATTGGCGCGCTCTGCGCCCACTTGGCGACGAATCGTACAATTATATTTTTGTATTTGTAGGTGCTGATTCTAAAAATGTGATTTTTTGGACATTGGTCTGTTAATCTATATATATCCGTCTGAAACACCTTTACAGCTCGAATTAAAAAAGAGGCGGATTTCAAATTTGTCAACGAGTTTCTAGTCACCTGTCGTGTGTCATAATGAGGTTTTTGAGAGAATTGCACTTGTGCATAGGTTATAGCTGCCATAGAACGTTTTAGGTTTTAAAATTATTTAAATTACTTTATTGGGTATATAATTACATTTAATGTATTGATTTATTGAGTGGTAGTTAAAAGTCGTGTCGACCCATAGGAAGTCGTGTACACTCTTAAAACAAACGAGCGGTTTTAACCCAGTCTGAGTTAATTTCCACTCCTTCCGTGCCGAAATGCACTTCTCCTATAGGAGTGAATTTCACTCTTTTTTGGAGTGGTAAAAGAAACAATCTGCGTCCTACACTCTTAAAACGAACGGTTTTAACTCGGAGTTAATTTCCACTCCTTTCCGGTGCCGAAAATGCACTTCTCCTTTAGGAGTGAATTTCACTCTTTTGTTTTAAAAGTGTACAACCCCGATTTTTTACATTTGGAAAAGAAAACTTAAGAGCATAAAAATTCTTCCGAATAAGTATCGGGGAAATTTGAAACTTTATTCTATTATCGGATCGTCAATTCGGTTCTTTCTTAGGAACAGAGTAGCTGATGTTACCCACGTAAAAAATTCCGGATGTGTAAAAGTGATTGAAAAAAACAAGCTTCTCTTCCATAACTTGTATGTAGAAATGGTTGCATACCAAGGTTAAATGGCCGCATACCTTTTACCAGCGTGGGGTTCAGAAAACAAGCTTAACAATTGCGTTGTTTTAGCCATCACCTCCTACTAGAGTATTGGGTATCTATCTTGATATAAGCGTGGTGAGCATAGCTTCAGTGATTTGATAATTTTACATTTCTCTTATCTTATTATTTTCTTTATAGAAATGCACAAGACAACTGTTTTCTTAATTTTAAATCACGAGGTATAAGGGAGACACATATGCCAGAAAAAGGATGGAATGATTGGATGAATATTCCATGCTGTTATGGCTCCGTACGTTTTAAAAGCCTATACTTTAACATAGAGAGAGACTAATTTTTATTTTTAATTAAAAAACTAATTGGAAATTTGAAAAACAATTAAGGCATCGAGGTATAAAGGAGAGACACATATCCAGAAAAATTTTGGACTTGTAACATCAATATTTCATCCTGTTATGGCTCCGTACGTTTTAAAAGAGCTTAATTTTTTTTAATATAGAGAGATATCGTTTCCTTATACTGTGATCGCAATAACAATTTCATTTATATGATAATATAACTCTATATGGCTAATATTATTGAGTAAAATATTATTCGTAGTATTGCATCTTAAATTTAAAATTTTAAGTTGAAAACCCACTGAAAAAAATTGTAGTCGCATGCATTTTTATTTAACGTTCAGTTTAGATTCGGAAGATAGCCAGGATCGTCTTAATAACTGCAAGAAAAACTGTGCAATGTTAAATATTTCGTACCTGGTTTCACCATAAAAAATGGTTCCTATATCAGCTGAGGCCCCGTGGCGCAGTGGTAGTGCTTTGCATTGCTGTGCCACAGGTCCGGGGTTCGAATTCCGGATTGAGCGGGTTCCGCGTGAGGCTGACAACCTTACCAGGACATATGCTTAGCACCCCAGAGCCCTAGGTCACGAAAGCTGAAATGGGCACAGCAGGCCTTGGCCCACTATTGGGCTGTTGCGCCGAGGAGTTTAGTTTTTTTTTATATCAGCTGCAACGGCTATGTGATGAAACGTTTAATTGTATTTTCGGTTTTAGGCTGAACCAATTTTCAGGTTCCAGAAACCAAAATCTGAAATTTTTTAAACTGAATTCTAAAAATAAGGTGAAACATTTAACGACACAGCCGTTGCAGCTAATTAAATGACTGATGACCAGTAAAAATATAATTATATGTATACATACAATCATGTATACTCTGCAACTTATAGGAGACTCTAACTGGGCTAAGTAATGATTAGTGCTAAAACAAAAACAATTCATAACTCAAATATTTTCTTTTTTTGCCTAATATTTATGTTAGCAGTGTTAGCTAGTAGTTAAGCATAGTTGAAAAAACTTAGTGATACAATTGGTTATATGCGAGCATCCTTGAAAAATTTGGAAATGAGCCTTGAAATCCTTGAAATGTGCTTGAATTTTTACCAGCAATTTTGCTGGACACCATGTATAAGGAACCACTTTTTTTTGTTGAAACCTAGCACGAAATTTGTAACAGCTTTAGGTAAAAACTTCTATCAGAGATGAAGACGTTTTTCCCCCTCTTTTCTAAGTATTCAGATGTAATTAATCATAAACGTGCTCTTTTTGACAAATGAAGATTGGGTAGAACCAACTTTTCTTCGAAAATACTCTTTTACAGCTGTTTTATCATATTTTTAAAAATATTTTTTTTTATGTAGGATCTTCATCAAGTTAAATGGTTTCGTAAAATACCTTTTTTCTTTTCGAAATTTTTGCGCAATATTTTTTTTTTGGAGGAAAGGTTAGGAGGGTATGTTTTAGTCGTTGAGAGAGCTAATGCATTAGTTTAGAAATCGCAACTGCTGCTATAGTATTGCTTTAATTTATGAGCATTTTTTCACCAGGTATGAGAATCGTCACAACAGCAAAATAAAACTCATCTGAAAAGAAATTAGCATCAGGTTATGCAATAATTAATTGATGAAGTTAATAGTATCGCCCTCGTCAGAACTTTTTGGAGTAATTAAAACTTAAATACTAATAGTTAAATAACCAGATGATATTTCTCCTTCAGATTTGTTTTATTTGCTGTCATGACTCATGCCTGGTGAGAAAAAATGCTTTCATGGCAAAGCAATACTTTCGCCATTCGAATTTTTTCAAAAATTATAAAGATTTGAGTGTGGGTTCCGCTACTACTCCTAACTCGATTTCAGTTCCATAGTTTGTTCCTTCCAGAAAATGATTATCTCCCTCCCCCATCGTAGCGTAGACCTCCCCCCAAAAGATTTGAAATCTTATTACGGTCTATGAAAAGAATCTTAAGCTCCACATAAAGGCCCTTACAAACTGGGCCCATCCTGCTATGTTACTTACAAAGGGGAAATGGAAACGGGCCTGTCTCTTCGCTTTTCTTATTCTGTCGGATGAGAGTGTGAAAAGCGAGATGTGATGATATAAAAGAAAAGTATAAGCTTCAAAAATTCTGATTTTCATTTTGATTGATGTTTTGCTTTGCGTTCCTGTTATTATGTACTGGCAAATTTATACCCGTTCTTCGCACGGACTAAATGAATATCAAATCGATCCAAGTATTATGTGTCATTTAATTTGCGATAGGATAATAAGCTTTGCCTTTGTTCCCGTTCATTATAAAGGTTAAAATCCCGTTACTTATATTGCTTTAAAATTCCAAAATAAAAACACATCACTATAAAATGCTCATCCTCATATCACAAAAATCTTTCTCAATATGAACTTACTGTCATCGCAATTTTCCTGATAAATTCAAAATTAACCATAATTGTATAAAAATGTCATTTCACGTCAAAACCTGCATTCTGGGTTTAAAAAAAAAAAAAAAACATTTAGCTCATTGGCACGTTCAATTATTTTGAGCGAAAGTGGTGTATTTTTTTCTAAATTAGAATTTTCTCTAAAAATGGAACAAATATGAAAAAACTAAGCCTCAGGTGCACACGTATTGGTATTAAAGGGAATCTATCTTAAAAATTTCGAATTTTTGAGGGCAGTATAAGTAGGTCTTTTACGATCCACAGACATACAGACACAGACAGACTCTTTCTTTTATTATTATAGATATAATTTAAACTCTGAAGAATTAAAAATGGTTCGATAGGGATGGAGTGGCTGGGAAGCCCAGTCGGTCAGTCGCTCGCTTTACATGTGAAAGGTCCTACGTTCGGGCATTGGTCATTGCTAAAATACCTGCAGACTGATAAACGGCCTTATGTCTAAAAAGTCCGACGAACAATACCGTTTAGAGAGAGTGAACGTTAAATGCGCTTCAAAGATTACGACGCCACGTACGATGCCGCTCTTTAAAGTTGCGTTGGTGACTACTCAGTGGCCGGCTCCTCGTTACTTGACTGTGGTTTTGAATCATGACGCCCGTCGCCAGTTGCTCTTGTGTAGCTCTGGTGCGGCGACAATTCCACCCAACCCTCCTTCCCCAAAAATAACGTTGAAATCTTATTAAGGTCTATGAAAGAATCCTAAGCGCTATATATCTGTTGTGTACACTCTTAAAACCAAACAGTGAAATCCACTCCTATAGGGGAAGTGCATTTTCGGCACGGAAAGGAGTGAAAATTAACTCGGACTGAGTTAAAACCGCTCGTTTGTTTTAAGAGTGTATATCTGCTATGTCACTCACTATACAATAAGGAGATAGAAACGGGCCTGTCTCTCCTCGCTTTTCTTATTCTGTCGGAGATGAAAGTGTAAAAAGTAAGATGTGATAATATAAAAGAAAATTTCAGGTTCTGAGACCTGATATTCATTTTGATGGATGTTATGCTTTCTGTTTCTGTTACACGCAATTTATTTTAAACTCTACCACGAACTGAAATGCTTAGATAGGGGGGAAGGGTAGAAGAACCACTTTTCAGCATCTGATTGCAAGTATTAGTCGTTTATTTATAACTGGAAATGTAAAGAACAATAACGTTGAGTGTTGGCACAAATAGTTTATTGGGTTAATTTTTACACAATAAACTGTATTTGCGCTAAAAATCAACGTTATTTGCCTTCATGTATCATGCGCAAAAATGTGGATATTCTTTGAATATCTAGAACTATATATTTTCAAACATACATAATTAAAATAATTTTTTTTATTTATTTTTAATTCATTTGAACAAAAAATATTAGTATGCAACACATGATAAATATATATAAACTACATTTCATACAAAAAAACTTGCATCAAATCGGGCATTGATCTCAGGCACACTTGTAAAATACTCTTAAACAAAGAGTGAAATCCACTCCTATAGGAGAAGTGCATTTTCGGCACCGGAAGGAGTGGAAATTAACTCAGACTGAGTTAAAACCGCTCGTTTTAAGAGTGTAGGACGCAGATTGTTTCTTTATTTCTTTTACCCACTCCGAAAAGAGTGAAATTCACTCCTGTAGGAGAATGCATTTTCGGCACGGAAAGGAGTGGAAATTAACTCAGACTGAGTTAAAACGCTCGTTTTAAGAGTGTAGGACGCAGATTGTTTTCTTTTATTTCTTTACCCACTCCGAAAAAGAGTGAAATTCACTCCTGTAGGAGAAGTGCATTTCGGCACGGAAGGAGTGGAAATTAACTCAGACTGAGTTAAAACGCTCGTTGTTTTAAAGTGTACGGTAGACGTTTATGCTCTTCGTTAAAACATGCATAGTTAAAATATTTTTTTATAATTCGTGAAAAAAATCCGATTTTTACACTATAATTTTAATATCAGACGCGTGCGAAAAGTTATACTTTTTTCTAAAAAATTACTTTTTATCACCCAAAAGCAGTGAAAAAAAGTACTTTTTTTCACTCTTTTCATAAGATGCCAACATTTCAAGTAAAATTTCTATTTCATAATATTCATAAAATCCAGAAATTTATTTATCTGCTTTATTTATAAATATTATGCGCGTGAATGTTATTATTATTTTTATTTTTGAATCGGTATCCATGTTCAAATGTTTGACTTTAAACTAAACAATAAGTTTTCCTTTTGTAGTTCCAGAGATTTATCGATGCCGATCTTTACGTAAAAAAAATTAGCACGTGAATTATTTTTGAACCAATGAGATTTGATTTTTTTCACGTAATTATAAAAAAGTGTATGAAACAAGTGTGAAAAGTAAACTTTTTAAAACACGTGTCATTACCTCGCTCGTGAAATAAAATCCACTAGTTTTAAAAAGTGTTACTTTTCACACTTGTTGCATAAATAACTATTTTAAATTTTTATTCATTTAAATAAAAAATAGTTAAAATATAATAATAATGATTTTTATTGCACGCAAACATACAGACAAGAACTTGAAGGAAAATAAACAAATAAAATGTGTAGTAATAAAGTCAGAACACTAAGGGTCACAAGGACCATATTAGCGAACATTAAAAAGTAGAAGCTATTAATTTACAAACACAAAAAAAGAACTCGTATTAAATCGCGAGTGAAATGTTATTATGGCAACAGAAGTGTATGTTCCACATAATAAATATATAAACTACTTTTTATAACAAAAAATGCACCGATTAGGACATTGATCTCAGACGACTTGGAAAAATTCGGTAGGCGTTTATGCGGTTCGTTATCAAAGATGGGATGGTTGGTTTGGCGACATTCGGTAAACGCTCCCAATAAAAATATTTTTCTCCCACCCACTTAATTATTGCCAACCATCTTTCAATACCGACAAAACTAGCATCCCATACTTCGAAAACAAACGCCCACAAGAGGTTATTTCAGATAACTGACTTGGCGACATATGAAGATAAGCTCAAATCAAAACTAGGGGTGTGTAACACCACACGGCTTCAAATTACCACTCAGTAAATTAAGGGGGAATGGGCGCGCTGGACCGGGGGTCTCCTTAGCAAAGTGCATCAGTGTTAACCCTATGGAGAAAAAAAAATTCTCTGCCACATTTCTCCGTCTGTATTGAATATTTTTGCAAGCGGATTTTTGTGTGTGATAAATGTAGCTGACTTACAGGTCCCGACCTTCCCACTTTTTGAAATGGGTTCGAATATTTTTTTTTTAAATTTTCAATAAATACTTTTACACAAAATATTCGAAGCAATTTCAAAAAGTGGGAAGATAGAGACCTGTAAGTTATCTACATTTATTATTAAAAAAAAAAAACCTTTTGTAAAAATATTCAATACAGCCGGAGAAATGTGGCGGAGAAAATAGTTTTTTTCCCCATTGGATTAACACTGAGGCACTTGAGTTTGGAGACCCGCGATCCAGTGCGCCCATTCCCCCTTAATGCATTTAAAAGGAAAGAAAATCTCAATAACTTAAAAACCGAAAAAAATTCTATAGCTATACTATTTGTGCATGTAAGATTTTCTCCTTATTCTGATATTCGATAGGTACTTAGTGTACCAGATTTGTAAAATGTACCTCTTTACGTTTTTCAGAACCTACCTTTTAGAACCCAAAAAAGTTCGAAGGCAGCTGCCGTTTGCGCATATACGATTTTCTCGAAAACATTATTAAGACGTGAAACAGGTACTGGGAACTATCGTATACCAAAATGTGAAGTCCGTAGCTTTTTTAGTTCCAGCTGTGGAGTGGGTTCAGACAGACAGACGGACGAATGTTCATATACCACTTTATTTAGAATCAGCATCCTTTAAATCGAGTAAAAAACACAAAATCTCCGTTTCGGATGCTCGACTCTGTGGCGGTTCACCACACACGCAACCTCGATATGCCATCAACAACTACGTGGCGCTGATTTACCATCTCATTCCTACCACTATTCTTGATTACAACGTTAATAGTAGTATAAAAGCCGAGGTAACTTATCTCCACCTAGAGGATCCTTTTGGTAGACTGTAGGTTACTAAGGCCGCTACAACCCCATAACAATTTTTTCAATACTTTTATATTTCATATTAGTAGGTGATTGAAAGTAAAAAAAAACCTGCAAGTTGAAATGAGCACGGCAGGCCTTGACCCACTAACGGGCTGATGCGCTGAGGAGAGTTTATTTTATCTCCACAAGTCACTACAAAGTCCATCACCAACAATCACATGCAAAAAATCACAGACTAGTCAAATCCGAAGAAAAAAGACCCCGTAACAAATTGCGAAAATTTGTTTTCTTGCCCCATCACTTCATTTATATTCTGGTCCATGTTAGGTACGTTTCCCGAGCTGGGCCGAGTACCTACGATAAATACGATCTGGGGGCCCGTGTGGGGTCGCCCGTTTCTCCACCCCATATTTCGTGGGGCGTAGCGAGGTCAGGCATTCCCATACGTACCTTTTTTTTGGCACTGGTGGGTTTAGAGGGGATTTGTTGAACAGTTTTTGCTAGATTTTGTTGTTAGAGTAATGGTCGGTCCCTTTTAAAATCCGGACTTCTGCGAAAGTACTGCTTTGCTATATGTTAGCCCTTTTTTTCAGCAAGTATGAGAATCGTCGTAACAACAAACAATCATCCATAATTGTTTAATTTTATATTTAGAAAGTTTAAAAATTGTATCTTCATCTGTGGAATCTTTCAATTGCCACTCAATAAATCAATACACATTTTAAAGACACTTATATACTCTATAAGGCAATTTTAATAACTTTAAAACCTAAAAAGTTCTATGGTAACTACCCTTTTTGGCATAAAATAATTTTTTAAAAAACCTTATGACGTCCTACTGTGAACTCGTGTACCAAATTCGAAATTACTATTTCCTTTCGTTTTTCAGCAATGCTTTTAAAACCGAAAATGTTTAATGGCAGCTAACCTTTGCACATGCCTGATTTTATCGAAAACCTACACTCTTAAAACAAAAGAGTGAAATTCACTCCTATAGGAGAAGTGCATTTTCGGCACCGGAAAGGAGTGGAAATTAACTCAGACTGAGTTAAAACCGCTCGTTTTAAGAGTGTAGGACGCAGATTGTTTTCTTTTATTTCTTTTACCCACTCTGAAAAAGAGTGAAATTCACTCCTATAGGAGAAGTGCATTTTCGCACGGAAAGGAGTGGAAATTAACTCTGAGTTAAAACCGCTCGTTTTAAGAGTGCAGGACGCAGATTGTTTTCTTTTATTTCTTTTACCCACTCTGAAAAAGAGTGAAATTCACTCCTATAGGGAAAGTGCATTTTCGGCACGGAAAGGAGTGGAAATTAACTCAGACTGAGTTAAAACCGCTCGTTTGTTTTAAGAGTGATTATGACGTACGACACGTACTGGGAACTCGTGTACTAGATTTGAAGTCCGTAGCTGTTTCAGTTCGAGCTGTAGAATAGAGGGTTTACTACGTAGTAAACCTTAACTACCTTCGTAGTAATTTTTTTTATAGAATTAGCACCTGCTAAAACGTGTAGAAAACACGAAATCTCCGTTTTGTATTTTCCACCCCATCGCAATACTTACATCACCCTTATACTTCATATTATTTAATTGAAAGTAAAAATTACTTGACTTCTGATTCCTATATTATGGAACAGTCAGATATACACTGCTCAAAAGAATTAGGGGAATGCATGGTTTAAAACCTTTCACCCCCAATGATTCCATTTGGAGTCATCAGCTTGCTTTTTTTTTCTCTAAGTTGAGCTCGCACTTATTTATCGTTAGATGGAAGAATTATGTCTTTTGAAGAATTAAATAATGTTTGTTTTAATTAAATGAAAATATGAAAAATATGGTAAAATAAAATTCACTCCCAAAAAATTTTAGGAAATAAATTGACCCTAAATTCTTCACGCTTGCATTCTTAGATGTTTAAAAATGATTTTAACTTTTTTTTTAACAAATAAAGTTTAGAAAAATTATTGTTATAATTTAATCAAAAGTTACGATTCCAATCCCCCCCCCCCCCCTTAAATTTTAGTTAAAAAATTAAGATTTTTTCCCCTGTTTTTTACCATTTCATTCTGGATGCATAATGAATATATTTCACAAATTTTAGATTTTTAAAATAAAAAATAAAAAGTTGGATCTGAAAGGATTAACAAAGGTACGCAAAGTGCTCCCCTAATTGTTTTTAGCAGTGTACATTTTTGAACTTTTGATACGAAAACCTATGACCTTTTACGACATTATAAGTGACTGAAGACATTCAACTTCAACTAAAAACACTATTCCGATTTCAACAACACGTACCTACAACAAGATATTAATTCTTTACCATCCCTTCGTACCGTATCTTAGCCCGCCTTTCTTGGGCATGAGAGTGAAGACATCAAAACAAGACTCTAGTGGGAGGTAAACGCAGTATCCTACTAGAGGTGTTGTTTTTCAATTAGGAGAACAAAAGTTTTAGCTTATGAGCGATTACCATGGTTAGTTAATTGCTGCACTTGTTTTCAAAAGAGGATTGCTAATTGATCCTGGTAAAAATAACCTTTGAGTTGAAGTTGGATCAATAGGCATTCAAAATAAGTGTCCATTGATGCTTGGCGTGTTTGACAACAAATGAATGTTTTTAATTCTTTTTTTTTTTTTGTAAACGTAGTTATTTTTAGTGACAATGATCCTTCACACAAAGGAGCAAAATACTTATTAAAAATCGTACTCGTATTATTACTCGTTATTACTACTCGTATTAAAAACGGTACAAGTGGAACACAACTATTGTGTAAAAATGGTAACATTGCAATATTGTGTTGCTTCATTACAAGAATTGTGTTGATGACATGCGAACACTTGCTTCGGGTTTTATGCTGTCGTATCTGTTTGAATCTATATGACTGGTAGTAATCGATAAGAAATGAGCGCCATCTAGTGTTTTTGGATGTTATTTGTGGTTTACCATCCCTCCGTACCTTAGCCCGCCTGCGAGTGAAGACATCAAAACAAGACTCTAGTGGGTGATAAACGCAGTATCCTACTAGAGGTGTTGTTTTTCAATTAGGCGAACAAAAGTTTGGCTTATGATTATGAGCGATTATCATGGTTAGTTAATTGCTGCACTTGTTTTTCGAAGGAGGATTGCTAATTGAGCCTGGTAAAAATAAACCTTTGAGTTGAAGTTGGATCAATAGGCATTCAAAATAAGTGTCCATTGATGCTTGGCGTGTTTGACAACAAATGAATGTTTTTAATTCTTTTTTTTTTTTTTGTAAACGTAGTTATTTTTAGTGACAATGATCCTTCACACAAAGGAGCAAAATACTTATTAAAAATCGTACTCGTATTATTACTCGTTATTACTACTCGTATTAAAAACGGTACAAGTGGAACACAACTATTGTGTAAAAATGGTAACATTGCAATATTGTGTTGCTTCATTACAAGAATTGTGTTGATGACATGCGAACACTTGCTTCGGGTTTTATGCTGTCGTATCTGTTTGAATCTATATGACTGGTAGTAATCGATAAGAAATGAGCGCCATCTAGTGTTTTTGGATGTTATTTGTGGTTTACCATCCCTCCGTACCTTAGCCCCCTGCGAGTGAAGACATCAAAACAAGACTCTAGTGGGTGATAAACGCAGTATCCTACTAGAGGTGTTGTTTTTCAATTAGGCGAACAAAAGTTTGGCTTATGATTATGAGCGATTATCATGGTTAGTTAATTGCTGCACTTGTTTTTCGAAGGAGGATTGCTAATTGAGCCTGGTAAAAATAACCTTTGAGTTGAAGTTGGATCAATAGGCATTCAAAATAAGTGTCCATTGATGCTTGGCGTGTTTGACAACAAATGAATGTTTTTAATTCTTTTTTTTTTTTTGTAAACGTAGTATTTTTAGTGACAATGATCCTTCACACAAAGGAGCAAAATACTTATTAAAAATCGTACTCGTATTATTACTCGTTATTACTACTCGTATTAAAAACGGTACAAGTGGAACACAACTATTGTGTAAAAATGGTAACATTGCAATATTGTGTTGCTTCATTACAAGAATTGTGTTGATGACATGCGAACACTTGCTTCGGGTTTTATGCTGTCGTATCTGTTTGAATCTATATGACTGGTAGTAATCGATAAGAAATGAGCGCCATCTAGTGTTTTTGGATGTTATTTGTGGTTTACCATCCCTCCGTACCTTAGCCCGCCTGCGAGTGAAGACATCAAAACAAGACTCTAGTGGGTGTATAACGCAGTATCCTACTAGAGGTGTTGTTTTTCAATTAGGCGAACAAAAGTTTGGCTTATGATTATGAGCGATTATCATGGTTAGTTAATTGCTGCACTTGTTTTTCGAAGGAGGATTGCTAATTGAGCCTGGTAAAAATAACCTTTGAGTTGAAGTTCGAAATCGAAGAGCTTAGGGGAAGAACGTGCTAAGTGACAAAAAGGTGAGAACCAGAAAACGAGCTTCAAAGCTTTGCGTTTGCACTTAGATACGTTAAAAACGGCACTTACGAAAGGTAAAAAAGTATATACTTAACAAGATTCCTCCTTTTTCATAAACTTTATCTTTAAAGGAAGGATTAAAATAACCATTGACATAAAAATTTCCATTTTTTTAAAAAAATGTCACTTAGCACGTTCTTCCACTAAGCTCTTCCATTGTTAGGTATGTCCATGGATGCTTGGTGTGTTTGACAACTTATATGAATGTTTGTGAGGGTTTTTTTTGTATAGATAATTACTTTTATTGACAATGAGCCTTCAAACAAAGGTATTTTACACTCAGAAAAAAAGATGTGGTCCACTTGTGCTGTTTGAACACAAGTATTGTGCAAGAATATGGTAATATTGCAATATTGTGTTGCTTCATTTATAAGAATTGTGTTGATGACATGCGAAATCTGAAATCTATACTAACAATCAGAGCATCGGCGCGAAGCGCCCTTTCTCTTTCATCGAAGAAGTGCCGTAAAGGCGATAACTGTGACTATGAATGAACTTAGGCTCGAAGGCCCGCGTTCTAAGGCTCGATAAGGTTGAAGATAGCCAACATCTTGTCGGCCTTTGTGGTTGCTGCGGAGAGAGCCGCTGCCTTTTTGATGAACGTGGGGATGTCCCCGAAGACGTCTGCAATGGCGTCTCTCACGGACGTGAGGGCCTCAAAAAGCGACGCAGGATCTTCTGCAGTCTGGAGGCGGGGCTTGGGGTGCTGCCACCTGGCGGCACGCTCGGGAAGCTCCCTTTTGGGGAGCTTTGGTCGCTCCGGGCAGGTCACGGAGGAGCTAAGGTGGGGGCCACCGCAGTTGGCACAGCAGTGGACGTTGGAATCAGCTCGGGTGGGGCAGGTACGGGAGTCGTGGCCGAGGCCGCAGTACCGACATCTGGCACCCATGTGGCATTGGCTACTAACGTGCCCGTGGTTCTGGCAGTTGTAGCACTGTGGAATGCGAGGACCTTCCTGTACGGTTCGAAGTTAACCTTCTTACCCAGGAGGCTGCATTGTTTGAAAATCTCTCTAAAGTTTTCCAGTCCGGACAACTAGGACCTGAACATGGTAGAGGGGCTTTGGTACGACCCATGGTCTCTGGGCTACTCTTTCAGTATAGTAACCCTCCGCGGCAAGCCGCAGGCAGTATGGTTGCTGGATCGGTGTCGCTGGGCAGCCCTTGAACAACCGTTTTGAGATGGGGTATTTGCGATGGAGTGCGAAAGAATCTGCTTAGCATGACATGCGAACACTTGCTTCGGCTTTTATGCTGTCGTATTTGTTAGAATCTATATGACTGGTAATAATCGATAGGAAATGAGCGCCTAGTGTTTGGGTGTTATTTGTGGTTTACCATCCCTCCGTACCTTAGCCCCGCCTTTCTTGGGCATGCGAGTGAAAACATCAAAACAAGGCTGAACGTCCTAAGTGACAAAAAGGCAAAAAACGAGAAAATGAGCTTCAAAGTTTTTCGTTTTCACTTAGATGATACGTTAAAAAGTTCTTTATCTTGGTGGCTTCTCAGGAGGCAAACTGGAAAACGAGAATGAGTTATAGTTTCCCGGATTGCCAAAAATAGATGGAACATACTTTTGTACTATTTTTTTAAAAGATTTAACACACTGAAATAACATTTAAATTTTTATGTACATTTTATTGTAAGCTAAAATAGCACAAAAAGTATACCCAGAATATAGGTAAAAATAGTTTTTTAAAAAAAAGCTCGTTTATTATACCATCGATAATTGCTAATTGCGCTGCTCCATCCCAATTTTACTGCAACCAATTAGCTACTATTTTTAAGTTCAAGCTAGGCCCTATTGGTTGTATATAGGCTATAATCTCTTTTTCATTCGAGGTCCCGTTTGACCCTATAAAACGTGGAAGCGTCCCAACTAATGGCAAACTATAATCAAAAACTCGAAAGAAAAAAAAATCTGCTAATTTATTATCTGCATGACAACGACTGATCATCAATCTACTAATTTTCTCTCTCGACTATTCAGCGGTTTTCGGTTTGATAAAACTGTATCGGAATTATGGTTTTAAATTAGTTTCTTATCATCCTCACTCCTGGAAAAAAAAAATCTTACGCATATATTCTTTATCTTAATTTTTTTAAACAATTTATTTAAAAGTATGTTTTGTAAGTAATTCGGGAAAAAAAAGCCTTTAACGGTTGCTGAGTGTCTGTCTGGTCAATGTAGTGGAATTTGAGGTTTTAAGGGAAAATAGTTATTTACGCAACTAGTGTGAAAAGTAAGGCTTTTTTAAACGAGTTGAATAAATTCACGAGTTTAAAAAAAGGCTATTTTCAACGTGTTGTCATTCACTATTTTTTTTATAATGTGCAAAGAAGTATTTATTAAATTGGCATTTATTGATTGGCTTATTAATTATTTTATTATCACGTTCAAATGATTTGAAGGTGATTATTTATATTAATGATTATTTTAAAATCACCTGCAAAAAGTATTTCTTAGATTGGCATTGGAAATAAAAATTAAAATAAAAGAATAAAGAAGTCAAATAAAGAATCACGTTCAAATATAGAATTTTAAACCAATCAGATGCTCTTATTTACTTTGTCGCACTAGTGCGTAAAAGTAACTTTGAAACACGATTTCGTTAAAAGCATCACTTTTGCCACGATTATTGATTTGAAAAAGTTAGTTTTTTTGCACGATATTATAAAAAATACATTGTTTGTGTGCTATGAATAAACAAACAAGCCATCAGCTTTTTGTGATTTAGTCCATACTAACTTTTGTTTTAAAATCCAAAATAATGTCTTAGAAATTAACCGCTGTAACATTGAAACCAGAAAAAAACTTGAAATAATGAAATGCATTTAATCTGAAATATTCAGTCTTTAGTAGATTTCGCCGTTGGGTGTAATTATTAAGTTAAAGAATGTCTAAATCATTTTTTTTTTAAATACGGTGGTAGACTTCTCACGGCAGCTGTGTTCTGCAAATGTCATGTCCACACTTCACTTTCCACTCCTTGCATCATGCGCTAAACAATTAACCGATTTTCAGTTGACGTTTTTCCTTCATACGCTTTGTTCGATCGGTGTTCGGCTTGGTGCTCTGTTCCCACGTGACATTGATTTACAAATCGAGGCTCGAGGAAGATTTTAAGTATTCAGCATTTCAGCAAGTATTTTTTTCTGCATTTCTGTTTCCTTTCAAGGCCTGAAACATACCCATTAACAATAAAAAACCAGACGTCATAGCATTAAGACGAGGTGATGATGCAATGCGGTTTCATTGACGCATGCGGCATACACTTGAAGTAGCGCATATACCACTCTCGTTGAAAAAGAGTCGCATACCAAAGTCTGGACAATGCTTTATAACTTTTTTTTTTATCGAACCAAACTTGCCTCGAAGTTGGTTTTGTCAGTTACAGTTTTATCAACTTAACTCGACGACTTTCCTTACTTGAGCTGCCAGAACAAAAGTTTCGCCAAGTGACCCATTTCTTGAGCCCATCCCCTAAAAAAGCGAATCGCTTTCACATGGGTCTTCCTTGTGCTTTTCAGCCTAACATGCAGTGCAGTAGTGATACGAGTCAAATAGATTCAAGTTAATAGTTTGTATCTTCCCGCCGCACATGCAACCTCAAATAACATCTACGCTAGATGGCGCTTATTTACTTCTTCGTTACTACCAGTAATCCAGATTGTAACAAATATTATAGTGAATAAGCCGGAGCAACTTGGTCATTATCTCTGTTTATACCGGTCTTCTGACTACTCTTGTTTCCCCTTGAATCGTTTCGCCCCTTTTAGGGACTTCTTCTATGTGTAGTAAGGACGCTTCGCGTCGAGACTACAAATAGTTATCTCGATCTCCGATTGGTCATTATCTTTAGATATCTTTTGGTGAACACGGGATGTTGTAGTAACATGTTTGGAAGCCACTACACATACACTGCTCAAAACAATTAGGGGAACACATAGTTTTTAAACTCTTTCACCCCCAATGATTCCATTAGGAATCATCAGCTTGCGATTTTTTTTTCTCACTAAGTTGAGCTCGCACTTATTTATCATTCGATATAAGAATCATGTCTTTTGAAGAATTAAATAATGTTTGTTTTAATTAAATGAAAACGTGAAAAACTTGGTAAAGTAAAATTCACTCCCAAAAAATTTTCTGAAATAATTTGACCCTAAATTCTTCACGCTTATATTCTTAGATGTTTAAAAATTGATTTTAACTTTTTTTAACAAATAAAATTCTGAAAAAATTATTGTTATAATTTAATCAAAAAAGTTATGATTCTAATCCCCCCCTTAAATTTTAGTTAAAAAATTAAAATTTTCCCCCCTGTATTTCATCTCATTCTGGATACATAAGAAATCTATTTCACTAATTTTCGATTTTTAGAAATAAAAATAAGAAGTTGGAACTGAAAGGGTTAACAAAAGTATGCAAAGTGATCCCCTAATTGTTTTAAGCAGTGTAGATTGTCGATCAGATAATAAAGCGTATTTGCCTACTTATGTGGATAAATCAAAATCAGAAGATTCTAATTTCCTTAGTAGGAGAAAGTTTTAAGAGCCATATTTGGACCCATCAGAGAAGCTGATGTTGGAAGAAGGCAATACGATTATGAAGTGGCTAGCGCTAGACTCTTTGGAGATAGACATTATTTACCCATTAACGGCGACTTTGTGAATACCATTAACACAAGTTTTTTTTTTAAATTCGTCTTTCGTGTGAATTTGTCCTAAGTAAGCTGATCAGGGCTGGTTTTCGTTTGCCTTAAATTTTGTTTATTTAGGTAAACGTAAGCAGAAATTCCATTTTCGCTTGTCACATTTTCTTGCCAACCGTAGCTAATGAGTTAATATCATAAAGACAAGGAGAATTCAATGGCTGGGACATATGGAAAAGAATGAACGATGACAGAGGCACACAGATTATCAAGGGACAGTGTTAAGGAGAAAGAAGGGGAAGATCCGAAAAAGATTAATAGATGAAGTGGAGAAGGATCTAAATGACGTGAAGATCAACATTTTAAACACGAAATCGATGGAGTCGCATTGTTATAGAGAGGCCATGTTGCAACACGGACTGTAGTGCCAGGTAGTTAGTTATACGCATAGATATCATAGTTAAAGTATTAGATTGGCTGATCACGTGACCTCCAATGCTAACGACGGGACGCGCATGGAGGCTTTTTAAGGGGGCATGATGGCCAGTGTTGCTGCCACTTTAAGGAGAAAAATACTTCGAAAAAATACCATTTAATTCTAAAATTACAAAAAAAAATACTAGAAAAGGATTTAAAGTCACTAAAAAGATACCGAAATGCCGCTCGAATTTTTACGATATTTTTTTGTAATTTTAGAATTATTCTAAAATACTAATATGCTCTTTAAACTTTATAACTAAACTTTTAACTTATTTTTTGAATTTATTTTAGAATTATTCTAAAATTATAAAAAAAATATCGTAAAAATACGAGCTGCATTTTGGAATTTTTTTAGTGACTTTAAATCCTTTCTAGTATTTTTTTTTTTGTAATTTTAGAAATGGTATTATTTCGTAGTATTTTTCTCCTTGAAGTGGCAGCAACACTGGCCATTATGCCCCCTTAAAAAGCCTCCATGCGTGTCCAGTCGTTAGCATTGGAGGTCACATGATCAGCCAAACTGCGCGTCCAGACGTTCAGCCGCGTCCAGCCAATCTAATACTTTTAACTATGATATATATTGTTATACGATATAATTGCAATTTGTTGAATGATTGACATTCTTTTCATTGGGTTGTTTGCATTATTTAGCATTTAAGTTAAAATTTTGAAATTGCTGGGACTTAGTTATTGTAAACGGCGGCATTCTAAAGACTTGCATCACATGAAAAGTGTATACCACACGGCCCTGCTAGACTATTTGCAAAGAAAGACATTATTAAGATTATAAAGGCAAGGAGAATTCAATGCCTGGGTCATATGGAAATAATGAACGATGACAGAGGCACAAAGAAGATTTTCAAGGGATAGTGTCAAGGAGAAAAATAAAAGGGGGGGGGGGGGGAAGACCCAGAAAAAAGATGGATGAGATGGAGAAGGATCTAAAGGTCATGAGGATCAAAAATTTGAAAACGCATGCGAGAGACAGACGAATTTGGAGTCGTATTGTTCGAGAGAGGCCATGGTTCCACACGGACTGTTGGTTGGTAGACATATATTTTCAGGCTTGTGTGCTTGGCCACAAAGACCCGCTTATAAACCATCGTCAAGAAGGACGGACACGACATACATACACAGATATGACAGATGCTGCCATCTATCGTCACCTCCACAATTTAGACATGTCCCTGAACACACGGACTGTACTGCAAGGGAGTTAAATATTATCGGATATCAGCTATACCGGATTTGAGTGACTAACAATTACTGGCTTACAGAACTTCCTCAAACGATTCTTACTTTCTCGGTGTACATAATAAAAGCTTCCCGCTTTTGAAAGTTATGAAACATCCTATATGTTTAGTTGAAGTGGTTAGGTTGGATTATCGTCGTAGTAGAGCTATTGACGGGCTATTGGCGACGGGCGTCGTAATTTGGGGACCACATTCAAGTGACTATAGCCAAGACTACTTTTTAAGGGGGACGTCGAACTCAACTTTGGAGCATATTTAACATGCGCTGGGTTTTATTCGTCGAACTTTTCGGCTGCACATACCGTTTATAGGTCGGCAATTATTTTGGCAGTGTCCGGCCCCAATGGACAATTACAGCGTTTTCCAGAAACATTTTAATTCGATTAAGCATATTAAAAAAACCTTTACAACTCAAGTATTTCTAGTTTTAAAGATGTATTTATTTTTAAATTCATTTTTAAAGTTAGTGATACGTCACTCCTGTTAAACCTCTTAGCATAACAGATGACGTCACGGTTGGCTTTTTTTTGTTCTTGGCGTGTTATTTCGTATCACGTTTCACTGTATCGCCTTTGAAACTGTGAAACGTGCTTTCAACCTTATTAAACTCTTTAAACAGTTATGCTATTTTATAGAAACATGTCATGTTCATTCCAGTTAATTTCTTCAAACGATGAACGATTTCACCCGATTATTCCGATCAGATCCAACAGTCAATAGTTCTGCAATAGCTCATACGCGCTCTAGTGTGTGTATTTTAACTAACAACCAAACTTGGAACAAGCTGTTTAAATTCCTTGATATGAACTGGTTAAAAATAATATTTTTCTTTTAATGAGGTTTCGCAAAAATTGTAAGGTTTACTATCTTATAAAGTGTATTAAAGCATAGATCGAGACATCGCCAAAAACATAACAGTTGATGTCAGCGCTGTTTTCAGTGACGTACATTTTCGGCAAATTTCAAATGCATTTTTTGTTGAAATTAAACATATTTGTGAATATTTAACCTTATATTGGGAATCTGCAGCTTCTAATGTACCAGAAAAACACATATATTCTGAATTTCGCGTTTCATGCAACTTGTCCATTGAAGTACTTCTAACTCGAATTCTTTTCCGGCGGCGCAACGGTTAGGGAGCTAGCCTTCGGAGCTTCTTTGTTCGGGTTCGAATCCCGGTAAGGCATGGATGTTTGTGTTTGTCAATAAATGCCTTTCACATGCAAGGCAAGCACCTTACCGACTGGGCTTCCCGGCCCGGTCACTTGACCTCGGTTCCAAATTACGTAGCCCGTCACTAATAGCCCTAGTGTCAGCACGTTCTGTCGACCCCTATTTTTAACGACGATATATAGCCACGCTTTTAACCAGCAATATAAATACAGTACACTCTTAAAACAAACGAGTGGTTTTAACTCAGTCCGAGTTAATTTCCACTCCTTTCCGTGCCGAAAATGCACTTCCCCTATTGGAGTGGATTTCACTCTTTTTGCGGAGTGGATAAAAGAAATAATAAAAGAAAACAATCTACGTCCTACACTCTTAAAACGAGCGGTTTTAACTCAGTTTGAGGGTGCCGAAAATGCACTTCCCCTATAGGAGTGGATTTCACTCTTTTGTTTTAAGAGTGTAGAGCTCAAATTATCCGAATTATTGAAAATGGTGTCGCACTGTTCCATCCATTCATCGGTCCATACGCTTATACCATTAACGATGACTTTGGGAATCAACACCTTCATTTCCGAATAAAAACGTTATCTTTTAAGTTTTTAAAATTCGTTAATCGTGTAGCTTAATTTGCCCTACATAAATTGTTCACCAGGTTCGGGTCCGGGCATCGCCAAAATAACTGCCGACCTATAAACGGCCCGTGCAGCCAAAAATGTCCGACGAATAATACCCCGTGTTGAGGGAGTGTACGTTAAAATACGCTCCAAAGTCCCAACGCTGCGCACGATGTCGCCCTTAACGGTTGCGTTGGGTGCCAACTCGGGTGTCGGCTCGTCACTTGACTGTGGTTCTAAAATACGACGCCCGTCGCCAATAGCCCTCGTGTACCTCTAGTGCGACGATAATTCAAACTAAACTAAACATAAATTGTTCAGGACTATATTATCATTTATCTGATATTTTGTTTATTTAGATAAGCTTAAGCAGAATAAGCAGAAAGGTCTTTATCGCGTGGCAAATTTTCTTGCAAATCGTCGTTAATGGGTAATAATTACGTGTAAAAGTGTCTGTTCGCTTCAATTGATTTATTAACACTGCCACTGTGATCATGCAGCCGAATACCAAAAATTACTGAAATCATTTTGTTGTGAGACAGGTCCAAGACTTATATCATTGGTAATCTAAACTTCTTTCATACCTTTCTTTTCCAAGATGTAATTTTCTCTCTGTAAGTAATTGAGAATTATATGGCGTTCATTATATATAACGCCCACGTAGTGGTTCAGGAAGCTTTTCAAAGGAGGGCGTACATACAAGATAGAGAAAGTTTCCTTTACCATTATTATTTTAAATGGTCTCGTGTGTTTGTCACAAAGACCTGAGTAATAAAAAAAAAACTCGAGCATCTTGTGATGGAAAAAATGGTTATGTATGCCAACACCTTCTGGTAAACAAGATTTATGCACGGGTAATCATTTTACGTATATGAGAGTAGTCCGAACTGTTAAAAATTTGGTGCTAGGTTTCACCATGATATTGGTTGGTTTCACCATGATATTGGTTCCTAGTAGCTGCAACGGCTGAATGGTGAAATGTTTCTCCTTTCTTTTCGGTGTTTGGTTGAACCATTTTTCTGGATTTGGAAACAAAAACCTGAGAAATGGTTCAACCGAATCCCAAAAATATGGTGGAACGTTTCACCATTCAGCCGTTGCAGCTACTAGGAACCAATATCATGGTGAAACCAAGCACAAAATTTTTAACAGTGCATTCTGACCAATCATTTGGGACTGGGGAGCCCAGTGAGTAAGGCGCTTGCCTTTAGTGCGAATGGTCTCGGGTCCGGGAATTGCTAAAATAACAGCCGACCTATAAACTGTCTGTGCCTAAAATAAGCCCGGCGAATAATTACCTCGTGTAGAGGGGTACAGTGTACACGTTGCTTCAAATTCCTGACCCTTAAAATTCAAGTTCATGCCGCCCTTAAAATTTGCGTTGGGTACCTATATTCAGTTGTCGGCTCGTCACTTGTCTGTGATTCTAAACTACGATGCCCGTTACCAATAGCCCTCGTGTAGCTCCAGTGCGACGATAATTAGTTACCTCAATAAGTTGGCGAATTATGTCTCGGTATTGTTTTTCGCTTTTGGATTGGTTAGATCACGACTACTTCGTTCACGTCATTATTTGAACTAACAGGCTTTCTCTAAAGAAGGTGTTGCGTAGTCATAGACAAGAGGAAAAGCGGAAACCCCATTTAAACCTCGCAAAAAAAGTGGTCCCAAAATAAAACACGTAATAATGAAAGGGTATGGTGTCGTACCTGGCAACTTAGCACCTTGTGGTGCGAAAATGAAATTGGTCTTTTTCCGCCACAAAAGTTGAATAAAAACAATTTTCTTATTGGGTTTGTTATATCATTGCATAAAATTAAATTATCACAATGTACTTTGCGATAAAAACACGTGGTATAGAAAAACAAGAAGTTCATAAAGAACTAAAATAACCTACTTTCCTGTTACTTAAATACCTACTGAAGTTCTAATCGGGAAAAAAAACTAGGTTCCTAAAGTAAATATCATCAACAGCCGTTTCTACACTAGATTTATACACATTAGAAAAAAAAATCGAAACACAGCACCCAGCTATAATTTAGACTTCTAAAAGCCAAAATCAACTATTTTCCTTAATATTCTTTCGTAAATTAATTAAATATTATTTATCATCTGCTCGTGATTTATTTGTAGTTCGAAGAATAATTAAATATTTATTAATAACAAAAGTAATGAAACTACTCCGAACTGCATTAAAAAATAAGAAATGTAAATGAAAACTAAGCATAATTGGCGTGCAAAAGTATGCCTTGCCGCTTTCTTGTTAGATAATTAATGAATAATCAAAGAATCAAATTGTGCTACATTTTATGACGTCATTCCAAACTGATTCATGAAAATATAATTTTGCTTCAAATATGTTTAAATAAATAAAGTTTCTCATGCCATTGTTGATTTGGCAACAGTGATTTAAATGACTCAAAATTGAATTTCAATACTAATTCAATGGGAAATTCGCCGACAGATAGTAGATTTATGTCCGTCCGGACGTACAGACAGACGGACAAAAAGTATGAAAGTTGGGTATCTGAGGTCATAGCTTTCTAACAAAAAAAGAATTTTTAAGATCCGATGGATAGAACCGATTTTGGAAGGGGGGTACGGACAGACAGACAGACAGACGGACATCGACCGCATGTCAATACCTACTTTTTCATTTTTTTTTTAATTCTTTCGAATTAAAAAAAAGAAAAGTAGGCTAAAAACGAAGGAGAAACCAAAGTTATTTGATTAAAATTATGTTGCCGAATGTTTTGAAAATCAACACGGAAACGTATTTATATTTGTTGCTCCCTCGGAATATCTCTGAGATAATATTCCTCTTTATACTTAAAATAATCCCTCGTGTAGCATAAAAAGGGAAAAAACAGCTTCCTATAAAATTTCCCCTGTGCGAACTTTGGCACGCCTAAAAGGGATATGCACCGACTTTTAAAAATATAAAACCTTATTTTATACAATAATTTCAAAGCAACGCAGTTTTACCTGGGCGGTGGCTTTGCTTTTTATATCACTTAAATATTGAATTTAATGTGGCATTTGTGTGCAAGGAACGCGTGCTGTTTGTATGGAGAAACACAAATTGAAGAGCTTAGTGGAAGAACGTGCTAAGTGACATTTTTGAAAAAAAAATTGAGATTTTTGTGTCAATGAACATGTTTTTCCCTCCCTTTTAAAGATAACACGTTTCTTCTTTTCATAAAATTTTATTTAAGTATATATTTTACCTTTTGTAAGTGCCGCATTTTTAACGTATCTAAGTGCAAACGAAAAACTTGAAAGCTCATTTTCTCGTTTTCACTTTTTTTTGTCACTTAGCACGTTCTTCCACTAATATCTCTTCAATTGTCTTTTAACCTTTTCAAACTCTGCTTATACGCCCACCTATACAACATTATTTACTGGTAAATGTATTGTTGTACCCCAAAGTAGCAATTTCGTCTTCTTTCTGAAGCGGGAAAAGTATCAATTAAATATAAATGTAATTGATCTAGTCAAAGAGGAAAATGTTAAACGCATTGTTATACAAGAAATAAACTGGATTGTATTTTGTTGGTTATTATTACGAAGGTGTTTTTTTTTAAAATAAAAGTAGGCCAAGAGATACTAAGAGGTGATTAATTTCAATACGAATTGAAATTTAGGTTATGTTTGAATTATCGTCGCACTAGAGCTACACGAGGGCTATTGGCGACGGGCGTCGTATTTTAGAACCACAGTCAAGTGACGAGCCGACACCTGAATAGGCACCAACGCAACCGTTTAGGGCGACATCGTTCGCAGCGTTAGGACTTTGAAGGATATTTAACGTGCACTCCCTTACACGGGGATTATCCGTCGGACATTTTTGGCTGCACGGGCCGTTTATAGGTCGGCAGTTATTTTGGCGATGCCCGGACCCGAACCTGGGACCTTTCGCATGCTAGGCGAGTGCCTAACCGACTGGGCTCCCCAGCCCCACGAAATGAAATAAAAGGTAAAAACTAGTAAAATGGCCGGAGTTGGTTACACTCTTAAAACAAAAGAGTGAAATTCACTCCTATAGGAGAAGTGCATTTTCGGCACCGGAAAGGAGTGGAAATTAACTCAGACTGAGTTAAAACCGCTCGTTTTAAGAGTGTAGGACGCAGATTGTTTTCTTTTATTTCTTTTACCCACTCCGAAAAAGAGTGAAATTCACTCCTATAGGAGAAATGCATTTTCGGCACGGAAAGGAGTGGAAATTAATTCAGATTGAGTTAAAACCGCTCGTTTGTTTTAAGAGTGTAGGGTTAGGTGGAATTATCGTCGCACTAGTGCTACATGAGAGCTATTAACGACGGGTGTCGTAATTTAGAACCACAGTAAAGTGACGAGCCGACACTGAGTCGGCACAAAAAGCAACTTTCAAGGGCGACATCGTACGCTGCGTTGCGATTTTGAAGCATATTTAACGTGCACTCCCTATGCACGGGGTATTCGTCGGACTTTATTTTGGCTGCACAGACCGTCTGTGAATTAACAACTAGCAGAACAATAGCAAAAACCTTAACTAGACTGAGAACTGGACATCTGGGGGGAATGAAAATCCAGCCAGACGGCTCCAGAAAGTACCCCACCTGCAAAATCTGCCTCGAACTAAGTCCAACACACATTTTCTCATGTCCAGCCATCCTTGCAAAAATGCAACAGATTAGTGACTCTCCGCTAGATGACCTTTACTCCCAAAACTGCCTTCAGATTGCTGAGGCTGTGTGGAACACACACGGTCACATCTAATACCTCAACCTATCCATAGACAAGACAACAACAACAGACCGTCTAGCTGGAATTACTGTAGCTCTATAAAACTGTCCAGCCCTCTTTAAAGTTATAAAATAAATAAGTGAAAAAATCTATTAAAATCTGTTATTCACGTGATAACATCAGGAAAAAAAAACTACTGAAAACACTTGACAGGAATCTTGCGACAAGCCCAATGCGACGCTAACATGTTCAGAATCGGTAATCTTTGCTTTGACACCCATAGGCGACCACTTTTCTTATGTGACTCACAACAACATTGGAAACCCAAACAAAAGATTTGGAGATACCGGTTTGGTGATATTTTCATTTTTTTTTTAATAAATAGGGTCAGTTGGGGATTATGTATTGGTTTTCGAGAAGTGCTGTAGCGAGAAAGACAACATAAGAGAAATAAACGAAAAATATTTGTATTTACTTAAGTCTAAGTATTTTTAGACTAGTAAGTAGTATTAGTATTACAGTATAGTTAGTATTAGTATAGTATAGTATATTACTTAGTATTTTAAGTCTTTTTTTTTTACATTAATGTAAAAGTTGTAGTGATAATCACTTTTTACACATGGACTTACACTACACTCTTAAAACCAACGAGCAGTTTTAACTCAGTGCGAGTTAATTTCCACTCCTTTCCGTGCCGAAAATGCACTTCCCCTATAGGATGGATTTCACTCTTTTTGCGGAGTGGGTAAAGAAATAAAAGAAAACATCTACGTCCTGCACTCTTAAAACGAGCGGTTTAACTCAGTCTGAGTTAATTTCCACTCCTTTCCGGTGCCGAAATGGCACTTCCCCTATAGGAGTGGATTTCACTCTTTGTTTTAAGATTGTACTTAAGTCTAAGTATAACAACCTTTAAAAAAATAATCTTAAAGTTTTAATAAATCTGTATACAAACTTTATGCAATATATTTTTTTGAAGCACAATGTCTGGGCCCGAAACTGGGACCTATCGCGTGCATGGCAAGCCCCGTACCAACTGGGCTCCCTTCCCCAGCCTCCATTCATAAAAGAGTTGGTGGCTTTTTGTAGAAAAAGTACGACGCCTCATGCTAGAACACAGAATATTTTCATTTTTTTTATAAAGGATAATACCGATATGCTTTGGTTAAAGGGGAATGGGCGCGCTGGACCGCGGGTCTCCAAACTCAAGTGCCTCAGTGTTAATCCAATGGCGAAAAAACTATTTTCTCTGCCACATTTCTCCGGCTGTATTGAATATTTTTACAAACGTTTTTTTTTTAAATAATAAACGTAGATAACTTACAGGTCTCTATCTTCCCACTTTTGAAATTGCTTCGAATATTTTGTGTAAAATTATTTATTAAAAATTAAAAAAAAAAATATTCGAACCCATTTCAAAAAGTGGGAAGGTCGGGACCTGTAAGTCAGCTACATTTATCACATAAAAAAATCCGCTTGTAAAAATATTCAATACAGCCTAGGAAATGTGGCAGAGAAAATATTTTTTTCGCCATAGGATTAACACTGAAGCACTTTGCTTTGGAGACACCCGGTCCAGCGCGCCCATTCCCCTTTAAGGGTAATCAACTTATTTTTTTTAGATTTATGAAAATTTTGTGTCATATTACCGTTGATACTAACAAAAAAAAACATTGAGATCATCAACTGTAGACAAAAGAACTCTCTTAATATCGAGCATGTATTGTTCACTGCCCATTTTGGAGCAATTTCTTTGTTTACAAGTCACCAGAACGCGTGTGACATGTTCTAAACTAGGAGCTGGAAACGCAAAATATGTTCACCTATTCTTTCAAACGATAGAAACCACTAGTTCTTAGATAAATGCCTAAAAACGCTTTTGATGGGTAAGGTAAATTGCATTTGCCCTACATCCTGCATTTCTGTATACGTATGAGCAAACGTACGTGTAGTTTTAAAGACGCACAACTTTAAAACAGCAATTGAGATCCAAATTGGCTCAGCACTTGACTCGTTCTCAATTATGACAGCCGTCGCTTATAGCCCTCGTGTAGCTCTGGTGCGACCATCATTGAACCTAACCCATGTTAGTATGAATTCTTTACAGACAACATTTGATTCGTTAAGTATATTTTCTAAAAAGAACAACAAGAAAGTCGACCGTTCTTCGGTGTCTAACATAGTTCCTCCCGTGTAGAGGGAGTGCAACGTTAAATATGCTCCAAAGTCCGACTCTGCGTATACCTTAAAAAGTGGCGTTGGGTGCCTATTCAGGTGTTAGCTCATCACTTGACTGGTTCTCACTTATGACTCCCGTCGCTTATAGCCCCTCCCCCCTCTGTAGCTCTAGTGCAACAATATTTCAACCTAACTCAACCCATGTTATTACGAATTTTTTACAGATTACATTTGATCCATGATAGTGAAGGAAACAACGTAAGAATTGGCGTAAGTACATTATTTGGTGAACTGTCAGTGTGTGTATATTGCTGAAGATGGCGAGCCTCGATCTCGCCGAAACATGTTACAATTTTCACCAAAATAAATAATTTGCGCCAATAATTCTGCGTTTCCTTCACTCTCGTGTTTCTTGCTCAAAGTTGAAGATATTTTCTGAATACATTTGATCCGTTAAGTATAGTTTCTAAACAATTAGGTTCGTAACAGAATCTGTCACTTAACCCGCTTCCCCATAACAGTTGTGTTTAACGGTAAGAAGGCGCCAAACACAGCATTAATTCTATATTAAACATTTACATGCTAAATTTGGCTAGTTTCATTTATTTTATTTCGAAAATTCAATAATTATTACTTATCGTTTGCAAAAATAATTTATATTTCAAAGAATAAATATGTAATATTCCTCGCTTTTAAATAGAATAAAAAAAATTCATATCAACGTACAAAGAATCTCGTAGTGAAATACATTTGACGTCATTTCAAACGGGATCGATGTCGCAAAAATAAATGTATTTTAATTTATTGTCTCAAAGAATTAAAGTTTCTCGAGCGATTGTTACGAATGGCAATGGTGATTTAATTCTAACAAAAATGGCTTGCTATGCATTTTAAATGAGCATTGAATTTTGCAGTTTTTTAAAAAATAATTCAAGTACTTCGAATTCTTTTCTGAAATTTTGAATGTATTCTAATTTCGAGATGCGCTGAATTTTTTGACGTATCACACTTGTCCGTAGCATTTGTAGTTTGGGCTATGAAAGTAGGGGACAGCCAGACAGACGGACTGAACGATTATAATACCTTCCACTTTTTACGTTATAAACGTAGCGTGGAAGAAGCTAAAAGAACAACAACGAAAATCCGAAATTATGAAACCTTGGGCCGCTTTGGGTGTCTGGTTTAGTTCCCCGAATCGAACCCGAGCATAGCTGCTATCCTCTGCTACTACATTCATGATATAGAAATCGTGTAATTGCATTGTCTTTTCTGATTGCGAATTTGGCAGGTGACGCACTTGGGTCAGTTTTACGTTTAGAAGCGAGATCTTTATCGCCTAACACGATTACTAGGGAAAAAAACGGAATCCAACGTATAATCAAGTTTTGCTTGTCTTATACCTATACAACTTGATGGTATTTAGCTTTTAAACGAAAGCCGTTGTTCTGAGTTTGTGTTATATACACTCCCTGGACAAATTCTTAGACGCTCTGTATTTTTTTTAGTAATGATGAAAACATAATAAAGAATGCCATATCATTAAAAAAGATGTCGATATATGTATTAAGTATAGCAGATAGTATTTTCTATTCAATAGCTTAAGTATTTAGGAACACAAATGTCCTTCTAAAGGTATTTTGTTCATCATTGATACATGAAATCTTGCAGTGCGTCTAATAATTTGTCCAGGGACTGTATGTTTGGGAATAGTTTATGTGCTTTTTTTTTACGCTAAAATATATTATTTTAATATTACTATCAAAGAAAAAAAATGGTAGTTAGCATAAAATAGGAGAATTTTCGAGGATCTTCAGGATACTCTGCCCTCAGAAAACATGTGATACATGTTTGTAAATGCGTTACTAATTGTTAACTTTTTAACAGCGAAAGGAATTTTTCGCAAAGAAGTTTTGAATTATAATTTTATCATAGAATTTTTATTCTTTTAAATATTTTTTTTTAGTTTTGAAAGCCAGACTAGAGCTATACTAGGACTATTGACGACAGACCTCTTCTCTTATTTTTAACCGCGGTCAAATGACGAGGCTGACACCTGATTTCTGACTACGCATAATTATAGCGGCATCGACAGGAATTTGAACCTCGGCAGATAGTCTAGTATGCACTCCCACGGCGCTATTTTTTGGCAAAATTTTTAGCCTACTTTTCTTTTTTTTTAATTCGAAAGAATTAAAAAAAATTAAAAAGTAGGTATTGGCATGCGGTCGTTGTCCGTCTGTCTTTCCGTACCCCCCTTCCAAAATAGGTTCTATCATTCGGATCTTAAAAATTCTTTTTTATTAGAAAGCTATGACCTTTAGAGACCCAACTTTCAGACTTTTTGTCTGCCTGTCTGTACGTCCGGACGGACATAAATCTGCTATCTGTCGGCGAATTTGCCATTGAATTAGCATTGAAATTCAATTTTGAGACATTTAAATCACTGTTGCCAAATCAACAATGGCATGATAAACTTTATTTAAAAATATTTGAAGTACAATAATTTTTTATTAATCATTTTGGAATTACGTCATAAAATTTAGCACAATGTGATTTTTTTAATGTTCATTAACTGTTTACCAAGAATGCGGCAAGGCATATTTTTTGCATACAATTCTGTTTAGTTTTAATTTACATTTATTTTTTTTAATGCAGTTTGGAGTAGTTTCTATATTTTTGTTATTAATAAATATTTAAATATTCTTCGAACTACAAATAAATCGAGCAGACGATAAATAATATTAAGTTATTTGTGAAGGAATATTAAGGAAAATAGTTGATTTTGGCTTTTAGAAGCGTAATTTATAGCTGGATGCTGTGTTAGCGATTTTTTTTTCTAATGTGTGTAAATCTAGTGTAGAAACGATTGTTGATGATATTTACTGGTATGAACCTAGTTGTTTCCCGATTAGAATTTCAGTAAGTATTGAAGTAACAGGAAAGTAGGCTATTTTAGTTCTTTAAGAACTTCTTGTTCTTTTTCTCATTACGATCCGTTGATAGGACATGCAACGCGAAGACAGTTCCTCAGTAGCATGGCGCCTTAACTCACTCTCCCCCACTTCATTTTCTCTCTCTTTCTCATTTGTTAATTTTCCAGCAACATGTGAAAAAATAACAATCCATAAAGTGTTGAACATCCCCATAAAGTTTCATGCCTTCTCGGTACTAAACTCGGTACAAAACCGTGACAAGAGAAAGCGAGGCGAAATTTTCGACAATATCCTCAATTTTCGCGGTTGTAAATTTCTCCAAATTGCCCTTTTGTGGAGGAAATTTAAATACAAAGAGGTTTGGGAAGATATACGCAGAAAACAACTATTTTTTAAAAGAACAAAAATAGTCAGGGTTGTTTTAGTTGAAAGTGGGTTACGTACGGGGAATTTTGTTGTTGTTGAATAGTTTAGTATTTTGTTCGATGATTTCATTTTGTGTTAGTAAATTCAAATTGTATGGAAATATGGTTGGTTGGTTGGTTGGTAGAGATATTTTCAGGCTTGTGTGCTTGGTCCATAGATATCATAATTAAAGTATTAGATTGGCTGATCACGTGACCTCCAATGCTAACGACGGGACGCGCATGGAGGCTTTTTAAGGGGGCATAATGGCCAGTGTTGCTGTCACTTTAAGGAGAAAAATACTACGAAAAAATACCATTTAATTCTAAAATTACAAAAAAAATACTAGAAAAGGATTTAAAGTCACTAAAAAGATACCATAATGCAGCTCGTAATTTGACGATATTTTTTTTTAATTTTAGAATTATTCTAAATTACAAATATAGTCTTTAAACTTTATAACTAAACTTTTAACTTAATTTTAGAATTTATTTTAGAATTATTTTAAAATTACAAAAAATATCGTTAAAATACTAGGTGCATTTTGGAATATTTTTATAGTTACTTTAAATCCTTTCTAGTATTTTTTTTTTGTAAATTTAGAAATAAATGGTATTATTTTGTAGTATTTTTCTCCTTAAAGTGGCAGCAACACTGGCCATTATGCCCCCTTAAAAAGCCTCCATGCGCGTCCCGTCGTTAGCATTGGAGGTCACGTGATCAGTCAATCTAATACTTTAATTATGATATCTATGGATTGGTCACAAAGACCCGCTTATAAACCTTCGTCAAGAAGGACGGACACGACATACACACACATACCAGACAGATGCCGCCATCTATCGCCACCTCCACAATTTAGACATGTCCCTGAAGGGGAGGGAAATAGTCTACAGGGACCTGTACCCGTGGTAAACTACGCAATGACCGACCACAAGACTTTCGGACCCAGCAGATTTAACGAGCACGTACTCCGCATATACTCGGTGGGTCTTCAGAGGTGTCGAGGCTCGATCGCGGGACCTTCCGATCCCGAAACCGAGATCTTAACCACTAGGCTCCCCACGGCCCCAATGGAAATATGTAAATGGCTTGGGGTAACGTAAACATGATACAATATTGCTCCAAGATGCTGTCTACTGCATTGTGTTGATCCATGAGCCAATACAACTGTATACCGGCATCGTACGCGGCGTCTAGACTTTGGAGCACAACACCAGATTTAACGTGCACCAGTTTCATCTACACAGCGATATTTATATACTTTTGCCAAGCATGATCCATTAAGAGAATGGCTAAGGTGAGGACAGAATCCCGAAAGTGGTTTTGATGATAGTATACTGTTTAAAATTGGACGCTTATTTGGTTTCACCAAAAATATAGTTCCTAGTAGCTTCAACGGCTGTGTGATGAAATGTTTCGCCATATTTTTGTTATTATTTAAAACCATTTTTCAGGTTTTTGTTTTTAAAAAAAACCCTGAAATGGTTCAACCGAATACTGAAATAATAATGGAACATTTCACCACACAGCCTACGAAGCATTATTATGGTGAAACCAAGCAAAAAAAAAATTAACACAATTTTTTTCTTTCCATTAGCATTTTGGACATTTCAGGTAGCACATGCAGCTTACGAAACTGTTGTAAGTCTGGAAATAAATATTTTGGAATTTAAACATTTTATTTAAGCCCTCTGTAATTAAAAAAAAAATATAGAGAACATTATCTATAATAATAAACAAGTAGGTTTGTAACAGAATCTGTCACTTAACCCGCTTCCACAACAGTTGTGTTTAACAGGTAAAAATGCGACAAACACAGCATTGATATTCTATATTAAACATTTACACGCTAAATTTGGCTAATTTCATTTATTTTATTTCGAAAATTCAATAATTATTACTTATCGTTTGCAAAAATTAATTTATATTTCAAAGAATAAATATGTAATATTCCTCGCTTTTAAATAGATTGAAAACATTTCATATCAACACACAAAGAATCTCGTAGTGAAATATATTTCACGTCATTTCAAACTGATCGATGTCGCAAAAATAAATTTATTTTCAATAAAATTTGAAGATGAAAGCATTATTTTCATTCTAAATTTAACTGCAGTCCAGACATAAAAAAAAGTCAAGCTCATATTTTCAATAAACTATTTAATTAACGAACCTCATACAATTCTCAATTTAAAATTGCTCCACTCAGCATAAAATACAACCAAAACTTAATAACGATTTATTAGTTCCAAATTATTACTTCGATAACATTAAGTAATCTAATGTTAATGACAATTTTTAATCTTGGAGATAATACTACCTTATCCTCATCACCTCAGGGTATGCACCTGAGTTATTATCCTCAAGAAGTTCTAGACTAATTTCTCTTCTAGTACTTCAAGAAAAAAATTAGTGAAAATAGGGATGAGAATAAAAAAATATATTTGTTTATTTTTGTTCGTTATCGGAAATACGGGGATTCAGTTCTTTGATTTTTATTGATATTCTATGATAGTTGCAAACAAGTAGGTTTGTAACAGAATCTGTCACTTAACCCGCTTCCATACAACAGTTGTATTTAACAGGTAAAAAAAAAAGCGCCAAACACAGCATTAATTCTATATTAAACATTTACGTGCTAAATTTGGCTAGTTTCATTTATTTTATTTCGAAAATTCAATCATTATTACTTATCGTTTGCAAAAATTAATTTATATTTCAAAGAATAAATATGTAATATTCCTCGCTTTTAAATAGAATGATCAAAGCATTTCATATCAACATTAAGAATCTCGTAGTAATATATATTTGACATCATTTCAAATATCATTTCATTTGCGACATCATTTCATCGATGTCGCAAAAATAAATTTATTTTAATTTATTGTCTAAAAGAATTAAAGTTTTTTGAGCGATTGTTGCTAATGGCAATGGTGTTTAATTCTAATAAAAATGACTTCCTATGCTTTTTATTAAATTTTGCATTTTTTTACATAATTGAAGTACTTCGAATTCGAATTCTTTTCTGAAATTTTTAATGTATTCTAATTTCGATGCGCTGGATATTTTGACGTATCGCACTTGTCCGTAGCATTTGTAGTTTGGGCTATGAAAGTGGATGACGGACAGACAGACGGACTGAACGATTATAATACCTTCCACTTTTTACGTTATAAATGTAGTGTGGAAGCTAAAACCCAGCTATTCTACAAAAACCTTAATAAAAAGACACAAACTAAAACCATCTGTTCTTTTACAAATAACATCTTAAAAAGACTTACAGTGGGGGGGGGGGGGGGTGCCAGGGTGCGAAAGATGCTCTAAACTGTTTTCGTTTTCTGCCTCCCTTTTTCCTGTTTACACCCATTTTACGGGGACAGGTAATTCTTCATATTTTACTCAGCCCTGATTGAGAATTCAAACTATAGTTTGTTGTTTGTCAACAACGGAAAATGGCTACCTATCATTATAAAAGTGTGCTGTTTGTAATGTATGTATAGGAGAAATGTATGATGAGAGTTTTATTTTGTTTTTAATGTATTTGACCCATATTTTATGCGTTTAATTTTTTGTTGTCTGAATAGTACTATTACTGGGGTGTTATATATGTAGAATCATAGATGCTGAACTCTGAAGAATTATCTCTCTCTTAGAATACATTGAACATTTCAGAAAAGAATTCGAATTCGAAGTACTTCAATTATGTAAAAAAAAACCTGCAATATTTAATTCTCATTTAAAAAGCATAGGAAGCCATTTTTATTAGAATTAAATCACCATTGCCCATTCGCAACAATCGCTCGAGAAACTTTAATTCTTTTAGACAATAAATTAAAATAAATTTATTTTTGCGACATTGATCCGTTTGAAATGACGTCAAATATCTTTCACTACGAGATTATTTATACGTTGATATGAAATGTTTTCATTCTATTTAAAAGCGAGGAATATTACATATTTATTCTTTGAAATATAGATTAATTTTTTCATACGATAAGTAATAATAATTGAATTTTCGAAATAAAATAAAAGAAACTAGCCAAATGTAGCATATAAGTGTTTAATATGGAATATCAATGCTGTGTTTGTCGCCTTTTTACCTGTTAAACACAACTGTTGTGTGGAAGCGGGTTAAGTGACATTCTGTTACAAACCTACTAAACAAGTAGTAGACTCGTAGTCTTGGGTGTTCTCTTTGAAAAACGGTAAGATGTCTAAAAACGGCTTTAAAATTTAAATTTTTCTTAGAACTTGAAAATTCTAAAAGTAACTGTGGTCTGTGATGCGTCACTTTTAGTACTAAGTAACTGTAACTAGTTTCTTTCCATATTAAGTAACTGTAACTGAGTTACTTTTTATATAAAAGTAACTTTCCAATCCTATCTGACTTTTGAAAACTTCAAAACACATTACAAAAGAGTCATTCCACGTCAAATCGCCCAGCTCAAAATCAATCTTCATGTCACAGAATTCGATCGTGATTTATTTAAAAAGTACTAGAGACAAAATTATTAGACTCGTATTTTTTTCAATTTTTCCAAATTTCAAGTATTAAGGAAGTTATGATTTTTTGAAAACGAAAAGTTAATCCTAACGTTTTCTCCTTTAGCATTACGGTCTATGGAAAAATGGCGTTTTCCGAACGGGTATATAACCAAAAAGGTCCTAACGTTAATCCCAACGTTTTCTCCTTTAGCATTACGGTCTATGGAAAAATGGCGTTTTCCGAACGGGTAGGATATAACCAAAAAGGTCCTAACGTTAATCCTAACGTTTCTCCTTTAGCATTACGGTCTATGGAAAAATGGCGTTTTCCGAACGGGTATATAACCAAAAAGGTCCTAACGTTAATCCTAACGTTTTCTCCTTTAGCATTACGGTCTATGGAAAAATGGCGTTTTCCGAACGGGTATATAACCAAAAAGGTCCTAACGTTAATCCCAACGTTTTCTCCTTTAGCATTACGGTCTATGGAAAAATGGCGTTTTCCGAACGGGTATATAACCAAAAAGGTCCTAACGTTAATCCTAACGTTTTCTCCTTTAGCATTACGGTCTATGGAAAAATGGCGTTTTCCGAACGGGTATATAACCAAAAAGGGCAACCTGGAAACAATTAGCCAATTTTTCTACGGAATACTATTACCTATAGTCACAGTTTCGTATTAAGTGCGCAGTTGTTCCCAAACCTCTTTCTACGGAAATTATTTGGTTAGAATGATTCAATAAGAAATAAACATTTAATGTTATGATTTATTAGGATTTAAACAATAAAGAAAGTCGTTACTAAGCAAGAAAAATAGTTTTAGAGAATTGTGGCGTAGTAGACTCGTTCGTGACAGTGGAGTACAATCTCTCTGTTGTGGCGTCACCAAAATCAAGGATGGTTGACGGAGTCACGCTCGTGGGATTAAGACATTGATCAGGAACCAGCAAGGACGAGTTTTCCATTTACAATAAACACTTTATTCGTGAGTTCAGAACACACGTATACTTAAATCCATTTTGCAACATCGAAGCTAACAATACGAAGATGACAGTACACTACCGAAAACCGGCTATGTTTGGGGAGCCGATACACTTCTCTCAATCCGTTAAAATACTGATTGAGCCAGCCTTAAGAAGATTTAACTATATAAAAGAACATTAAAAAGCTTTCCCTAGCAAAGCTAACGTTAAAAACACTTCCAAGTTAAAAACCCTTCAATTACCACTGGCGGACCTATTCGGCGAGCCACCAGCTCTGACTGTCAACCTCAACGCCAAAAACGCCTCCCTATTCTTAGAGCGGAGTTGAGGATAAAAGCAGCGACAAGGCCACGAAATAAAACAACCATTACACTGTTATCACAGCGCAGTTACTGACCACTATACGATCACGGCCGAAAGGAGAAAAAATTGGTAGGCAGTGTCAAAAGTATATGACAAGAATATTTAAAAAATCGGCCGGGATGCAAATTTATCATTTTCCTAATATTAACCCATAAAAGAGTTTTGTTGTGTTTGAATACTCTATATGTTTGGGTTATGAATGAGAAGATATATTTGCGAATTTTCGACAACTCGAAAAAGCATCAAAAAACCTCTTCGTCAGTAAAACGGAATATAACTGGGATTCTACTTCACTAAAACAAAACACTGCAACACTTCTATTTGATGTTCTTTAATCGGTGGTTCAAATCAAACTGAAATACAAAACATAGTGGGAAAAGAAATCATTAATCCCCAAGAGCGTGGGAAAAGAAATGCACATTAGCCATACAAATGGAAGGAGAAAAAAAGGATTATGTAATATCAATACCAGAGCTTGGGGGAAAAATACTACACAATTTCGCCACAGTCAGTCTTAACCCTTTCAGTCCCAATGACAATTCAGCATCATCATTCTAGAATTTTTTTTTTTGTGATCGTCTATAGACATTTATGATATGAAAAAGCACATCATTCGATTCTTCAAACTTTTTTCTATTAGAAAATATTTTTTATTAATCCCAATAGATGTCAGCCCTATTATTTTTTTAAATTATGATCAGAAACATGATGATGCCAAATGGTATCACTGGGACTGAAAGGGTTAAAAGAATACCTTGAAGTTGGATATACACTATACAGTCCACAATCGCTTATCCGAACGCCACCGCCCTCTTTAATCCGAAGTTTTCGGGAATACGAAATTGGCACCGAATCCGACGAATATTATTAGCGAGAGTGGACTATTTTCGAGGGTGGTTTTTTTTTTCAACCTCCGATGGGCTGTAGCAAAAAGACGGGTCAAGATACAAAAAAGATTTTTTTTTACCAAAAGTAAAGTACATTACTGCTTATTTCTCCATATAATCATCTTCGCAATTAAGGCATTTGTTATACCTGTAAACAAGCTTTGAAATACCCTCTTCATAAAATGTAGCCGCCAATGATTGGGAGGGAGTTGTGACGGTTTCGTTTAAAAAAGTAAATTTGGAAGCTTTACGTCAATTTTTTTCCGTCCTCCAAGCCACTACTAGTCCATAATTCACGTATGGTAAACCTTTGAGTTTCCCTAAACACTTGGTCAACTCGTTGAACAATACCGTCTGTAGCGACAGACCTGCTTCCTTGGTCCCCTTCTTCATGAACATCAGTATTGTTCAGCGAGTTGACCAAGTGTTTAGGGAAACTCGAAGGTTTACCATAAGTGAATTATTGATAAGCATAATGGCTTGGATTGTAGCGCTTCCAAGTTGACGTTAAGCTCAAAGAAACCGTCACAACTCCCTTCAAATCATTGGCGGCTACATTTTATGAAGAGGGTATTTCCAAGCTTGTTTACAGATATGACAAATGCTTTAATCGTCAAGGTGATTATATGGAGAATAAAGCAGTATTGTATTTTACTTTTGGTAAAAAGATTTTTTTTGTATCTTGACCCGTCTTTTTGCTACAGCCCATCGGAGGTTGAAAAAAAAAACAGCCCTCGTAGATGAAGAAAGTTATGGAAATTTGTACTAATGCATACAATTTTTAAAACATTAATATGGAAAGCAAGTCGAAAATTTCTCTTTGAAAATATGCGAATAAGGTACAACTAAACATTAAAAAAAAATAACATGAATATAAAAAAAAAATCATTTTCACCAAAATAGGAATCTTCTTAATTTTTAAGCACAAAAAAATCTTTATCAAAAAGTTAGTACATATAAATAAAAATTATGTCCACAACCAGTGCCGGATTTTAAGACCCAGGGCCCCTAGGCACTTGACATTTGGGGCCCCCCACCATCTCGAAGCTATTTTGGAAATTTAGCAAATTAAATACACTAGTACATAACATATAGTTTTTAATCGACTTTAATAATTATCAGAATAATACAGTATGTTACTATAGTTATTCTAAAATCAAACGGCAATACAGCGAATTTTTTCTGTGCAAAAGAACGAATGACGTCATCATAGTCAATTGACTGCATTATTTCTGACTATGTATATTACTGAGAGTTAGTTGAGCCTGTTCTCTCCTATGTTAGATCTTAAGTAATTCTTTACAGGTGATTTTCAAATTTTTTTAGCGATTATCTTTTTAAGGGCCCCTTTCCTGACTGGGCCCCTAGGCCCGGGCCTTGTAGGCCTAGGCCGAAATCCGGCACTGTCCACAACAGAAATTTATAACCTCTAAACATTGCTTTGAAACACCGTAACCCATAACACACCTCTTAACATCTTTTAACACAGCCTAAATCCCTAAATAAAACCATAGCATTTAGCAAACAACTTAACTCAACATCCAATTAACTGACACAGGATTTTTAATTCGCACCTTCGTATTCGAGTCGCAGACCGATAAGTAAACCGGGTTCGGCTCGCATTCCAAACGGCATTTTAAAACAAGGCTAAAAATGGACTGCCTCTTATCTGTCAGTTAATAATGTCACTAAGTGTTTAATACAGGGTGGCGCAAATAAAAGTGACCCCGTCATGGAGATAAGCATACGATAGAATTGCTGCCAAGTCAAAAACCAATGCAAAAAGAGATTTGATAAGTGAAACTATTGATCGCTTCAATATTAAGCCCAAACAAACGCTTGGCGAATTATTTGATGTCAACGAAGCTGTGGTTTGACAAGCTAGTTGGAATGCAATATAAACTGAAGGTTTGTACAGCTTTGTAAAAAAAAATACACTAGTGATTATTTCGGTCGTTATTAATCCAAGAGAATCGGACCTTTTTTGTTTTTGTTGCTACAAAACATTCTAAATTGATTGCAAGACACAAAATTTGCATAAGCAGAAGCCGTCTCGAAATAATACACACTAAGATCTGAACTCGCCAATAGTCCATGAGTAGCTCTAATGTGATGCTAATCCAATCCAACCAATAAATGCAAAAACAAGTTTGTCAAGTGAAGCCATTGCACGCTTGAATAATCTTTTATTTCGTCTTGAAGGCTTCAATGGTTTTTCTCGCCAAACATCTCAATGCATTCCTATCTCTACGCTGGGGCCACTTTTATTTGCGCCACCCTGTATTTTTTCAAACTGGTTGTGACCTTTGGCATAGAAGTCACAGAACTGTTGGTGTAAGGAAAGGATTACTTTATTGGTTTTTGTATTGTAGATTGAAATAGCATCTTTGGGATGGGCAATGTTTAAAAGAGACAAATAAAAGGCACATGACTTCCTTGTTCCGTATTTTTAGCTTCCACACTACGTTTATAACTTAAAAAGTGGAAGGTATTATAATCGTTCAGTCCGTCCTTCTGTCTGTCACCCACTTTCATTGCCGAAACTACAAATTCTACAGGCAAGTGTGATACGTCAAAAAAATTCAGCGCATCGAAATGAGAAGACAAGGAAAATCTCAGAAAAAAAAATTCGAATTCGAAATACTTCAATATCAAAGAAACTGCAAATTTTAATGCTCATTTAAAAAGCATAAGAACTTTCTGAAAAATCTAACGGCTTTACCTAAAAAAAAAGTAACTGCTAAAAGTAACAGCGGTGCAAGTAACGCGTTACTCCAATCCATGCATTCAACCATTAAGAGGGATTGTCAGTCCCATAGAGCTAATGCATTAGTTTTGGAATCACAACTTCCGTAGAAGTATTGCTTTGCCATGTTAGCCCTTTTTTTTCCGGGTATGGGAATCAACATAACATCGAAAACGAAACAAATTTGAAACGAAAATGTTATCTAGTTATTTAATTATGTATTTTTGAAGTTTTAAAATGCCAAAAATATACAGCAGATGGCGACACTATTTTAAAATTTTATTAATTAATAATTAAATAACCGGGTGTTATTTTCTTTTCAATTTTGTTTTAAATTGATGTTATAATGATTCCAATACCTGATGAAAATACGATAACATGGCAAAGAAATTCTTTTACTAAAGTTGTGATTTAAAAACTAATGCATTAACTCTATGGCTCTGACAGTCCCTCTTAACGAATCTTGGTATCTCAATATTTCATTCCCATTTCAATATCGATCAAGATTGCCAATGGTAGAAAAGAAAAAGAAAAAAAAATCCTCAAAGGCGATGGACCAACTAAACCTTGACGGATCAAACTTTACAAAAGGTGGTCTGGGGACCTCCCAAGTTGGGAAAAGATCTTTGTTATTCTCTTCTCGGATCTGTGGAGGGTGTTTTTCTTTATCTTTTCTTTTTTTTATCTTCAGGTAAGCAGGGGGGACACGGAGGCTCCAGGTTTGTAAGGATAATAACGTTTAGGTTGGTGGTTTTTTTTTTTTTTGGGGGGGGGGGGGAAGCATTTCTCATCTGACCCTGGGGGATGGGGAGCCCAGTCGGCTAGGCGCTCACCTAGCACCTAGCATGCGAAAGGTCCTAGGTTCGGGTCCGGGTATCGCCAAAATAACTGCCGGCCTATAAACGGCCTGTGCAGCCAAAAATGTCCGACGAATAATACCCCGTGTAGTGAATCATCTGATCTCTACTGCCGATGGTTGAAATTCGCGTAAGACGGTCGCTTTTACTTGTTCGTAATTTTGTAGTTCGTTTTCCGGTATGTATAGTAGTATGCTATTGGCTTTTTCAACAAGGATATTAATCAAAATTTCCGATTGCATTGATTTTGGGACTTCCTTTGTTATGAAAGCTCTTTCCAATGAATTAAAAAATAGATTGAAATTTTCCGGTTTCGATGGGACAGGCATGCTTAAAGTTTTAACGCTTTTTTTTAATCGCCCAATCATCTGACCCTGTTTCTTTTTGTAGGCCAGTTGTATTGGTCCTAAGAGGGCTGGGGAACCCAGTCTGTAAGGCGCTTGCCTTGCATGCGGTAGGTCCCAGGTTCTGACTCAGATATTGCAACCAAATATTCCGACGAATAATACCCCGTGTAGAGGAGTGCATGTTAAATAGGCTCCAATGTCCCGACGGCGCGTACGATGTCGCCTTTTAAAAAAATGCCTACTTAGGTGTCGGCTTGTCACTTGACTGCGTGACTGAATTATGATGCCTGTCGCCAATGATATGATAGCCCTCGTGTAGCTCTAGTGTAACGATAGTCTAACCTAACCTAATCACAGTCAAGGCAACGGGATCATACAATGTCGCCCCGGCCAACTTCAATAACAATGCCAGAGAAGGTCTCTCAAACATGAGCGTAGACGGAAATATTGACGTCACTGTTCCCAGTGCTGAAGATCGAGAAACTAGTTCGGACGCATTCGGAACCCTAAAATTGTGGTCAGCCGTGAACGAGTGGTTCCGAACAGGTTTCGAGACGGGTTGTCTTCATCTTCGGAACAACGTCACTCGGAACTATGACGTCAAAATTTCCGTCCCCGAGCTTGTTTATGAAAGCTTCTTCGGCTTTAGTAGTTGAGAAGGCAGATTGAGGCATTGTTGAGTAGTTGAGAAGGCCGTGATGTCACTCAAAGTTGCGTTTATGTCGACCTATCGAAACGTGACGGTGATTCAAAGTACGAGGCGTAAATGGCTGTGTTAAAGCTCCTCGTGGAGACTATACAAATAGAGAGCCGGAAACATTCAACTCAAACTAACCACTATTTTTTCTTTTTTGCAGATATCTAACTGACCTGTAATCAACTTCGAACTGTCCTGACTATACATCCTACCCGAAATCCTGGTCAGCACTTATCGCCCTTGCAAGAAAAGCCGAAATCAGAGATTCTTTGTCGGAGTTACTATCTCTTCAGGATAAGACAGTCTTCAGGATAAGACACTGGATAATGGCATTTCACAGACAGTACTGTGTCGACCGGCTCACGTGTTGTTGGATTACTGTGTTCAGGTCCAAGCTGGACTTCCAAAGCTGATGACCCCAAAAGTGAAGAATCTGAGTTGAGAGTGTTATTTATATGCCTTGGTGATCTTCTGAAGTGTGTTATTTTATTACTTTAAAGTGAAGAATCTGTGCTGAAAGTGTTTCGTATGCCTTGATCTTCTTCTAAAGTGTGCTATTTCACGTGCATTGATTATAGAAATTGTGCTATTTCATTAGCCTTGATGATCTTCTAAAGTGTGCAATTTTGAAGCCTCTATGACCGAAATTGTACTCTTTTATTAACCTTGATGATTCAAAGTGTGCTATTTCATGAGCTCTGATGATCCAAAAGTGTGCTTTGAATTTGCGTCGATGATCCAAAAAGTGTGCTATTTCATTAGCTTTGAGGATATTCTAAAGTGTGCTATTTTACTAGCCTTGATGATCGAAATTGTGCATTTTCATATGCTTTTGTGATTTAAAAGTGTGCTATTAAGTGAATTCGTGGATTATGGAGCTGATCAAGGCAAATCGTTTTTGTGCGAAGTTCACGTGGATCTTCTCATGTGCTGTGTTGCTGTTTTTGGTGCTCACTACAAATGGATTTACGGAAACGAAGCTGATAACGAGAGATGGTAAGTCATTTTCTTTTTTGTCCTATTAGCCGAGAAAAATGTTACACGATATTTTTTGTTAATTGTTAATGTTAATACAAAAAAGGCTAATTTACGACTAAATTCTAATTAAAAGACTGGGGCTGGGGAGCCCAGTCGGTTGGGCATTCGCCTAGCATGCGAAAGGTCCCAGGTTCGTATCCGGGCATCGCCAAACTAACTGCCGACCTATAAACGGCCCGTGCAGCCAAAAATGTCCGACGGATAATACCCCGTGTAGAGGGAGTGCACGTTAAATATGCTTCAAAGTCCCAACGCTGCGTACGATGTCGCACTTAACGGTTGCGTTGGGTGCCTACTCAGGTGTCGGCTCGTCACTTGACGTGGTTCAAAAATACGACGCCCGTCGCCAATAGCCCTCGTGTAGCTCTAGTGCGACGATAATTAAAAAAAAACTTAAAAAACTAAACTGATTAAAAGACTAAAGTTACGAAAAAAAGTCTAATTATAATCTGTAGATTTTACTTAGGCTAGGTATTGGCTCTACTGTAACATTAACATATGTTACACGATATATCGTGTTAATATACCGGGTGGTTAATAAATAACGCTCGCTATTCGGAGTGGTCTGTAGCTTGAATGAATAATCCGAATGCAACAAGCATTGAGACACTTACTAATCAAGAAGGGGGAAAAGAATGGAATCATACAAAAGAAACTCGTCTCTTGACCAGGGTCCTAAATTTCGAGGCGTAATTGGCTGTGATGGCCGTAATTGGCCATAATTGACTACGCCTCGTAATTTAGAACCCTGGTCAAGGGACAAGGTTCTTTTTTACGATTCCATTCTTTTCCCCCCTTCTTGATTAGTAAGTGTCTCAACGCTTGTTGCATTCGGATTATTCATTCAAGCTACAGACCACTCCGAATAGCGAGCGTTATTAAATAACCACCCTGTAGATCTTAAAAAAAAGCCTAATGCAAGAGCTTAGTGGAAGAATGTGCTATGTGACAAAGGAGTTAAAGGTTTTAATTTGCACCTAGTTCCGTTATAAAACAGTACTTGCAAGCGGTAAAAAATATACTTAAAGTTTATGAAAATGGGAAACTTGTTACATTTAAGGTGTACGTATACACTTGAAATTTTTTCTCTAATATTTCACTTAAAAATCCAATTTTTTTTATATTTGATATAATTCATAAGTTTGAGGGTACGTGTAAAAATATTTATAAAAAATTAAAATGATAATTAATTAATTAACATTTTATGCATTAATTAGCATGTTTTTTAAACACTCATAACTCAAGAACTAAATAACTTAGACCTATACAATTACCATGCAAATTGATCACCAATTCATTCTGAAGTGCATGAACCTCAAATTAAGTTTGTGCCTCTTTTAGTTTTTTATTTATAATTTTTTTATAATAAGCAACATTAAAAAAATCCATTTTTTTAGAAAAAAAATAACTTTGACATGTAATATAAAATGAATTTAAGAACCAAATCTTCTTTTTTGAGGTTCACGCCCTCCCCCAACTTATTCCACAAATAAATAAATCATTCGTTTGACAAAATGTTAATTTTAACTTTAGTTATCTTTGTTCAAGCAAAGTAACACATGAGAAAAATGAAGTTTTGAGAAAATTGAGTTTAAAGGTTATAAGAGCTACCTAACTTTCATGGTTTGGAAGATTAGAAAAACCTCTAACTTTTTATTAAAGTGGAGTGTCAGTACAAACTTTACATCATTTTAAAGAGGAAGAATTGGAAATTCTAATTAACTTAAAACCAAAAAATGCCTAATTTGGTTATTTTTGGCCTTTTCTAGTGTGTGTGTGTATACCTTAAAGGAAGGAATTGACACGCAAATCGCGATTTTTTTTTTCAAAAGTGTCACGTAGCCCATATTCCGCTAAGTCCTACAATAGTGATCCGTATAGATTTTACTCAGAGCCTATAGGTATATTTAGCTCTACTAACCTTAGCAAAATTGTGACACTCTTAGGCTACGTCCTGACTATGCCACAAAGGCAACAAAAGCAACAAAAAACCGGTCAACAACCACCGCCATTTGTACATGCATGCGTCAACGAAAACATTGACGCACGGTTACTGCACCTCAACTGTGACGCACGGTGTTTTAGCTTATTAACGCATGCTTCAAATGTCTACGAGAATACTCTGATTCGGTGTGTGTCGCGCTATGGTAACTTGAGAGAGAAAAACCGAATTTATCATTTGGAACTTTTCAAATAACCAAATCGGAAGCCAAAAAAGAAATTAAAATTCCACTCTCGCCAAGTAACCCTGAAAAAAGTTGCAAGTAAAGAGATCCAACAACTTTGGCAACTTTTGCATTTAAAGCCATGTTAACTTGTTGTAGGGTTGCTATTGTCAATAAAAAAATAAAGAGAAAAAAAATAATAAAAAAGGTAATTGAAGTAGAAGTACATAAACTACTTTCCAATCAATTGAATTAAAATTAAATTTTCAAGACTGTAAATTTCTGCATTTAGTTTGGGATTTGTGCAAAGTATTTTTGCTTGTGTTTTATTAATCCTTTTTTTAAACTTATGCGTGACTTAAATGTTATTTTGTCAACAGCGGAGTTTTAAAATAATATTTATAATTTGGTGGACAAATTTAGATTTTGATATTTTGAATGATATTTGTTTTAATATATAGAGATTAGGTTTCATTTTTTAGCATTAATATTTTTTTGACAATGTAGTAGGGGTACTTTAAGTACATTTTTAGAAATCAATTTAATACACAATATAAATTATTAGTAAACTTATTTACTAGTAAAGATTATTTATTTTTATTTATTTATTAAAATATCATTTATATAATATTTTGAATAATTATTGTCTTATTTTAAAAAAATGTAGCACTTTTTATTTGACCTTTATTGATTCTGTGCTTGACTCAAAATGATTTTTTATTAAAAAAATTTAGCTGTAACACGTTCTTTTTATTATAAGGCTTTTCTTTTTTTATATATAGGAAAATTTTAATTTGTTATTTAACTCTTAATATTCCGTAAACACGTAAACACGGGTTTCCGTAAACACATTCCGTAAACACGGGTTCGTATACGGGTCCGGTAGGTCATTAATATACTCAGCTCTTCATTTTGGGCAAACTTTAATTAGTATGAAAAATATAAAAAAAATGAATAAAAAAACCTCAAAGTATTTCCAATTCAAATGTAATAAAAGTTAAAAATCTGTTATTAAAACCAACAATTAAATTTGTTTACACTGAGTTTTAATATTACTAACCAAATTAAATTTTTTCATTTCTATGTTGAAATCGCTAAAGCAAGCGATGAAATATTTTCATCCCATTCCACGTTTCTAGCACAACACCAGCATCGGTTTAAATGTCCAGAAAAGACATTACGCATGCGTTTAAAAAAAACCCTACGATTTGGCGAAAACACCGGCCGGTATTGCATCGCTTGGCGGTGGCCAAGTTTTGTTGCCTTTGTGGCGTTTAGCGTCGTAGTCAGGACATAGCCTTTGAGATATGGTGATAAACCTCGTTCATCAAGGTCATTATCGCTATTGACTTAGAGGGAACTATATTGGCACTAAATTGCCTCGGGTGGGAAATTGAAAATCTCTTCAAAAAATACTAGTTGTCGTAACTGTAGTTAGAGTACCTCAACATTGATTTGTACTGATAATTTTATTCAATACCATAATCTAGGATGGGCCTATATGGTATGTGTATTAAGAAATATACGTTCAGTTTGACCCTAAAATTTTATCATTTGGAACCAGGGTTCGAAATTTACGCTCGCTAGAGACGAAAAATGCGAAAAAATCTTTCAATTTTGCGATAACAAAATAAATTTAGTCGTCGCAGTATTATTGCTACTAGGTATTTTTTGTTATCGTGGTTTCCAACAATCTCGCCAAAAATAATCACGAATTTACAAATATTCCTCGATTCTAAATTTGTAAAACTTTAATTGTGATTGCATAAAATATTTCAAATTCGGCGGTCCTAGAATCACACAACTCGAAGACAACTCGTTCTAGAATCACACATAAGGCGATCTGCAAATTGATCTGTAAACTTCGGCAAACTCCGTAAAATCTCCACATATCGGCAGTTGCAAAATCCCAAAATTGCAGCGATTCTAAAATGTAGAAACTCCGCCGATCTAAAAACTTAAAAAAAAACTGAGATGACCATAATTTCCAAAAACTCCTGCTACGACAAATTGTAATTTCTTAAATTTTAGAATTTTATTTATTGTGGAACTTAGATGATTCTATAAGCATGCAACTCCAACTTTAAAATCGCCCAGTTTGGAGAATTTGTTTAACGTATTTTTATTTAATATATTCTGTTTAAAAATCAGGGTTGCCACAGTCCTTAAAAAGTGCTTGAAAAAAAAACATTGATTTTCAAGGTCTTAAAAGTGCTTGAAAAACATTATCAACCTTGAAAAGTCCTTAATTTTTAGGGCCGATGAATATATCGTGACCGTTTATTCCAGGGATTGGGAGTAACGTGTTACTTGCAACACTTACTTTTTTTTGGTAACACCAAAGTAATGCTGTTGGATTTTTCAGAAAGTAACTGTAATTGCAACTCAGTTACTTTTATTGGTACCGAAGAAACGAAAATTTTCGTTACTTTTCTGGTACTCCTCGCGTCGTTCTTCACGGATCTTTTCGGTAGCTAAATGGTTATTTTATAACATGTATTTAAGTTCGTTTGAAAGTTAGAGCTCTTATTCGTTTTCTAAATTAATTTTTAAAAACTGTCGTGGAATTTAGGTGCATTTTTGAATGTACAGTCCTTGAAAATGGAGAAATGTATCATTGAAAAGTCCTTAAATAATCCTTGATTTTTGTTTAGCAAATAATGTGGCAATCCTGAAAATGCTCCTAAATAACGTGCATTTACGCCTAGTGTTTGAAGTTTGTTAGCACGGAATAGCTCCTAAATTTATTTATCCAATTTCGAACACTGTTTGGAACAACATGAAGATTATATTATCCTTTAACAAAAATCTATTTATAAAAAAAAGTGAAGTTCTCGACATGCAATAAAAATTAGCCCCAGAACTTGCCACATAAAGCACAAATTACGAATCCCACCTGATCAGTCAATTTTTGTGTGATATTTCGGCAGTGCTGACATCTGTAAAGTAAACGGAGAACTAATTCATTACCTTAATTTTTCTTGCAGCAGATCTAATTTTTGTAAACATTTTTTATTATTTTGCTTTTAATATAATTTTATTTTGAATTTGAAAGAAATGAGCATTTTGTTATTGACGTAGTGGAAATTTCCGCCCGTCTGTTCAACTTCGGTTTGACCTGTCTGATTTTTTAAAATTATTTTTTTGTTTGAAAGGCTATGGTATCAGAGTAAACTATTTTATACTTTTCGTCAGTCTGTCTGTCTGTATACTTTCAATCCCTTCATCAACTTTCTTTCCAAGTGTTCTATTTCCAAGATTTTTGTTTTTGTACCATAAAGATCAGAGATCTACCCAATACTTTTTGTTCGTCCGTCCTGCTCTCATCTTTTAGATTTGATCTAACCGAGAGAGGCTTCATGAAAGGGTCTTTTGTGTCTTATCTTACATTTCACTCGAGTCCTTTTTAAATGTGATACACTTTATCCATCACCAATATCATTCATCAGTTTTAAATATGCTGTATTTCCGTTTTTTGAAGGACATAGTTGTCGCTTATTTGAAAAAAAAATATGAGTTAACCCTTATTCTCATAAAGTTGCATATATGCTACCTGGGGTTTTCCCCTACTTTCTGTTTGTTAAGTGACGTCAATGAGTATGTTGCATTGTTATTTGTTAGAAGAACAGTATAGAAGCTTCGTTCAGATTGAAAAAATGTACAAAGTTAAAATTATTTTTGTTTTAGAGGAATTAGGTAACTTGTTGGGTTGTTGTATTTGTGCATCATGTCTCGTCGTCTGTACAAGGAAAGTTCATTGAATTATTTTTCATATTTTTTTTTTTACTTTGAAAAATATTTTTCACATTTCTTATGTTCTGTAGTTTTAAAAAAATTGCTTAAGTTGTTGGATTACCACTGTTTTTGGAAAAAATACAAGCTAAAAACTGAAGGTTGCATATATACTACCTTTTATAAAACTCTAATTACTGCACTAATTATTTTAAAAAGGTTATGACATTAATAATCTTTATTTTAGCTGTAAAAAAAACAGTAAAAAATTGAAAATTAGAAAAATTAAAAAAAATCGATGATCATGAGAATAAGGGTTAATAAAAATTATCAGTTAAATTGGTTTGCTGTAATGTATGTATGGGAGAGATGTATGATGAGAGTTTTATTTTGTTTTTAATGTATTTGACCTATATTTTATGCGTTGAATTTTTTTTGTATGAATAGTACTATTACTGGGGTGGGGTATATATGTAGAATCATAGATGCTGAACTCTGAAATACCCTATATTCTTTCGATTCTTATTTTTTAAGCGGTAAATTTGTAAGACTTTTTGCATTAAAACAGAAGTTAGTAAATAATACAGTGGGCTGGGGAGCCCAGTCGGCATGCGAAAAGTCCCAGGTTCGGGTCCGGGCATCGCCAAAATAACTGACGACCTATAAACGGCCCGTGCAGCCAAAAATGTCCGACGAATAATACCCTGTGTAGAGGGAGTGCACGTTAAATAGCCTCCAAAGTCCTGACGCTGTGTACGATGTCACCCTTAACGTTTGCGTTGGGTGCCTATTCAGGTGTCGGCTCGTCACTTGACTGTGGTTCTAAAATACGACGCCCGTCGCCAATAGCCCTCGTGTAGCTCTAGTGCGACGATAATTCGAACTAAACCTAAACCTAAATAATACAGTTAATTATTATTGCGCAGAATAGCCCTCGTGTTGCTCTAGTGTGACGATAATTCAAGGCAACTCTTTGATACTCTCCGAAGAAAAGTTCAGCTTGGTCATTTTGTTGCTGGTTGAATGTAGAAATCCTAACCAAAGCGTTTATAAGGTCGTTCATTATTAAATCGCACTTGAGCGATGTTTGGGCGCTCGAGCAATTTCAAGATAGCAGGTTGTGGGTGGATCAATTTCCAGCGGATCGTGTTAATGTGTCGGTAATGCTATTTCTATGACGCATTTCGCGGCAACAAAATATTTCACCTCGAGGCCTATCACCTAGATTGGTTGGATTAAATTCGCAGTAATACTTCACAAGCTTTTACAAGCGTTAGTTGGAATTATCGTCGCACTAGAGCTACACGAGGGCGTCGTAATTTCGAACCACAGTCAAGTGACGAGCCGATACCCGAGTAGGCACCCATAGAGTTAGGAAGGAGAGATAGAGGGGTCTATGGGAGTTCAAATGTTTTGAAGCAGGGCTGTCAGGTTTTTCGAGCTACTGCGCATCACATACTGGCACTGAGGTATCCCAAGATGCACCGCTCTAGCGTGTTTGAGCTACTGCGCATAACATAGGACCGAATTGGCACTGAGGTATCCCAAGATGCACCGCTCTAGCCTGCTTCATCTGTGCGCTACTGCGCATATACATGGACCTCTCTATTCTCTTTCCTAACTCTATGTAGGCACCCAACGCAACCGCTGAGGGCGACATTGTACGCAGCGTTGGGACTTTGAAGCATATTTAATGTGCACTCCCTCTGCACGGGGTATTATTCGTCGGAAATTTTTGACTGCTCGGACCGTTTATAGGTCGGCAGTTATTTTGGAGACGCCTGGTCCCGAACCTGGGACCGAACTGATATTCTCGCATGCAAGGCGCAAGCCTTAACCGCCTGGGCTCCCCAGGTTTTTGGCTACAAACCCCGTAATCTTGATGCCCAGTTAAGTAACAGGGCCAACAACAAGCCGCCAATCAGCGCAACGACATCTTACGTGACGTCAAGATCGACAAATACGCATTACGCGTGGACAGTTACGTACATAAAAAAAAATTAGTTAAAATAAATTCAAAAGGAAAATTTAAAATTCGATAGCTGAAACAATTTCGTGTAAAAATATTGTTTCTGTACATCAAAAATAATGTATTTTTTAACGTCTGAATCATTTTATGTTCTTTTAGTAGTTTTATGAATAAAAATAATTACAAAAAATATTTAATATATTTTAACTGCTGTTGAAAAGTTAATGTGAAATCTTTTCTAAGTGATAAAATAGCTCTAGCGCGACGATAATTCAAAATCTAACCTAACATAAGTGATAAAATATTCTGTTATTTCTTTGGTTTCGCTGTTCACATTTGTAACTCCTGTTTCGAAATATTTCAGCAAACATTATCTCTTCCTTTGGTTATAAAGGAGTTGTTTGTAAAGTTGTCTGCTTCATATTCAGCGAACAAATTACGACTTGATAAATTATAACTGTTTTTTTTTTCTTGTAAAAACTGTCCTTGACTTGTCCTTATCCGATGGTGAATATTTTTATTGCTACTCCTTTTTATCATCTTAACTGCCAATTAGTTATTTGAAAATAATAAATGTTGAGACATTAGAATTTGATACACAAAAAACTCCACGTGATTCAAAGTTTTTATTGAAAAAGTTATTTTAGAACATTTAAAGTTTACTATTAGAACTCTTAAAACTAAATTTATTTTAGAACATTTTACGTTTTTTCCCATCCCCATTTCGCGTTCGCAAGCGATAAAATCGCCAAAAATAAACAACCGGAATATTTTTTAATGGTAACCTTTAACTTGGTATACTGTGGTGTATCAACTGTGTATACTGTGTTTGGCTACCAAAGATTCGAGATTTTTTTCGAGATTTGAGCCCGCGAAATGGAAAAGTACCTATTTTTTTTATCACTATGATTTGTTTTATATTTATTGGTTCCGGTAATATTCGTTACGGTGTTATATATAATCGAAGTGTTAAATACTAATACAATGGGGTTGTTTCACGGAATATCTGGCAATAGCTCTGCGGTTTTGTTTTCATGTCTCAACAGTGTTGCTACCAGTTTTAGGAGAAAAACACTACGAAAAAATACCACTTAATTCTAAAATTACAAAAACATCCCTAAAAATACTAGCAAAGCGTTTCACGTTTTTTTAAGTCACTAAAACAATTCCAAAATGCAGCTAGTATTTTTACGATATTTTTTTGTAATTTTAGAATTAAATGGTATTTTTTCGTTGTGTTTTTCTCCTAAAACTGGTGGCAACACTGTTGAGAGACATGAAAACAAAACCGCAGAGCTATTGCCAGATCCTCCGTGAAGCAACCCCATTGGATCTTTACACTTGTGATGGAAGTGAAAAACCTTACTTATTTTCAATCAAGTATAGTGACGGCTACAATTACAATGTATGGCAGCAAACATTATCCACAAATTCGTTTATCATTGCCACTACTTGATTGAAAGCAGCATCTATAAAACCGTAACTCCGGTTTCTGCATTCGTTGCATATAGCTATATTCGTTGCATATGCATTCCTGAAACCGAACAATTCCGGTGATTTATAAATTGCGAAACTTTGGCGAACTTCGTAAAATCCCCGAAATTTGCGACTTTTGTAAAATTTTAAAATTATGTCGATTGTCAAATTTAGGAACTCTAACGATTTAAGAATCAAGACATCCGCAATATCCACTGTGAGTTCTTAATATTTAGAACTCCAGCTATTCTAAAATAGAGAATCTCCGGTGAAAGAGGGTATAGAAGAGGGGTCTGGAGAAAGAGGGGTCTGTCAGTCCCATAGAGCTAATGCATTAGTTTTGAAATCACAACTTTTTTTGTAAAATAATTGGTTTACCATGTTAACCCATTTTCACCAGGTTTGGGGATCATCATAACATCAATTTAAAACAAAATTGAAAAGAAAATAACATCTGGTTAATTAATTATTAATTGATACAGGTTTATAATAGTATCGCCATCTGCTGTATATTTTTAGCATTAAAAAAACTTCAAAAATATATAATTAAAAAACTATATACCATTTTCGTTTCAAATTTGTTTCATTTCGATGTTATGTTGATTCCCATTATCTGGGGAAAAATTGCTAATATAGCAAAGCAATACTTCTGCGGAAGTTGTGATTCCAAAACTAATGCATTAGCTATATGGGACTGACAATCCTTCTTAAAAACACGCAACTCTAGCTATCTTAAAATCACCTAGTTTAGATCTGTATACACTAGACTACCAAAGTCCCTGTGGAGGATATTTAAAATAGGTATTTTTTCAATAATTAAAAAAAAATGCTTTTATAGGTAATGTAATGTTTCTAGTTTTTCAAGTTAGTAGCGCAGATTGCTTTTAATTTTTGTTTAAATTCCAATTTCAAACACTGCAGGTAAAAGAACCAATTGACTTTTAACATTGGCCCTGCGATTATTAGGTGCATATTTTGTTCCTTACATATAGCTCTTTCATTTAAACTGAGAATATTCCAAAATATTATAAAATACTTTTACAGTGTGATTTTTTAAAAATATTTATCAAAAAAACACACAAAAAATCAGATTTAAAGTTGTATAATTTTTTCTAGTAGAGTTTTTAAAATTCCTCAGTTTAAATCAAAGAACTATATGTAAGGAACAAAAAAAAAAGTTCATACTGATATATCATATATAGTTCCTGAGAAAAATGTTCCTAAAGTTCGGAAAATTAACATGGGCGAGATAGAACCATCCGACTCCCTTTAGTTTGGGTCAAAAATGTCGATTTTCTGTTTTTCTTTTATTTTTAATCTGCATATCTATAGCTTTAATTTAAGCAGATTAACGATTTCTGTTTAGTAGTTTTCTTTTTATAATCATTTTTCAGAAACTCTGCATATCAGTTCTTAACTATACCTTAATTTTCTTTTGCGTTTCCTGAAATATAAGGTTTTTCAACAGTTAGGAACATTTTTCTCAGGAACTATAAAATATATCAACATATTTTGTTTTATTATTTCTTCCCCATTAATAGCTCTTTTATTTAAACTGTGGAATTTTAAATATCTAGTTTTTTTAATACATATTTTAAAAAAATTACTGTAAAAGTGTTTTTTTATACTGCGGAATATCTTCAGTTTAAATCCAAGAGCTATATTAAGGATCGAAGAGCTATATGTAAGGAACAAACTATAAAAAAAATCATAATGATATCTGGTATAGTTCCTGAGAAAAAAATGTTCCTAAAGTTAGGAAAATTAACATGGGCGAGATAGAACCATCTGGCTCCCTTTAAAGTACTTATCAGCATTCCTTCGCTAAATATATATGTATCCAATTTAGCAAACAAATGAATCAAGTTTTTTTTAGCGTGCAATCCTCAATTAAACACACTCGGAGATAAAAATTAGTGTTCTTAGGAATACAAATGCAGACGTTTCGAACTAATTCCAGGTATTCTGTTCTTTAATCTTTTAATTGCATTCGGTTAAACTCACGAAATATTTAATTGTCAGGTCCGCAAATAGCAGTAAAAACGGTATGCGGAAAATATTTATATGTAATTTACTGGATTATTGTTTTAAATTTAGGCCGTTGTTTGCATTTTTATAGGGAATATTAAAATAAACTTTGTATGGGATTAATACTACATTAAGGTTTTTTCTGGATTGTTTTAATGCCGGATTGGTATGTTTCGCGTTTCGAGTGGCAATAGAAACGAAAATTAATTAATTGATTTTCCTCCTTTTTAATTAGTTTGTTGTGTCCATGTTACAATATAGGCTCCGGTTACCTACATTGATTCACCAATCGGAGAGGAATAAAAAAATTGAGAAATAATTTGTTTTAATTAATTGCCAAAACGTACTTCTTATGAATATGTAATTGTTTTAAATATGTGTATATGAAGGAATATAATGACATAGAACTTTCTATCGGGAGTAAAGAGGTTATTGCCATGGCATGCAAAACTTAGTATTTAAACTTAGTTTATCTAAATAAGCAAAATGTAGGGCAATTGTGAAAACCATATTGCTTAAAAAATTTATGCCGAACAAATTAATTTAGATAAAATTAAACGTTCTAAACTCAGTTGACATTTTTTTGATTCAGAACGAAAGTTATTAATTAATAAAATTCTCAAATGGGATTTTAATGGGCTAATTCCTTATTACTAGAACATGCATGTTTTGGCCTTCAGCTCAGGTTTGGTCATCTACATTCGACCATTGTTTAAACATTTTCATGGAGCTTCCTTTCGAGTTTTTTTTAAACGCACGAGACTTTTCATAATGTGTACGATTACGTGTATATTCTCTAATAATTTTTTATTGGGGGACAAAACAGTCATTGTGTTTGACGTCACAATTGAAACGCTTATATTCAAATAGATTATTTGTTTTATACTTATCTCTCTGGTGTGTAATGTGTATTACACACCAGAAAGTTAAAATTTTTGTTTCATTTGTTTACTATTTTAAATTCGTAATTTAATTTTTCTTGTATTTACACCGATTTTCTTCGATTTTTTTCCCCACAAATTGGTTATTTTTTTTCAATTTGTTATGATGAGTTTCTTTGTACGAGTAAGCGATTTGTAATGCTTATTTTAAATTTCACGCGCATTCACCATGAGACTTTTTAAGTAGAGAAATATTTTTGTTTAAATTGGGTTTAACTTACGATTTGTTATTTGATAAAACGTTTTATTTCACTGAATTATCATTCTAGAATGCCTTATTAAAATATAATTTTTTAAAATAAGTTTTTCCCACAGTGATTTATTTAACATAATTGAGTTTATTGTACAAAAATATAAATTTCAAATTCCATACAAAAAAATAAGTGTAATAAATTATAAATAAAATAGCTTGATGGCAAATTTTCTCTTCCGGTGGGAAATTTGAAGATTTTAGTAATTCTTAAACTATTCATTCTTACTATTGTTAACTCATGAGAAAATGTCAACCTTGGCTACTTATCTCCCTTACTGAAGCAAAATCGTCGTCGGAACATTGACATTGTTGAACTATTGTCCATGTTGAGTAGCTAGTTTTACAATGTTTACCTTTACCTTTACAGTGTACCTTTCAAGCAAACTTGGCACTTATTTATGTATCCTATAGAGGAATTTATGGGTTAACCTAAAGAATCGTACCCGGCAATTTTACACCAAATCTGGTAACCCTGACACAATGGTATTATGGCAACCTTTAGCGAAATAAGCGTATAATTCTGAATTTTTTTTCTTTTAATCTTTTATTATTAATTACTTGCTTAACGATTTTAAATAATTATTTACTTTTTTAAAATCAATTCTTCGGCATTTTAACGTAAATCTGGTCTGCAATTTGATGAATTCTTCCTGGTACGAAAAAGTTTATTTTCTTGGTCGGCCATTTTGTTTGTTGTCATTTTGACTTGACGAAATTTTTTTAAAAGTAGCCAAATACGAGCACGATTCTTTAGGTTAACCGGGAGTTATAGTGCTTTTATACAGAAAAGAAAAAAGTGATGACTAATAGTAGATTTGGCAACTTGGTGAATACGTCCTTTCACTTTCTAAAGCAATTTCGTACCAATACAGTGACCTCTACCAGAATATCCTCTTCACTTTTGTTAAAAATACTTTGCATATACTCTATATCAACACAGTTTATAAGACAAGACATTAGTATGTCTTGGAATTGTAATTTTTATGAAAATGACATTTAACATTTGATGAGGGACTCGACAATTTAGTGGAATTTGAGGTTTTGAGCAGTGAAAATACATATTTTTTTTTGTGTGTGCTATCAATAAACAAACAAGCTGTTTTTTGTTAAAAAATAAAAACAATCTGTTTTAACATTCGTAATAATCCAGTATGTCTCTTAAATTTAACCACTGATACAACTTAATTTTTTTCAAACTTCTGAAATCTGCTTTACCCTCTTGTTACATCATTCTTTGTAATACAATAAATCAGCTGCTTGGTATATCGATATTTTTTAGAAGCGTAAACATTTTATAGTAGAAAGTATTTACTTTATTGTATTAAGTTGTTGTTGTTGTTACTAATTCCAATCTGGTCTGACTCCGTCAAACCAGATCATTGAAACCGTTGACATTAAGAAAGTCCGAAACTAAAAGGGGAGAGGAATGAATGTCCTCCCAGTCCAGTCCTAAACAGTTCAGGATATGATCAGGTGATGCCTGGTTTTGCTGACATTTAGGGCATAGGGGGAAGATCTTTTGATTAGCTGAAAACGTGAGACTTTTCAGGTGTCCACTGGCAAGTCGGGACAAGCAAGTGTCGGTCTGCCTGTTACCAGGAAGAGAGAGTCCTGGTCTTTTTGGTTTGTACCAGTAGTGAGTAGGGGGTTTTAGCCACTTTTGTTTGTTCTGAGCTTTTTGCCTTGCAAAGAGTTCTAGGTAAGTAAGCTCTGAGGTGGAGGGGACTGGATGGACTAGTCCTTCCTTTGCAAGAGTGTCAGCCAATTCATTTCCGTGGATATCAACATGGGACGGGATCCATTAAGTAAAATAGTAAAATGAAGTTGTAAACTGAACAACTGAATTCTACAAAGGTACACGTATGTGTATTGTTCGCCTGTCACTTCTTAGCATCCTTTTTTTTTTGTGGCTGTACGGGCCGTTTATAGGTTAGTTATTTTGGCGATACCCGAACCTGAGGACCTTCCGCATGCTAGGCCTAACGGACTGGGCTCCTCAGCCCCCCCGGGGAACTTTATAAGTTAAAATATAGCTATGCAATAATAGTGATCCTGATGCAAGTTCGAACTGCCCTTCAGTTGAGAAAATGTTACTAACCTTAAAGAAATCTGCGCCTGCAAAAGAAATAAATCGCCAAATATAGTAACTCTGGCTTAAACCAAAATCTTCCTGACCCCTTTTCGTTTGACGAGTGATAGTTTAAACTCGTCTAAAATTCATGTCATAGATGCCAAGAAGTGGTAGGAGGACTATACCTCTGGAGCGAAGAGGTTATTGTCCTTGATGTACCTCTTTTGAAATGTTGTCATGACATTTTTCAGTGGATTGAATGTCGGTTTTTCCCCCTAAAAAAAAATTCTAGATGTTTTTATTAACTCTGGATTAAACCAAAATCTTCCTGACCTCTTTCGTTTTACGAGTGATAGTTTAAACTCGTCTAAATTCATGTTATAGATGCCAAGAAGTGGTAAGAGGACCTCTGGAGCGAAGAGGTTATTGTCCTTGATGTACCTCTTTTGAAATATTGTCATGACATTTTTCAGTGGATTGAATGTCGGTTTTTCCCCCTAAAAAAAAATTCTAGATGTTTTTTTATTAAAATATGATACACACAAACTGGAGTGTTATTTTTTAAAAAAACTTTTGTAAATACTTAAGTGTTAGATGAATTTATTTCTTAAAAATGAAATGTTGTCTCTTCCACAGATATGAGATCATCTGTCGAAGTATTTAGTCAAATTCATGTGAAGTCATTTGGTCAGCTGCTTTTTGACATACAGAGGTATCAGCTTATAGTCGGAGCAAGGTAAAACAGTGATTTTTTATTTTAAATTTTATGTTATTTAACCATTGTTAAAATAGCTCTAAATATTTCATCCCTTGCTCTAAATTGTAACCGTACAATGGCTTCAATAATAGCCAGACTGCAAACAAAGCATTTAAAAGGTATGATAGTCTCAACTGAAGGACAAAGGCTGCTCAACACACTGCCCAAACTGTCCTGGTGTCCAACTGTCTGCGCAGCATATCTTTGGCTGCCCAGCAATTCAGGGCCAGGCTCTTCAAGATTAGCAATGAAGACCCAGAAGTTTTAATTTTCTCTGTAAAAGCAGTTAAAATCGCAAAAGCTGTCTATGACAGCTTCGGACATATATAATTTTTGCACATATCATGGACAAACCAACAAAAATTGCTCTTTATGCTTCTTAGAACCAAGAAAATATAAATTGAATTTTCATTTTATACTTATAAATAATTTAAATACACGGTGTCCGTAAAAGAATGCCCGAGTTTTAATGGTATATTACAGGAGTTTATTTTATACTAAATATAACAAATCATACATGACATTGAAGGAAAAGTAACCTAGTTTTTTCTACAAGTGCTCAATGTATGCGCCTTTAGTGATACGGCACACATCCAAACGAAAATGCAATTCTTTCCATACTGTCTGCAGCAAGTCCAGAGTAATGGAAGCCTGTGCAATTCTACCTTTTAAGGTTGGTAAATTGTGGGGTTGGGGTGGAACGTAGACCAGATCTTTTACGAAGCCCCAAAGGAAGAAATCACGAAGCGTGATGTCAGGTCACAATTTGAAACTCGGACATTCTTTTACGGACACCCTGTATATTATTTTTTAGTTTATCCTTTTGTTACTCTTTCCTTCAGGGATTATTTGTTTCGTCTGAGCTTAGAAGGCCTGAAAAAGATGGAAGAAGCCCATTGGCCGGCGGCAGCTGATAACATCTCGACTTGTCTTATGAAGGGCAAGAGTGAGGTAAAAGTTAAAATTTAAAGACATTTTACTTTGTTAAGTTTTAATTAAATATTTATTTTAAAAGATAATGTTTTGAATGACTTTGTGTTACATGCTGTCTTGTGTTCTTAGATGGTAATTGTTTACTTTTAGATGATTTTTTTAATGAAATAAAAATATGTTTAATTATTGTAAAAATTCTTACTATATATCTGCACAAAATTGTTTTTTTAAATCTACCTAAATATATATATATATAATCAAAACTCTTAACTTCCCACTTTATCTTTTTCTTAGTGGAGGGAAATGTTACGTGGTTATTTACTATTACAAACATAAATTTTCACTTTAAACCCAACTTTTGTCCGTTAACTTATTTCCCAATTTTATTTCCAGTTAAGTACAGAAGGCTCCCCCTTATCCGCTTTAAAGGGCCAATTGTTTTATACTTGAAATGTCAAAAATTATAGCTAAAAATGACTTTCGTTATCGATCCCTCATCCATATGATTTTTACAAAAATAAATGGGCAAACTATGTGGCAAGTTTCTGTTGCTTCAAAAAAATAAAGTTATGTATTTTTTTAATGGTATGTAACTTGTAAGGTTTGAATACATTGAATAAAATGGTGCATTGCCTAAATTGTGAATTTATCTATAAGACAATATCATGAATGTATAAACATGTAATCCTTAATCCATGCAACATCTAAACCAGTGGTTCTCAACCTTTTAAAAGCTACCGCCCCCTTAAGGATTGAAAAAAATTTCACCGCCCCCTCTGTGAAAATCTTGTAATTTTCAAAGGTATATGGAAGAAGATTACTGAAAAGGCCAAACTTTTGAGTAATTTTTTCACACCAAATTTGTTTGAGGATAGTAACATTACTTTTTAAAAATTAAAATGACATGCAAAACAAATGCTTTAAATGTGATTTTATAAAGTATGTACACTTGATTTGATAATTGAAGACAAAAACAGCAAAAGAATACCGCACTACTAATGGAATATCAAACAAGAACATCAGTGAGATGGTTGTGCTTGATGGTTCAAAGTCAGTTTCTGAAAGTTTGGTTCAATGTTCTTAGAGAGATTAAGATGCAGGTCTCTTTCTACAATTTGGAGTCTACATCTCTTTTCTGAAATTAGTTCAATAACAGCTCTGAAACCTCTTTCACAAAGGTAAGAGGAAGGAAGGGCAATCAAAAATTTCTTCACGGCGGACCACAATCCTGGATAGCAGCAACTGATATTAGTTTGAAGCCAAAATTCTGTGAGACGATCGTTATGAAAGTTGACTTTCATAGTTTCATTTGGTGAGAGTTCTACCAATTCCTCCTGAATATATAGATCTCTGCTTTTTCAATATCATAAATGGGTTCAAGATCTAGTGGGGGATTTCCATTGCCAATATATCCTTACAACATAAAGAAAAATCCTCGTGCAAGGACTCAAGGTGTTGAAAGTAAACAAGTTTTTTTTTATCAAAAGGTATTTCATTGATTGCCCTTATGTAGCACAAGCTCATTTAAGTTTAGGAACTAGCTAAACTCATTTCTACCAAAATTCTGCTGCCATAAAGAGTTTTTTTTTAAAAAAAGGCAGAAACGACAGATTTTGTGGTGATTAAATTAAGATTTTAAACTTGAAGTTGCAAATTCACAAAATTAAATTTTGCAAATAAATCCGTTATATAAGAAATATCCATCTTAAACTGCATCAGTCTCTCTTTTAAAACTACAACTTTCTTTTCGAAAAATTCTAGTACAGAGTCGAAAAGATCCCAGAACCTATTGAGTCAGGCAACTTTTGGAGAGCCAGCAAATCTCTGTGAGTAGAAGCAAGCGATTAAATTCTTCATCATTGTCCTTACATAGCAGCCGGAATAACCGATCGTTGAGAGCATTGCTGTGAATTTTGTTTACAGCAGAGATGACATATTGTAAACACTGATGCAAACGGTCGCTAAGGTTTTTTTTTGCAACCAAATGCTGTCTGTGAATCACGCAGTGAACAGCTAATATGCCTGGGACTTCTTTCTCCAAATATGAGAAATTCACGATGACGGCCAACCATCGCAAGGGCTCCATCGGTGCCAACAGATATGTTCCCAAGAGGAATATTTTTTTCTTGAAAACAATCTTTGACAGTATTAAAAATAGACTGACCTTTAGTATCGGCAATCAAGCTTCTGGCAAAAAGCATCTCTTGAATAATTTTCCCTTCCTTCACAAACCGAATGTACGTTAACAATAAAGTCTCGTTAGTACTTGGCAAGGTTGTTTCATCAACCTGAAGAGAAAATTCGGTGTGCATCAAAAGGTTGCATAAAGAAGCTTCAACATCTTTCGACACCTCATCAATTCGCTGTGGCACATGTATCATTGCTTAACGGCACGTGTTTTATAACACTGGATACAGCTGGGGGGGGGGGGGGGGGTGCAAAACCGTTCATTATCACGAAAAAGAATTAAGAATGCACTTTCCAGATGGGCCAAAGAAAAATGCTTAGGTCGCCGGAAAAACAAACGAACATTTTAATTTTTAATAATACGAACACGAATACACGAATTGAATAAACAAGAAGCATTACAGGAGTACAGGACATATGAAGCACTGAAGATGGCACGGACAACAAGTGAGTTACTGAGAGAGCGGGGCTTGTATGATAGTCCTAACAATGGTAACCGGGTAATCAATTGTATATTTTCTTTTGGGACTTTTAAAATTAAGTTTGAATTCCCAAAATATGCTAATCGCCCCCCTACCACCCAAACATACCACCCCTACCCAACCACCGCCCCCTACCGCCCAAAACATTCCCACCGCCCCCAACCAGCCTACAACCGCCCCTGGGGGGCGGTAGCGCCACCGTTAAGAACCACTGCTCTAAAACTTAATTTCACTTCTCTAGTTTAACCTAATTTCTGCTTAACCGGCTTGCCCCCTGTCCCATTTGATTCAAACAAAAGGATGTCTACTGTATTCAGGGTTGTTAAAAAACCCGTTTTTTTTCATGAAAAACCCAACCCACTAGGGTTTTTTCAGGGTTTTAGGTATTTTTGGGTTTTTCAGGATTTTAAGGTCTTTTTTATGGTTTTTCATAATTAAAAAAACTGAATTCTTTAAATTACTATATAAATGTAAATTTAAATTAATAAATGTATTGTCTAGAACCAAGTATTGTTTGTGTATGTGTAAAATTATATAACCAAAATATTGCAATGATAGAAATTTAAATTGAAATTTAAAAATAATAATTATTAATTAAATTAAATTGTTATATAATTAGTATACATTTAAATTTGTAAATGTAATTTTAAAATTTAAGGTACAAAAATGTAAAAGTGTGTTAATAAAAATAAAGTATAATTAACAAAAATTTATCTGAATTTTTTATTATTTTTTTGTATAAAAAGTTGTTACTTTTAAATTTTCAGTAAAGGCAATTTTAACTTCAATTGCCCACTTGGGTTTTTTGAAGTGTTTTTTTTTTTTTAAAAACCCACGCAGGTTTTTTCGGGTCGGGTAAAATCATAACTACCCTGACTGTATTAGTTTTTAAATCGTTGCCTTTCACACTCAACTAAATACCATCTAATCTAGATGATCTTGTGAAGCTTTCTTGCTTGAATACTAAGGTTTTTTTTTAGTTGTACCTCTTAAAAGTTTATTATTTGAACTTGCAATGTTATGTATTGTAAGTAAATACTTTAATTTGTGTTCATATTTTAGGATGAGTGTATGAATTACATAAAGGTGCTGGTTAGTCATGGTGAGGAGATATTTGTCTGCGGAACAAACGCCTTTTATCCGGAATGTTCCAGAAGAGAGGCAAGTTTTTACATATTCTAAACAATTTTCTTTTGTTCATCACCAAGGGTATATGCAGAAGGAAATTTTGGCCCATTTACAAACCATTCACAAAATTCCATTCCCGAAAAATGGACCCTTCAGGAAATTCCTTGTTGAAAAAATGGACCCTTCACAAAATTTTGGTTTCAAAAACCCTATCTTTCATCATCAATTTCCAGTTTGTAAAACAGAATTTATAAGTTCAGCCGAACAAATCAAACAAATCTTCCATCTTAACCAATTCCCGCCGATCAAGATAACTACGGATCATTGCCTAGATATTTGGGAATAATATTAAACGTTGCCCACCATTATTGATGTATTTAAATCATTTAGTAGTAGAAGAATAGTATTGCCATCTATAAGTTTCGTATAAATATTCAACAAGGTATCCGACTGAGTGTGAGGGCTTTTTTTTAAAAAAAGGTCACTAATGTTGTTGTTTTTTGTTTTAAGGCTATGTCCTGACTACGCTACAAACGCCACAAAGGCAACAAATTTTGGCGACTTGGCAGAGTCAGTCCCCATGCTATTGCATCGCTTGGCGCCCTTGGCGGTCGCCAAATTTTGTGGCGTTTGTTGTCGTAGTGAGGACATAGCCTAATGGAGTTAAAATTATGGGCTAGATGGTTGTTTCAATAAATTTACGTAGAACTTTACGTAAATTTACTTTTACGTAACGTACGACTTTTTACGTAAATTTTTTCAATATTTTCATCTTTTATGTATATTAAAAAATCCTCTGAGGAAAATAAACGCAAGATACTTTTCTGTGTTTTGATCTAAAAGCTCTTATCTCAAACGTTCACTGAGATACAGCTAAACAAGACTTTTATTCCATATTTTGAAGAAAAAGACGCCGTAAGAAAGTGAAGATGTTTACAGAATCACTCATATTTCAACATATACTTAACATAGACCTTAGCTTTTAGTTCGAAACCATAAACAATAATGTATCAAATCATCACAGAAAATTTTAGACAGTTACTGCTAAAACATTTTGGTCTAGAACTGTTATCGTGAACAGATAATTAGGAAATATTCATTTTTCAGGAAAGGACTTTGAAGTAAAAATTGCACTTTTGGGCGAGTGACCTTACTTCAAAAGTTTGTAACTTAGGTAATACAAGTCGTAGAAGAAAAAATAAAGCTGTTTTGGAAAGCTAATAAAACGGGCTTTAAAAGTAGATCATAAAAACAACAAATTGAAAATCTCATATAAAATAACGATTTGCCCACTCGGATACATTAAGAAAATTTCCACAAAAATAGGACTGCAATAAAAAAACCTGTATAGACCCCTGTTAACTCATTCAGGGTCTGGGGATCCAATTCAGTAAGGTGCTCGCCTTGCATGCCGAAGATCCAATTTTGGGGTCCGGGCATTTCCAATATAACTGCCGACCTATAAATAGTCTGTGCAGCCAAAATGTCCAACGAATACCCCATGTAGATGGAGTGCAGATATAATTGCTCTAAGGACCCACCACAGTGTATAATGTCACCTTTAAAAGTTGCGTTGGTTGCCTACTCTGAAGTCAGCTCGTCACTTGACCGTGGCTCAAAATTATGACGTTTGTGACAAAAGCTCTCGTGTAGTTCTAGTGCGACGATAGTTCAACCTTATCTTATTGCTGTTTCCTCTGTAATTTGAAACATTCACAGTTAATTATCAATACATGGAGTTGCACATGTTCTCTTTCCTTTAGTATGACAATATTTATAATCTCATTTCAATAAGCCATTCCTCACTATGTGTCTTTTACACTCGCACCACATTTCTTTTCGCCACTCTCATCTCTATATATTTAAAAAAAGTCTTTAAATTTCTTAATTTTCTCATAAATGAAACCGGGGATGGGGAGCCCAGTCGCCTAGGCGCTCGCCTAGCATGCGAAAGGTCCCAGGTTAGGGTCCGGGCATCGCCAAAATAACTGCCGACCTATAAACCGCCCGTGCAGCCAAAAATGTCCGACAAATAATACCCCGTGTAGAGGGAGTGCACGTTAAAATACGCTTCAAAGTCGTAACCCTGCGTACAATGTCGCCCTTAACAGTTGCATTGGGTGCCAACTCGGGTGTCGACTCGTCATTTGACTGTGGTTCTAAAATATGACGCCCGTCGCCAATAGCCCTCGTATAGGCTCTAGTGCGACGATAATTCAAACTAAACCATACCATAAATGAAACCTGTTTTTTCTACCCTTTGCAGATCCAAAATTTGAACTCAATCAAGGAATGGGTGAAGGGAGAGGCCAAGTGCCCCCATAGCCCTCATGCCAACAGCACTGCCCTTATGACGTCACAAGGAGACTACTACATTGCGTCATCAATAGACTTCTCCGAGAAAGATAGCGTTATATTCAGAGGGATGGGAAAGCAGCCTGTGCTCCGGACCATTAGGTTCGATCCAAAGTGGCTAAGTGGTACGTGAAAGTTTTTTTTGTTGTTGTTAACGTGGTTGTCTCAAATGATGTAATTATCCTGTTTTCATTTTTGCGTTTCCTGCAATTTCATTGTTTGTTTCGATTGCACTTTCAACAACAATCGATTGCATTTTTTTTTAATCTGCTGTGGTCTATTTTGTGAAGTTTTTTTTCCATTCAACTTGTTTTTATTTTTGCTATTAATTAAACTTTATGGGTTTCAATTCGATTGAATTTCGAGTATGCAGAGCATTGTCAAAATTTCAATGTTGTTGGAATACTTCAGCTTAGATATTTTGTCTTATGCGGAGAAATTAAGCAAAATTGTGGGACAGCAATTTAACGTGACTCACAAACAAGTTTAGTTCTACTGGAAACAGGAAAAAAAAATTTGTAAACAACATTGGCTTCAGTAAGTTAAGAAAATATTGTGTTGTTAAAAAAATGTAATTCCAGAAGGAAGAAAATATTGTGTTGTTAAAAAAATGTAATTCCAGAAGGACTGAGAATGCAAACAATACAGCTTTAACTTTTGCCACACAATTTGTGAAGCATTCCCATTGTCGGAGTAAAATGATCTTGTAACTTTTCCTGGGTGCAGGCGCAAATCTCGCCAAATGGAATCTTAAGCAACAAACCAAATTTTGTGGTTATAAAACACAGTATGCACAGTTAAAGGACATGAAGCGTGGTGACCGGTGTTGTAGATGAATAATTGTTGGAATTATCAGAAGGTTTTTAAGACATTTAATATAACTAACCACAGCACAAACTACATATAACAATCAATAACCAGTAAATACGGTTCAGAACATCACAGGTCCTTTTGGCTTGATAGTAGGAGCAAAAGTGATGTCTTGTTTGGTTCGAATCTCACTGGGAATGAATTTGTCCGGCCTTTATGATGCAGGGATTGGTTAACAGAATATATAAGAGTTTATACTATTGGGTGAGAAATTTGATTGACAGAACTTTAGTTTTAGTTCGTAATTTTGAAGGATTCAGGTGCAAAGATAAGTACCGTGTGCAAAAGTTTTACTTCCCGAAATGGGGCTCAAAATGGGGTGCCGAAACAAAGAAAGTTAATAGAAATTAAATTAAATAAGATTCACCACAGACCAAAGTATTATGCAGATTTAAAGGTTACCATTTTAAATATTCAGTTTGGTGGCAGTTATAAATTTTTGGCGACTTATCGCTTGAGAAATCGGAGAGTACCAATTATCTTCGTGCATTTAATTAAAAAAATTTTTACATAAATTTTTTAATAATTGAATGGGAAAATGTGGTTGGAAATAGGTCGTAGCTCTCCACCTAAAGAAAACTATTTCTGGATTCATCACTGGTGATTTATTTATGTTTTGCTTTCAAGGTAATTCATCTGTCTGCAATTATTTTTTTTCCTTTAATTTTTTTTTAAATCCCGAAAATCTTATTTTGTCACTAAGCGAGGTTGATCTTAAAAAAAAATTAGGTTATATACAAAGCAAGATATCACATTTGAAGAGTACAGGGGAAGAACCGCTTTATTTATTAGGAGTAGTCCCGTAATAGTGTCTGCTTGGCGGACATTGGCGACAGGAAACCGGTTTTCCTTTTTTCGGTTATTTTTTCGCGGTACAAACGTGTGACTCGTGTCCACTGATCTCTGGCGTGAATCAGGGTTGCCGCGAGAGAAAAACAAAGTGAGAAACTGGTTTCTTTACACCAGTTTAGGCGATTACTCGCTTTCATCGACAAAGAGGCCTGATGAGGAAAGTTTTCTACAAAATTAAGCGTTTTTTCCTCTGTACTCTTCATTTAAGATCTATAGATTGTAGCAACTCCTATGACAATATAAACTATTTGTTGTCATTATATTGTTTGCTTACAATTTGCTTTATATAGGATATTTTTTTTTCAGATGCCAAGTTTGTTGCCTCCTATGAAATAGATAATTTCACGTATTACTTCTTTAGAGAAGATGCAGTGGAATACATTAACTGTGGAAAGGTATTTTTGTAATGTTTTAGTTTTATTAAATATAATACTTTTTAAATATTAAGTTTGTTAGTGCCCAATAGGTTAAATCCTATAAACTCTAAATTCTTAATGCTTTTACATGTTTTGTCTTTATTTCAAATTTTGTGAGTTTAAAATGTTTGGAAAAATATGTATTTACAGGTTTTAGGAAAGTTTTATTTTTAGAGAAAAAACCTCAATCCTATTTTTTTGGTTTATTCACAATTTTTTTTTCACTGTAAATGAACTTTTTTCTGTTTTATTCAACACACTAAAATTAATATGCAGATGAAAGCTTTTGGGGTAAATTATGACTAATATAATTTTTTAAAAAAATTGTCAAAAGTTTATAAAAAATAATATTTATTAGTTTGTTGTGTATATTGTACCAGAACCTTGTATATAGTTAATAATTTGCACACAAAAAAACAGCATTATATAATTTGAGCACTGAGTTTAGTAGCAGTTATGCTGAGTTTGAGTTCACTAATTTTGAAGGCGTCGTAATTACATTTAAATTTTTATGCCGCCAAAAAACATTCAGAATTAAAGCATTTAGTTTTTTATATATTAAAGTATTTAGAAAAAACCTTTCCTTTTTTCTGGGAAAAACCATTTGGTTAAAACCAAGTGTTTGAAATCAGTCAGGAAAGATAGAATTTTTGTAGACCTTTTCAAATATACATGCCACTAACAAAAACTTATTTGATTTCAGGTCGTTTATTCTCGGATAGCAAGGGTCTGCAAGAACGATCAAGGGGGGCAGTTTCAGCTCAAGGACAAATTCACGACCTTTCTGAAAGCCAGGCTAAACTGTTCTGTGCCCGGGAACTACCCGTTCTACTTCAATGAGATCCAGAGCGTCTATTACATAGAGAGGGAGGAGATATTTTATGCTACTTTCACTACCCCAATGTAAGTGTTTCTCAATATTGCTCAGACTTTGGGAAATTATTTTTTTATTGATGTAAGTTTTTATAAACATTTAAATTGGGAGCAAGCTTTATATTGTGTTTTCTTGGTTATATTGCAATTTGTTTTACTTTCTTTAATTAACTTTAATATATTTTCAATACAATAATTACTGGATTTCTTTATAAATGTATTTATAGAGGACCTCGGTGTCGGTTATAGGAATCCAATTTTGCCTTTAAATTGCATGTTCAACACGGCAAAAAATGCTAATAAAAACTTGTAATTTTTTCGATTTCTGCACTTTTTTTTAGTCTTTTACTCTTTAATTCATGCTATTTTAGACTATAACTGGATCATTTGGAATCTCTTATAAAAAAAATCTTAAATAGAAAAGTTCTAAATAAGTTTGTCTGCTATATTTCTTTATTAGTTTTATTTATTTACCAAAATGTGTACTCTACTTGAATGATGCAGATCTGTTTACGTTTTTAATTTTTATTTCAAAACATAAAACAGTTTCAAGTTAAACCCACCACATTCAAAACATTATCTTAATAATCAATCCGCTTCTCATTTCATAGACCTATTTAATAACCTGCCTTCTAATGGCTATATTTCGTTTGATGTTTTTCCTAAACTAAAATGTGACATTATTTCCTTCCCGAAACCTATTCGGTAACCACTCGTACACGAACGGCTCACCACATTTTTAGGGTTCCAAATGTGTCCGAACTAGTTTCTCGATCTTCGCCACTCGAAACAGTGACATAAAGATTTCCGTCTACGCTCATGTTTGGGAAAGCTTCTCTGGCCTTGTTATCGAAGTTGGCCATGATTTGACTGAATGTATTTATGTTCTTTTTGATGGTGTTTGTTTTTCCCTGTTTTGTAAATAGATATTTTTCTGTATGACGGTGTAAATAAACGAGTAAATTATATATTTTATGCGGCTCTTTTGGATAATGTTTCTTTAAATTCTGCATTTTCCCCCCCGCTGAACAGAAACAGTATTTATGGGACAGCGATTTGTGCCTACAACATGACCTCTATACTGAGTTCCTTCTCTGGGGATTTCAAGTATCAAAAGAACCCCACTTCTGCCTGGGAGAGGCAGTCCTCGCCACACAAGCATTTCCAGGTAATCAAAAATTATTCTAAATAGCATTTTATTTTTCCGATATCCTCTTCACTCACAAAAGAAATCACACATATTAGCTTCCACACTACGTTTATAACGTAAAAAGTGGAAGGTATTATAATCGCTCAGTCCCGTCTGTCCGTCCCCCACTTTCATACCCCAAACTACAAATGCTACGGACAAGTATGATACGTCAAAAAATTCAGCGCATTGAAATTAGAATACATCGAAAATTTCAGAAAAGAATTCGAAGTGCTTCAATTATTTAAAAAACTGCAAAATCTAATGCTCATTTAAAAAGCATAGGAAGCCATTTTTATTAGAATTTAATCACCATTGCCACACGCTTTTTACAGCATCATTTTACTAATTATTTATTTTTTGAACTGTAAATTAATTTAACAAACGATAAATAATAACTGAATTTTCGGAAGAAAGTTCATGTAAATGGGAAATTGTGGAGACTCAAAAGATATTTATTAAAAAAGATTACATCATTATTCTTCGAACTTCAAACAAATTTAGCAAACTATAAAGACTAATTATTAAATCTGAGAAAGAAGATTAATGAAAATCGTTAATTTTGGCGTTTAAAAATGTGAATTAAACTAGCTAAAAGCCCTGTTTGGGGAATTTCTTTCTGAGGTGTAAAAATAGTTTATTTCCTGCTGATCAAAATTGTTGTGTGGAAGCGGTTTAAGTGACAGATTCTGTAACAAACCCACTTGTATTCTTTATATAAACGAAATTTTCAATGTTAATTTTTTTAATGTTTTGCAAGGAATTAAATTTTTTTTATGTTTAACGTTTGATGAGAGGCCCGGCAATTTAGTGGAATTCGAGGTTTGGCCCAGTAAAAATTAGCACAATAGAAATACAAATTTTTGCTGCTCTATGAATAAACAAACATGCTCAATCAGTTTCATGTTGTAACATCACAAAACTCGTTGCAGATTGTAGTGCTAGACCAGGTTTTTAAATTGGGAATCAATAATTCAAGAATAAAATTGCTGCTTTGAATTTCCTTTTAAACCAAACACAACTCCTCCATATTGATTAAGTCTATGTGATTGACTTAAGAAACTTTCAGGCGAATTGTATGCTGTCACTTGTAACCGATTACAATCTTCATATGATTTTTAAAAAGCTTTTTGATACATGATTTCCCATTTTTTTATGGACACTAATTGGGTTGGACATAGACTTAATGTTTTATAGTGAAAATCGCATTGCTGTATAAAAAAAGTGTTATTTGAAAATTTTCTTTAGTGTGAAGGAAACAAGTCAACAGAACACTTCTTGGATTCGGAACGTTATCAGTTGATGAATAAAGCAGTTCAACCCATGACTTCCCACCCCATTTTGAAGCTTGAACTTGAAAGGTAAAGAAATTGTTTTACCATCAAATGCAGGGCCGGATTTCTAAATAGGCTAAGTAGGCTGTAGCCTAGAGCGGCAAATTTTCTGGGGCGGCAAATTTTACGACCAATTAAAGCAGCATTCGGCATAAAAATATTATTATAAAGATACGAATATTTTTAAGAAAGAAAACAAATAATTTACATTAATGCGTAAACCGTAAATGTATATATAATACTAATGTTTCGTAGCAAACATGGCAGCTGCGAGGGCAATTGCCCCCCTCCTCCCGGATTTCGAAGTTGAAAGAAAAATAGTCGAACAGTTAAAAAAATTTGCCTATTTCGCTTTCGATTTAGCGTGTAAAGGTTCATTCTAATATGTGTATCTATTTTAAACAGCACATACCAGCCTATTTTGCAGCTAACCAGCTACCTTTTCCCGAAGGGGGAGAATATTGTGACAGCGGCGGCAAATCAATTGTAGCCTACAAGCGGCAAATCTTTAAATCTGGCCCTGATCAAATGTATACTTAGCCATTTCAGTTTGAAGAATATAACCTCCCGAGACTCAAGAAAAATCCTTTACTTATATTCTTTGTATAAACATATTTTACAAAAATAGATATAACAGTGTGTTTTACAAGAAAATGTTAAATTAACAATTATTATTTTCTGAGGGAAAGATATTTTAATGGACATTAAATAATGGTATTTAACCCCAAAAATGAGATTTTTTCTGTGCACAAACAAGCTTTGTCATTTTTTTTTTGTTAATAATAGCCTATGCTCATATTTTTTGTGTGAAAAATTCTTTAAAAAATTACTTCTAAAGAAACTTGCTCGTAGATTCCTGACCTTTGGGCTTTGTTTTTTAAACAGTTATATCTGCAAGCAAAGGCTGAAAATTTATTGTCAGGTCCTCTTATAACAAACCAATTTAGTTTTGAAACAGTTAACAAACAGTTTAGATTTGCTATCGATTTGAGATATTTGGATAAATAAATTCAATTGACTTTGGTTATGTTTCGCGCTCTAAAAATATTTACATTTAATATTTGTTTCTTTGATATAAATATCATTTTTTCATTGACGGTTTTATTAATTACTAATACACAGCTCAAAACAATTAGGGGAGCACTTTGCGTACTTTTTTAACCCTTTCCGTTCCAACTTATTTTTTGTTCTAAAAATCTAAAATTTGTGAAATAAATTCATTATGCATCCAGAATGAAATGGTAAAAACAGAAGAAAAAATCATAATTTTTTAACTAAAATTTAAGGGAAAAAATGGAATTGTAACTTTTGAATAAATTATAAACAATTTTTTCAAACTTTATTTGTAAAAAAAGTTAAAATCACTTTTTAAGCATCAAAGAATGCAAGCGTGAAAAATTTAGGGTCAATTTATTTCCTAAAATGTTTTAGGAGTGAATTTTATTTTACCGTGTTTTTCATATTTTCATTAAATTAAAACAAACATGATTTAATTCTTCAAAAGACATGATTATTCCATCTAACGATAAATAAGTGCGAGCCCAACTTAATGAGAAAAAAAATCGCAAGCTGATGATTCCAAATTGAATCATTGGGGTGAAAGGGTTTAAAACCATGCGTTCCCCTAATTGTTTTGAGCAGGTATAAACATGTCATATGAAGAGCTTAGTGGAAGAACCTGCTAAATGACATTTTTGAAAATATTGAGATTTTTGTGTCGAGGAACATGTTATTACCTCCTTTAACACTAACAAGTTTCCCCTTTTTCATAAACTTAGTTAAGAAATTTTTTTACCTTGCTATCATCTTTTTTAACGTATCTTAGTGTAAACGAAAAACTTCAAAACTGATTTTCCCATTTTCGACTTTTTTTTTACTTGGCACGTTCTTCTACTAGCTCTTCATATTCCACAAAAGTATTTTATTTAATTCTTATTACAGAGTTCGTACACCTCCTGAAATTCCTGGAAAAAACCCTGAATTTCATTTTTTCTTTCTAAGGGCCCTTATAACTCCTGAAATTTGTATCTGATATTCCCCCCCCCCCCCTCTCCTGAAAAACTTAACGACTTTACTTTATTCGGAATACTTTACTTAGAATAAGTCTACATGCACAGTAGAAAAATAGAGTTCAGACATCGTGATACTAGTTGTCCCAAAAACTCGTAAGAAGATTTTTTCCCCTTCTGTTCATAATTTGAAGTGCAGTGAAATCACTAGACCAATACGATAATAAACATATTCAATTTTATTCCTTGTTAGCTCCTGAATATTACATTGCTGCACTTAAAAACTCCTTTGAAACTCCTGAATATCACTATCATAGAGAGAATATGAACCTTGTTATTACAATTCTTTACAGGTTTAGCCACATTGTGGTGGACACTGTGCCAACCAAAAACCACGACAGCGTGCATGTCATGTTCGTCGCCTCTGTCGAGGGTATCATTCAGAAATTGGTGGTCATTCCCGAGACGAAAGAGACCTGCTTGATCGAGCAGATCAAGCTGTTCCCTGAAGGCAGCCAGGACAAGATCAAGGTCTTGAAACTGCTCAAAGATACGGTAAGGAAGAATAAGTTAATGTTTATGTGATCAAAATAAGCTCAATTAAAGAGACATAAATCAATTAAATCATACTTAGTTGTTTTAGGGGTCTTTTCAGATGGCTTCATTAGAAACGGTAGAGTCCCGGTTATCCGAATCCTGGTTATCCGAATCTCGGCTTAACTAAAAGACTCCGGGACTTTATTTTTGTGCTAAAATATGAAGTGTGCGCATAAATGCATAAATAAATGCACAGAAAATAAATATGTACACTCATAAAGTTGGATTTATTTTTCAAAATATGCAATAATGTTTTTTTTTGCTAGAAAATTTTGCTAGATTTTTGCCTAGTCTTTTAATGTGTTTAGTTCTAGTTTTAAATTTAAGTGGATTCAATTGCTATGTAAATTTTACTTTCATTTTAATGTGAAAAAAAATGGGATGTTCATTTGTAGGAAATCAATTAAATTTAAGTCTTTTAGGTATATCTTTTAAATATGCATAAAGAACTTTTTTATTGTTATAGTTTTTGAAAATATCATCAAACCTTTTTTTAATGTTTTGTATTAAAACCGTCTAAATTTACCGAAAGGTCCCTTTTAAAGTGGTTTCAGGTTTATAACAGGGCTAGAAAAATCTAAAAATTTTACATACCGTGTCGGCATGTTAGTCTTAAAAATACATGCCCAAGCGCAGGACCGAGCAAGGGGGGGGGGGGGGGTCAAGAGGGAGGCTGGCCCGGGAGATCAGATATCCTCTGTTTCTTTAAAATATGAGCTGGACACATCCGCGATTTTCGGGAAAGCCTGGCAAACATTGCACCACATTTCAGTATGCTCATTATTTGTGCCCAACCACGTAAATTCCGTTAACCAATCCTGCTGTGCTAACCGTTTACGTTTTTGTTCATAATCAGGTTTTAGTTTTTTCGCCGGGCATTCCATCACACTATCAACACTTATTTCACGTTCTTGGCTCTTCTGCATAACTGTATAATGCCCCGGGCACGTCGGGCAATATAATTTTTGAGCGCTGGTTTATAATGAAATTCCTAAATTTACATTTTAGTTTCGCTAGAACTTATATAGTTTATTTTTTAGAATTTTTTATACATTGGTCTGTTATTGTAATATCCATTATTTTTATTGTTATAGTAAATAATATGAGTCTTTTTAAAGTTCTTCAGTTAAAATCTCCTTGTCAAAGTATTCCAGTTTCTAATGGGATTCCGAAATTTCCATTTTAGTTTTCGTTCTAACTTGTATTCTTTATTTTATAGAATTCTTTGTACATTGGAACAGAAGAATCTGTTCTGAGAATTCTAGTCCACAGGTGTGAGAGAATGCACACGAAAAAGTAAGAATAACTTTTTTAGTACTTAACTTGTTTATAATTGTTAATGACAATCCATATCGGAACTTGGGGCATAACTAATTTTAAGTTTTGTTTTTAAATTGTTTTTATAAAATAAGAGTTATGAGTGAAACAATTATCTGCTTTTGTTTTACGTGTTCTTTGTTGGGTTAAAAGATATTTGGGGTTGTTTGGGCTATGTATTGCACATGGTATATTGCACATGTTAAATTGCCATTTGCCTAATCTTTCATAGTATTGTGTGTATCATAATACTTTTTATTTATATGAAACTTGCATTTAAAAAATCTAGATTTTTTAAAAAATTAAATTACCTACAAATTTCATAGTTGAGAGTTTTAAGCAATAACAAATTATAAATTTATAACATTTTTCTATATCAATATAAGTTATTTAAAATATATATACATACATGACATATTATCAAATCTTCTCAAAATCTTATATTTTGTACCCCATTTTAACTTAATAACTTAAATTATCTTTTTCATATATCCTTATTATCACTTAGTACTTTAACATCCCAACCACACCCTTCGGAGACAAACCGTCGCCTAGATCAATCCGTTCCCACAGAAATTGTTTAGTCAGCAAATAGTTTACTGTGACCTTAAACCTCTCTCGTCATCGATGCTGAACCCTGATTGGTCAATCGAAGAACAAGCAATAACAATCTGTAGCTGTGAATCACTTTTTAATTAGACTTCAAGATGTAAGGTTGTGTGTGCTTTTGGCGGGCCGAGCTACGGCTCCGACTCCGTCCCGTTAAACACTTTAAATGATTTCTTTATAATAAAAGATCTTGGACGTCCAAACTACCTTCATTTCTGTAGTTAAATAAATCATAATTATGCTCTCCTGTGTAGTAGATGTTATTCTACTACATACATTTTTAAAATGAAATTGCATAAGTACTTGGAAAATCTTAACCTTCCGAATGTTCTTGAAATTTGTAATAATCTATGGTTGATTTCTCTGTTTAAGTATTATTTTAATCCCTTTGTTTTGTCCCCCCCAGCTACCCCTCACCCCCCCCCCTTTAATTCAACAACACCAAACGCATATAAAAAAAATCGTTTCAATTTACATATATTTTTCTGTCTCTTTCAGTGAGTGCCTGTCGGCCATGGATCCTTACTGCGGCTGGAATGAGTTCAAGATGGCGTGCACCTCTGCACCGCACAGAAACCCACTATCTCCTTACTGGCACCAGGAGGAGACGGCTTGCCCGAGGACGGACACCCCAGGTAAGACTTACGATTTCACTAAACCTAGAGCATTTGTCTTGCATTCGGTAGTTCCAGAATTCGCATATTTCTATTCCTTGCATGCAAGTGACGCCTCGCCAGTGACGTCACCACGCCTTCTCGGTGCCCATGCGAACGTTTTAGAGTTTTACGCTTTCATTCTTCGTGTACGGGTACATAAGAAAATTTTATTTGCAATGGAATTACCGAAATCTGAATTACAAATTTGAAATTTCAAAACAAAACTTTTAATTTTCAATGCAACTTGGAAGACATTTAAACGTTAGTGCAAGGTGCAATTTGTTTTACTAACACGACTATTTTACAATGGCCTTCAAATGTAAAATACTTGCACCTATTTATATGTTTAAATAATAGAAGATAGGTACTTAACTTATAGATTTTTAAACACAAATATTCGTGGTAAAGAAACAAAAGACGAATTATAGCAGTGTTTGTTTATCATAAAACTATGTTTATCATAGTACTGTGCAGTTTTAGGCTTATTATATGGACCATGTTATAAAAACAAATAAATAAAGTAACGTAATCAAACAAAATTTGAGGCAAAAAAAGAACATATTTAGACAAAGATTTGTTTTCACTTAATTGTAAAGCAATTTGGTGTAATTTGCACCTTAGTTGCCGAACCAAAACAATCGGAATGCGTCACTACAAGATGATTGGATGATCACGATGATTGGCTACATTCGTTTCTTGTTCGCTGGGCAGCATGACGTCACTGGCGAGGTGTCATTTGCATGTAAGGAATAGAAATATGCGTTCGGGCCCAATCATTTCCAAAATACCTACAAACGGCCAGTGCAGCCAAAAATGTCCGAAGAATAATACCCCATGTAGAGGTAGCGTACATTAAGTATTCTCCGAAGTCCCAACGCTGTGTATGATGGGCATCCTTAATGGTTGCGTTGGGTGCCTACTCGGGAGTTGGCTCGTCATTTGACTGCAGTTCTAAATGATGTCGCCCATCGCCAATAGCCCTCAGTTAGCTCTAGCGCAACGATAGTTCAAACTTATTTTTAAAAAAATTAAAATTGTTTTGAAATTTGTTAAAAAAAAATCTAGCAGGATAAAATTAAAAAAAAAGTGTGTTGCTAATATAATTCAACAACATTGCTCTACTGAATGAAACCCAGTCGGAAAGGCGCTGGCCTTGCTTGTGTAAGGTCGCAGGTTCGAGCACGGGCATTGCCAAAACAACTGCCAACATATGAATCTTGGGTTTCAAGGTCTGAATAATAAAACCCTGTGCAGGGGGAGTTCATGTCGTACCCTGAGCAGGTAATATATCCTGTGTAGGGTCCTTCTAAAAGTTGCATTGGGTGGCTATTCAGGTGTCAACCTATCACTTGGGAGACATAGATAAATTACGTCATGCAAAATTTTGACTTTTTTTACTCCTCCCTCCCCCTATGTCACACTGCGTCACGTTTGATCGAACTCCTCAGACTAAAATTAGGTCACGTTGTTGTACTCCCCCCCCCCCCCAAGAAAAAGTTAATTTTAATATTTCTCTTTGTTTCAGTTTCTGAAATTTGAAAAAAAATGCATATTTATATATTTTTTAAAAATTAACTTGAAAAAAAAAAATTGCAATTTTCTTGGTAACATAATTTATTCGGAGGATCAGAGGAATACACCGACATTGTATTTACATTTCCGTTGTCCAACGACTAACTATAGCCATTCGCTATAATCTTCTAAAAAAGAGGGTCTGGGTGTATTCGGATCTGTTTAGTTCTGGGTCTTTTGGTGTTTGTCCAGGTAGCTGCTAATAATTTGATTTTCAAGATAGTGTCGCAATTTAGCGTGTCACGAAGTACCGTTACGAAAAGGTTGGTAAAATAGAGGAGATTAATAATGCCAACATTGTGGCAAGCCCATTCCTCTTTCTGTAATAAAGTGTTTCTTATGATAAAAAAAAGATTTCAGATTTTGTTCAAAAACTTCAGTTATGTAAAATAGGTTTTTTCTTGCAAAAGTGAAATTTTCCGAATCGTTACGTCACGCAAGCGATTACCCCTCCCCCCTCCTTGTCACGATCCGTCACGTCCCCCCGCTGAGCGTGATGTAATTTATGTACGTCCCCTTGTCTGTGGTTCTAAATTACACCATCCATCGCTAATAGCCCTCGTGTAGCTCTAGTGTGACATTAGTTCAACCCTCTGTGGTCGTGTAGATCGAGGCATTCACCTTTGAGGTTGTCGTGTTGCTGGAGAGCCCAGTCGGTAAAGAGCTTGCCTTGCATGCAAAAGGTGCCAGGTTCAGGTCTGGGCATTGACAAAATAACTGCCGACCCTTAAACGGCCTGTGCATCCAAACATCTCGGACGAATAATACCCGTGTAGAGGAAGTGCATGTTAAATATTCTTCAAAGTCTCAATGCTACGTATGATATCATCCTTAACGGTTGCGTTGGGTACCTCCTCGGGTGTCGGCTCATCACTTGACTGTGGTTCTGAATTATGTCGCCCATCGGCAGTGGCCCGCGTGTAGCTGTAGTGGGACGATAATTCAAACTAGCCTAACCTAAAACTAGAGCAGGCTAGGTAGCCCAGTCGAAATACAAGTTTCCTATGGATTCCAGTATTCACTTTTCATTTTATTATGTCTGATTTTTTAAAAAATTAAATTCAATTTTATCCTGCTAGATTTTTTTAAAACAAATTTTAAAACTTAAACAAAAGTTCATGCTTTTATAATTCGGAAACTTCCTTATGCAATTTTTACTTTATAAACTATAGGCAGTGTGTTCTTTAAAAACTGTTTCATAAGCGCAGTGCAACCCAGTCGATAAGGCTCTTACCAAGGTCCTAGGTTGGGGTCATGGGTATAACGTTAGTTCAAGTCTGAAATTTAAGATTAAATTATCATGATTGAATTTGAAATAAGAAATTAGTAGTACTAAAATATTCTAAAGAAAATACGCTAGTTTAAGCTCTATTGCTAAATGGGGGGTTGTTTCACGTCGTGGATGGCAACAACTCCAATGGTTTGTCATTTGTTGCCTGGAATTACTTTATATATTTCGTCTTCGAAAATGAGTTTCATAAGAATATTTTATTTATTAAATTTTTTAAATGCCAACTTCTGGCTGTAATTTTGGTTGTTCAAAACATTTGTTAAATAAAGTTTGCATAGAAAGAAACGTTTCTTTTCATCTATATTGGTCATTATGAAAGTGACACAGAAGCAACCAATGAAATTGCAGTACGTGAAGCCGAAGTACCCAATGAAATTGCTGTATGGATAAAAATAAGAAAACAAGAACTTTACATCATCCGAAACATTCCCATAACCAAATTTCTTTATTTGATTGCAACTGTTTATCTTTCAGTGGACGGTGGTTGGAGCCCTTGGGGTCAGTGGTTCGAGTGTTCCCAGGTTGGTCGCCTAGCATCCGGCGACAGGTGTCTATGTCAGAGACGTCTATGCAACAGCCCCTCTACGGCCAATGGGGGAAGGGAATGCGAGGGGACGTCTATTCATGTCTCCAACTGCACAAGTAAGGGAAAATTGTCATTTTTTTAAAGACTACTTTTCTTTTATATTTCCTTTAAAGAAGTGTAAAACTGCTTTCACTATATGATATTAAAATTATAATTTTTAATTGAAAATTTGATTTCTTTTAATGGCTAATTCCATGCAAACTTGCCCTTTCTTTAGTGTAAGTCATGTGTCAGGGTTCGTACGCCTCCTGAAAAACTCCTGAAATTTCATTTTTTTCTTAAGCGTGCCCTTATAACTCCTGAAATTTCATTTTTTTTAAGGGCCCTTATAACTCCTGAAATTTCATTTTTTTTCTAAGGGCCCTTATAACTCCTGAAATTTGTCTCATCTCTTAATATATTTTCCCCTCTCTCGTGAAAAAATTGATGACAAGAATAGTGTTTCTCCTTTTTCTGCCGTTTTTCTCCCGTACTGTATTCGGAATAAGTGTACTGTATATGCACACAGTAGACAAATAGAGTTTGGACACCGTGATATAGTTAATGTTCCAGAATGCACCCTATAACTCTTTAGAAGATTTTTTTTTCCCTTTGTTTCATCATTTGAAGTGCAGTGAAGTCACTAGACTAATATGATAATAAACAAACATATTCATTTTTATTTCTCGTTACCTCCTGAATTTACATTGCTGCACTCCTGAAAAACTCCTTAGAAACTCCTGAATTTCACTATCGTAGATAGAGTACGAACCCTGTGTGTGTAAAAAGTGATTATCAGTGACGGGGAGATAGTTTTATTGGCCTTGTTCAGAATTCTGTCTTCCTATTTCATTTGTTCGATTCTGGATTTAATCCTGACAGCCGAAATCCCGATAAGGAAATAATCCTGACAGTCCAAATTCCAACAAGGTGGAAATCCTGATAATACAATAAATTAATGCTGTTATGCTTAATTAAAGGCAATTCATAATTTTTGCATTTCTTGCTGTTGGGATCATGGCCTTTTCAGATTTTGGCTGTAAGAATTCTGGATTGTTGGTATTTCGGCTGTTGGGATTATGTTTCAGACCCCATTTGTTAATTTGAAATGTCATCTTTACATCATGCTATGACTTATGACTTGAGTGGGGCGGCCCGTCAGGGCCAAGCACTGCGACCACTGGTCTATTGTACTAACCCCATCGTTTAACCTTGAAGCAGGCCAATTGCTGAAATGAACCTCAGAATATCCCTGATTGGTAAGTTATCAACCTCCCAGGCATCGATACAATGGTACCCAAGATACTCAAGATACTCAAATCTTTGTGCAGAGTAGTTGTCACATTCGCAGAAAACATGAAACAAACTTTCCTCAACCTGTTGACATGTCCTACAGAGAGGGTCATCTTTTGCACCCATTATGCTCAGATGTCTATTGAGAGCACAGTGACCTGTTAGTAAATAAATAGCTGCACGAATCTCTTTCCTGCTATGGCTAAGTAATTCTTTGGCTCTCCGCCATGGAGCACTCTAATTGAGCTCCCTAGCCTGCCTTTGATTGGCTGTCCTTTTGTAATTTGTAAAGTTATAGGCCTGGAACAGCCGTCTTATGGTCTTCCTAACAGAATTATGTGGAAGACCTAGCACGGGCTCGGACCCTATGAAAGCGGTCTTAGATCCCGCTTTTGCCAAAAATATCAGCCGTTTTGTTTCCTTCAATCCCTCTGTGCCCGGATACAAAAATAAGGACACTTTATTAAGGCGAGCTACCGACCGGGTAGCTTTGCCGACCCGGTAGCACAACGGTTAGGGAGCTAGCCTTTGGAGCTTAAGGGTTCGGGTTCGAATCCCGGTAAGACATGGATGTTTGTGTCCGTCAATAAATGTTGATATTTGTCTATGTGTTCATGTCGTCTCTTCTATGTATGTCTCTTGTGCCTGTGTCATTTCTGGGGTTGAGTACATTAGACTTGAGGTCGCAGTGCTTGGCACACTTGCCCCCCCCCCACCAAGAAAGTCATAGGTCATAAGGCGAGCTAAACTTAAGAGGGACAGGTGACATTCCCATACAATGCTAGAAGAGAAACATTGTTTAAACAGTGCAAGCAATGCTGCCTGACTGTCTGAAAAGATCCTAATTTTTTGGTCCCTAACATTTCTGTTTAAGACAGTTGTGTGCTGTAGAAGGCTGGAGATTTCATGCTATATCTCGTCTAAATCGCGCTTTTCTTCGAAATTGTCGCAGGAAATGGACAGTGGACGGAATGGTCCTCTTGGTCTTCTTGTTCCCAGACCTGTGGACTGGCCTTGAAAACAAGGAGGCGCGTTTGTGGCAACCCTGCTCCTGCGTATGGCGGGAAAATCTGCATCGGAACAGAGAAGGAAGAGATTTACTGCACATCTAATCCACCTTGTCCGGGTAAATTGATTCTGAAATTATAAATTTTAATATATTTATATATATGACATATTACAACTTAACCCTCTCCCTTCTTAAATTTTTTTTTAACCCCATTAAACTTAACAACTTAAGTTACCTTTTTCATATGTCCTTAATATCACTTTAACACCCAACCACACCCTGTCGGCGACAGTCGCCTAGATCAATCGTTCCCACAGAAACTGTTTAGTCATCAAATATTTTACTGTGGCCTTAAACCTCTCTCATAATTCATCATCAACCCTGATTGGTCAATCAAAGAACAAACAATAATAATCTGTAGCTGTGACGCACTTTTTAATTAGACTTCGAGATGTAAGGTTGTGTGCTCTTTGGCGTGCCGAGCTACGGCTCTGGCCCCTGTTCTTTACAAACTCTAAAATATGCTTTCTTTACAATAAACCACTCTTTGGACGTCCAATATTCCTTCATTTCTAGATTAACTAAATAAGAATTATACTCTCATGTGTAGTAGATGTTATTCTATTACATATATAATTGAAGAGTACAGGGAAGAACCGCTTTATTTATTAGGAGTAGTGCCGTAATTGTATCTCCTTTCCGGACATTGGCGACAGAAAACTAGTTTTCCTTTCGGCTCTTCTTTCGCGGTATCAACGTGTGACTCGTGTCCGCTGATCTCTGGCGTAAATCAGGGTTGCCGCGAGAGAAAAACAAAGTGAGTAACCGATTCCCTCACACCAGTTTAGGCGATGACTTGCTTTCATCGCCAAACATGCCTGACGAGGAAAGTTTTCTACAAAATTAAGCGGGTTTTCCTTGTACTCTTCAATTATACCTATGCAGTAAGATTAACCAGACTTAAAATTAAATCTCTGCATACTCTATACTTAATTACAAATGAAGAGCCTAATGGAAGAACATGCTAAGTGACATTCTTGAAAAAAATGGAGATTTTTGTGTCGATGAACATGTTATTCCCTCCTTAAAATACAAATGTCCCTTTTTTAATAAATTTTAAATAAATCTTTACTGTTTAAAATCCGTTTTTAACAGATCTAATTGCAAAAAAATTAAACGCTAAAAAAAAACGCTAATTGTAGTTTGAATTGCAGTCGAACCTTGTTAAGGCGAACTCGCTTAACACGAAATTTGGGGCTGGGAGCCCAGTCGGTTAGGCATTCGCCTAGCATGCGGAAGGTCCCAGGTTTGGGTCGTGAAATTGCTTTATGTGAAATCCTGCTTAACCTGAACAAAAAATTTCAGAATTTTATTCTATTCCATTCTTAGTAATTTAAAGTTTCAAAGAATAAATGAAACAAAACATTAAAAAAAAGGCAACGAACATTATAAATTCCTAAAAAAAATTTCTATATTTTCTATTTTTCTATTCTATTTTTTAATTCTATTTTTTCTATAGTATGTACAATCTAATGAATTTGATTACCGTATAAATCGGGGTCAACGCACGAGACATGATTTTCCGAAAAAAATAAATCCCTAATCTTTAAACTAAAACTGAATTTCAATCAAACTTAAGGTTTAAATACTATCTATTAAAAATAAAGACACACAAGCAGTTAAATTTTTAAGATGAAATAAGATTGGTATCTATTAACGGTGTCTACCATGTGATGCTTTATTATTAGTTCTTGGTGTGATGCACATTTTGCACGTGTAGCTCTGGCACAGGGCAGTTCAGTCAACCAGTTTTCAAGGTGTAAAGAAAACAACGGCGGAGGTCCGTGACCTTGGCAGCGTGGTCTTCACGCTTCATGGAACAGAGTTTCAACTAAGCTTCTCCATTCATGGTCAGCAATGTCAAGAACACTCGGAGACGAAACCTGTTTTATTTTCATTGGGGTTGAAATTTAGCTTGCAAACTAAATAAGAAAAATTATGGCCCGTCATTAATCTGTTTCTTATTTTCTTCAGAAGGCCCCAACCTTATTTCCTACCTCGACTAATACACGGGTTACCGATTTTAAGTTTTAGATGTTATTTTTTTATTAATATATTCACTGGTTCAAGGTAAAAAAATTCCTGACATTTTGCATGAAATTTGGCTAACACGAAATTTTTCGTTGCTCCCTTGGAGTTCGCTTTAACGAGGTTTGACTGTACTTTTATACAGAATTCCTGTTAACGGGACTAGATTCAATCTGATCTCTGCATTAACTGAACAAATTCTTTTTATTTTAAAATCAGTAGAAAAATTAAGAGGGACTATGGTCCATTAGAGCAAAATTGAAATAAAATAAAATCTGGTTATTTAATTATTAATTGATAAAGTTTTAAAATAGTGTCGCCCTCTTCAGCATATTTTTGGCACTTTAAAACTTCAAAAAAATATAATTAAATAACTAGATGACCTTTCCGTTTCAAATATGTTTTATTTCGATATTATGTTGATTCTCATACCTGTGGGAAAAAGGCCAACTTAGCAAAGCAATACTTCTGCGGAAGTTGTGATTCCAAAACTAATGCATTAGCTCCATGGGACTGACAGCAATCTTAATCAAATGTAGTTTGAATTACTTTTATGATTTTGTTTTAATTGATCTGTGTATTTGTCTTCCAGCGTCTTCGCTCAACCCCATACATGGCCACTGGTCTGAGTGGAGCACATGGGAGCAGTGCAGCGCCAATTGCGGCGGGGGGATTCAGGTGCGGCGGAGGCGCTGCAACAGCCCACCGCCGCAGAACGGTGGGAGGGAGTGCTCGGGTTGCAACCAGGTACAGTAGCCTCCCTTATAACCGGCTACATTTTTACTTTCCTAATATGAAAATATTGTATGCCCAGTTGCTTAGTGGAGCTGGGGAGCCCAGTCGGTTAAAATGTTCACCTTGCATGCGGAAGGTCCCAGGTTCGGATCCGGGCATCGCTAAAATAACTGCCAACCTATATGTTGGAGGTTAGAGCTACTATGCAGCTAATATCAGAAGAAAAAATGACTAGCAAAACATTTTTGGAACAAAAGAATCATTTATTGAAAGCAGTAGGGTTTATATACAGAGTTATCATACTTAAATTTGTATAAAACAAATCAATATGATGCGGTTAAAGTTTAGCCTGTTCTTGACTGACACAAAAAATAAAAAAAGGAAAAATTACTTGGTAGGAATTTTGACTCCAAGACTATAAAAGCCCTTTGCAGCCAAAAAACCCTGTGTAGAGGGAGCGCACATTAAATATGCTACCCAAAGTCCCGACGCTGTATGGCACAAATATACTGCCCCAAACAATTAGATTACAATTAGCGTCTTTGCTCAACTCCGACCACTGGTCTGAGTGGAGCACATGGGAGCAGTGTAGCGCCAATTGCGGCGGGAGAATTCAAGTGCGTCGGAAAAGCTGCAACAGTCCACCACCGCAGAACGGTGGGAGGGAGTGCTCCAGTTGCAACCAGGTGATGCTCCAAATAGTTTAGAAATTAAGTTTGATTTAAAATTTTCTAGTTCTGTAAAGGGTGTTTGATAACCTCTATGGGTTGATGAGACGCAGACCAAGTTACTTTGGGAAGTTAAAAATTCTTTTTATAATATCGTGCAAACAAACTTTTTCAAATCAATAATCGTGGCAAAAGTGATGCTTTTAACAAAATCGTGTTTCAAAGTTACTTTTACGCACTAGTGGGACAAAGTAAATAAGAGCATCTGATTGGTGTAAAATTCTTTATTTGAGCGTGATATTTTATTCGGCAGCTTTGTGATTGGTGTAAAATTCTTTATTTGAATGTGGTTCTTTATTTGCCGTCTTATTTCCAATGCCAATCTAAGAAATACTTTTTGCACGTGATTTCAAAATAATCATTAATATAAATACATAATCACCTTCAAATCATTTGAACGTGTTAATAAAATAATTAATAATCCAATCAATAAATGCCAATTTAAAAAATACTTTTTTGCACGTTATTATAAAAAATAGTGTAAGACAACACGTTGAAAATAGCCTTTTTTTAAACTCGTGAATTTATCCTCGTTTAAAATAGCCTTACTTTTCACAGTAGTTGCATAAAGATCTTTTTTTTTTTTGCATTGCTTTTTTTTTTGACTCCCCTGTTTCTCAACTGCTGGGTTGCGACCCCCTAGCCTAGCTGTAGTGCATAGTAAAATTCTTACGGGAGTCACTGACTGGTTTTGTAGAAGTGGCCACAATGCTCCCTACAGAAAACATCTTGAAATTTGAACTTAAATACAGGGTTGTCCAGAAATAAGTTTCCCAACTCAGAGGCCTGTGCAGGATGCTGTATTGGTCAGAATGTGATAAAATTTGAGATACAGACATTTCAGATCATGCGCTCTCAATTTATTACGAAAAAAAATCAGTTAAAAAAATTGCCGATAGGTGGCGCTGCAGATTTAAATACACATTTTACAGTAATTCTAATTGAGATCCGTGGTTCTCCACAATTTTCCCCATTTTTATAGCTTTGTGTTCCACAGTGAACCGCAGAAAGACCGCAAAATGCCGAACAATCGAGGCTGAATCCGAAAGAAATGCTGAATCCAATTGTTCGGCATTTTGCGGTCTTTCTGCGGTCCACTGTGGAACACATGATCTGAAATGTCTGTATCTCAAATTTTATCACATTCTGACCAATACAGCATCCTGCACAGGCCTCTGAGTTGGGAAACTTATTTCTGGACAACCCTGTATTTGAGATGAAGGGAGAGGGGTATTGGAGACTGGACTGCAATATTAGAAGACATGGCTTAAGTGACGATAATTAGTTTAAATCTAGTAAAATAGTAGTTTTGCAAATCAGTCACAGATGATGCTAGCATTTTTCCATTGGACGTTTTTCTGGTTCGAGGTTTTTTGCTTGAAGTTGCACACATTTTCTGTGGGTGGCGTAGTGTCTAAAGAAATGTCAATTGTTCCAACCGTGGAATTGTATTTACGTTTCCAGGTGTACCGGCCAACTAGAGAAACGCTTCTTTTTTTCCAATAAATTAAGGACCAAAGCCAGCTGTCAAAAGTTGAGAACAGGGTTCGTACGCCTCCTGAAATTCCTGAAAAACTCCTGAATTTAATTTTTAAAGGCCCTTATAACTCCTGAAATTTCTATCATCTCCCGATATTCCCCCCCCCCCCTCTCCTGAAAAAATTGACGACATGAATCATTTTTCTCCTTTCTCAGTCTGTTTTCTCCCGTACTATATCAGGATGTCTACCGGTCGAAAAAGTCATTAAATTGGAACAAGGGTTACGTAAATTTAAAAAAATCGCCAAAAAAGGCGATTTTTTCCCCCAAAGAGGGGTTTGGCATTTACACCGAAGCCTCAAATTTTCCACAATATTTACACCCTTTGTTTCCTTCATTCTCGGTCTAAGTCACTGGACCAACACAATAATAAACAAACATATTCACATTTATTTCGCAATACCTCCTGAATTTACATTGCTGTACTCCTGAAAAACTCCTTAGAAACTCCTGAATTTCACTATCATAGAGTACTAACCCTGTGAGAAACATTCCATTAGTCTGACCAACTGGGAAGTAAATAGATTTGAATAAAATGTTTTTTATCTAACAGCCAGGCAAGATGGCAATAAACTCTGTTATACTTGGTGTTGGTGTGAAGGGGTCTCTACCGCTGCATCACTTCAGGAATTTGGGGGAAATACTCATGAGCAAGGTGCCTTAGTTCCCCCCCCCCCTTCACAGACAGGCACTCAAACTAATCAAAACATCGAAGAATCAAACATCATAACCAATCTAACAACTCCAACTCACCAAAAAACATCTCAATTCCAGGACTACAAGTTCTGCAACCTCCACAATTGCCCGGAGGTTAAGAAGGCCACCCCTTGGACACCGTACCTGAGACTGAACCAGACCAGGGACGGCTATTACGAACAGCGGCTCAAGTTTGTGTGCAAGGCAAACGTACCGGACGAATCCATGCTGAGGATAGGGCATGTCAGAAAAGAGGAGAGGTTCTGTAAAGAGGGATCGAGGAGTTGCCAGGATTCGGGTGAGTTAATGGCTATTGGGAGTCTATTAAGTTAGTATTAAAATGCGTCCATAGCCTCTTAACCACTGAATTGAACTGAAACTCTGGAAGGAGCATCGAAACGCTCGCCAATTGTGTTGGTGAAGGGGGGCAACCCTGTAAGAGCAACCCAACTTTTGCCGCCAATCCTATACTTTACCTGTTAAAATAGGCATTTTAAACAAACTTTTTCAATAATTTTTTTAAACAGAAAATTGATATGTTATTGCTTTAGGAGGTTCTTTATATTATGAAGTTTTGGAAACATGTACTTTTAAAAAAATAGTATTGCAGTAACAATCTTTAAAACTTAAATTCCCTGGAGCACTATTCTTGGCGAGCGCTGACAACTTCCAATGCAAACTGTCAAGTCAAGTGTCAATTGTGATCGGCGAATTCATGCCAAATGTGGCACACATTCTCCCTAAAGCTGTCGCCAAGTGACCCAAAAATAGGCTTCACCAGTTTCTCATGGGATGCTCCTTTCAGAGTTTCAGTTCAGTTCAGTGCTCCTAACATAATGTCTTCTGAATTCGATCTAAAGTAGGAAGTCAGCAGTCGGTAAATGACACAACCAAGCAAATTTTTGTTTATGATATGCTCATAAAGTAACGTGCCACTTGTTCGGTTTTTTTTTCGTTTTCAATCTAGGTTTTTACTCCGGTTGTTTTTTCAATAGACAATTAGTATATTCAGGGCCGGATTTCTAAATAGGCTAAGTAGGCTGTAGAGCGGCGAATTTTAAGCGCGGCAAATTTTACTGCCAAATAAAGCGGCATTCGGCATAACGAATTATTATAAAGATACGAATATTTTTAAGAAAGGAAACAATTAATTCACATTAAAGTGTAAACCGTAAACGTATATCGCACCGTACACGGAAAAGAGACCTTATCGACCAAAATTGATTTTTTAAGATAACACTACTATATGATGCAAAATTTTGATATCTTTCGATTGGTACAATCGGCATAGCGATCCGAGCCCTAGTTCGGCTGCAATTAATAGATAGGTCTTTCTTTCGCGTTCGTTTTTGGATGAAAATGAGCGCGAAAGAAAGACCTATTGCACCTGGTGTTTTTTCGTTATGCGTTTTGCAGCTGTGGCGGCGATGAAGTTTTAAGTTTGAAGTTCTTAAATAGAAAGGTTGAAGTCGTTTATTTATTTTTTCTTTGTTTCTTTATTTGAAATACTCATTGAAAAGCTCTGTTTTGTGGTATTTAGTACAATATATATAAAGTAATTCATGTAATATGTGTTGATTTCAAAATGATACGTCAATATGTATAGATATATTTTTTTCAAATTAATATTTTAGCAAACGATAAATAGTTTTAAATCGTTTTCAACGTCGATATTTTACTATAAATCTAAACTCAATTGCTACAACTTGACAGTTTGCGATATAAAGTCAGTGAATTCAACTGTTTACTTAAGGTATGAAGTATCCTCGCAACTTACTTTTAAAATTTAAAACTTTTTTTTATTTCCATGAGTTTTAAAATGATTTTAAAATTTTAATAATGCTTCAAAATTAATTTTTGTTTTAATTTTAAACATGATACATAGTAAAAATTTAGATTGAAAGGTTTTTGTAGAAAAATGTGGATATCATTTCTTATATCTTGTAAGTCCTGATTTTGTAAAAGTGATTCGTTTCATAACACCTATTTTTTATATGAACAAACTGTTATGATTTCAATCATTGAATATATTAAATTATAAAAATAAACATTACTTTAAAATAATATCGTGATTACATGATAAGAGATAAACCTTATTACATAAACTTCATTAAATTGGTTAAACAAGCTTTTTGTTAAATTTAATTTTAAAAAATATATTCTTATTGTTGATCAATATATTATTAGATTATAAAAATGCATTAAGTAAATGAGTATTCTTCATAAGTATGTTTCCTTAATATTTAGAATGAATTTAGCAGCAAACTTTTTAGGACCGGTCTTCATAAGAGCCGTTTAAAGTTTTGATAAAAATTTGAATTATCACAAAATCGTTCCAAATGAACCTAGATCAAAAATATTTGGCATGGATATCAGTTTTATGAGTATCAAAAGGCATGCATAGTCATTTTTTACTTTAAATTTGCCTTTGCTAAGATATTTTCAGATAGGTCTTTCTTTCGCGAACAAAATCGTTCAAATTTGTACGCGAAATAAATACCTATCTGAAAATATCTCAGCAAAGGCAAATTTAAAGTGAAAAATGACTATGCATTGCATACCTTTTGATACTCATAAAACGGATATCCATGCCAAATATTTTTGATCTAGATTCATTTGGAACGATTTTGTGATAATTTGAAATTTTGCTAAAACTTTAAACGGTTCTCCTGAAGAATGGTCTTTTTTGCGATAGGTCTCTTTTCCGCGTACGGTGCGATATGTAGTACTAATATTTCGCAGCAAACATAGTCGCTGCGAGGGCAATTGCACCCCCTCCTCCCGGATTTCAAAGTTGAAAGAAAAATAGTAGAACAGTTTAAAAAATTCGCCTGTTTCGCTTTCGTTTTAGTGTGTAATGGTACACAGATGATTCTAATATGTGTATATATTTTAAACTGCACATACCACCCTATTTTGAAGCTAACCAGCTACCTTTCCTTGAAGGGGGAGAATATTGTGACAGGTGCGGCAAATCAATCGTAGCCTACAAGCGGCAAATCTTTAAATTAGGCCCTGAGTATATTTAAATTAAGTATAATAGATAATTAATGATTTTTTAAAATTCATTTTAATGCATAATTAATGATTTTTTTAATTCATTTTATTGGATAATTAACTAAAATGGTTGAAAATAAGCCTTAACCTTTACACTTTCCCTTGCCCAAAGCGCTGTAAAGTGTAATAAAAATTGCTAAAAAACTTTTTTAATAAAAAAAATAGTTATGTACTGATGGCATGTCAGAGGTAAAGACATAAAAATTTACTTGTAAAATTACTCCCCCATGTGATAATTAGTGATAGTGAGTTGGCTCCCCCCCCCCCCAACAAGTCACCTTATTTATGGACGCTTCCATATGTAATCTCAAAAAATATTAAGTCGGAAAATTGGAGAATTTTTATGGGGGCGACATTGTGGAAAAAAAGTTTTGATTTGGGGACGCCGCAAACAGTTTATTTTAAACCTTGGTTATGGTACTAACTTTGCTTTACCTCTTTCTAGGATCTTTTTCAAGCGTTGACGGGGGCTGGGGCTCGTGGACCCCCTGGTCCCCCTGCAGTGCTTCCTGTGGGGGCGGGGTGCAGTACAGGGAGAGGGTCTGTGACTCCCCCAGACCCACAGGGGGTGGGACGGACTGCCCCGGACCCTCGAGGGTGGACCACGCGTGCAACATGGAGTCATGTCACGGTAAGGACATTTTTCATTTTTGTATCTGTTTAAGAACTTGACGGTACCTTAAAATTTTATTAAACTTTTAATTAACCCTCTGAGGGCGAGTGCATGTCATATTTCCATGGAATTTATTTCTATCTAAATTTCCTATTGTGCTGGGTAAACCTGGCATGGGTGGACCCTGCAAGCAACATTGAGTCGTGTCGCGGTAAGGAACGGCGTTGGTATCATTATCTGGAGCTCATTTCTGAGCTGGGGATCCTTGTCAGAAAGACGGTTGCTTCTTGTCTAAAATAACAAGTTTCTCTTTCTTATATGGCATGCAATATTGACATGCTTCCCTACTATATCATCACCTTTTTCCGAAAGGCTAGTAAATGGACCATTAACGCGTTTTGTCATTTTGTTTGTCTCCCGGTAGCAGAAACCGTGCAGCACGGCAGCAATGCTGCAGCCCGATTTGGGGTCTGCGGCCAAATTGCCGAAACTCTCTCTCCCCCTCTTCTACTTCCGCTAGTACTGAGGTTTCAGATTTTAGAATATTTTTAGTATTTTTTTAAATAGACTTATACACTCTTAATATATTCAGATTTTATGTTGCTAGTAAATTTCTAGTTCTTGAAATTTTCTGGAAAAGTGCATGAATATTTTTTTTCTTACAAATGTATGAACCATGGCAATAAGGATATGTAATGAAAGACCAAAAGTTGGGGATTTCAAACAACCAGAACTTGATTTTAATACCAAATGAACAGCAAAAACATGTTCATAGACAAATCTGAAGATAATCCAACACCATAAATAAAAGTAAATATACTTAATTTTTTAATTTTTATTAAAAAAATTACAAATAAATGTAGTAGAATAGTATTAAATAATTATTTAAATTTGCTGCGTCGCGATTCATAAAATAATTATCATTGTGTTGTTAAGCTGTACTGCTAAACAAAATTAACTGCGATACAAAGATTGATTTATGTATAAATTCAAGTGATTTAATTGGCTTGAGACACGCTGATTTATAACTAATTTTTCTTGAGCATTTTGCTACAGCTTTCTTCTACATTTTAGCATTTTTTTTACCCAGGCTGATCCCTGCTGTGCAGTGCACCAGTAGGTGCAATGGCTTCCCGTACCGAATATGTTATATGTCATGATTGTACTATATTAATTAAACTTAAAAATTAAAGCATTAATTTAACAGCCGCTTGCCGGTGTACGGTAAATCTCCTGATGTCGCGAGGGGGGGGGTCTTTTTCCTTACAGCCAAATTCTTTCCTTAAAACGTCATGCTGCAGCCACATTCCAAAAGTTCTGCTACTGGGGTTTGTCTTTTGTTCTTTGAAATGGGTTACACAGCCTACACTCTTCTCTCCCAGGTTGCACTTTTAGCTTCCACACTACGTTTATAACGTAAAAAGTGAAAGGTATTATATTCGTTCAGTCCGTCCGTCCGTCTGTCTGTCCATCACCCACTTTCATAGCCCAATCTACAAATGCTACGGACAAGTGTGATGCGTCAAAAAATTCAGCGCGTCGAAATTAGAATACATTGAAAATTTCAGAAAAGATTTTCAATTCGAAGTACTTCAATTATTTAAAAAACTGCAGAATTGAATACTCATTTAAAATGCATAGGAAGCCATTTTTATTAGAATATAATTACCATTGTCGTTCGCAACAATCGCTTGAGAAACTTTAATTCTTTTAGACAATAAATTAAAATAAATTTATTTTTGCGATGTCGATCCGTTTGAAATGACGTTAAATATATTTCACTATGAGATTCTTTGTACCTTGATATGAAATATTTTCATTCTATTTAAAAGCGAGGAATATTACATATCTATTCTTTGAAATATAAATTAATTTTTGCAAACGATAAGTAATAATTATTGATTTTTCGAAATAAAATAAACGAAACCAGCCAAATCTAGCATGTAAATGTTTAATATAGAATTAATGCTGTGTTTGTCGCCTTGTTACCTGTTAAATACAACTGTTGTGTGGAAGCGGGTTAAGTGACAGATTCTGTTTTAAACCCACTTTTTATGTTATCCCTAGTAGCATTGTTTCTCGAAATTTGCTCGATCGATCATCGATCGTTCATCGGATTCAGCGAAAACTCACCGGTGATCGCATCCGTATTCCGAAAGTGCACGAGGCGATATCGGCAATCGGTGAACGAAATTCTATCGATAAAAGTCATTGATTCGATATCGGTCAAAGGTGAAAATTCAATCAATGTACGTTTCATCGGAAAATTATGACGAATCGATATCGCAACGATAAGAAACCGAAAAATGTGGCTTTTTTTTTATTTTAGTACATACAAATTGCGTTAAAATATTTCGAAAACTTCATATCCGAAAGATATTATGTTCAAACTGGTAATAGTTATTTTTTATTTACTTACACACAACATTTTTAATTGCTTGCGAAGATAAATATTTTTACTGTGTGATAACTATTTCTTTTATTTACTTGGAAATAAATTTTTAACTTTTTGGCCTTGATTAATTTTTGAAAAACTTAACTTAAAGAAAATAGATTTTTGAATAAATATTATGAACCAAACAACTTTTTAATACGTAAGTTACCAAGAGTTATTTTTAAATTAAACATAATTATTTTAGTATTGTTAACTTAAATTAATATTTAAAAGGAATTTGCAACTTGCAAAAGAAAAATCAAAATTAAAATTTCTTAATCAATAACATAAAACTTCTTTAACGATCAACCTTTTAAGCTCTTTATTTAAACGCAATGTCCCTGCAAGCCTCCATAGCCAAGAGGTCTAACGCCTCGTTGCAAGTCAAAAGCGCGGATCCCGAGATTGTTGGTTCTGTCCTCCTCCACCTAAAATTCGAAGTATTACCTGACTAACAGAAAAAATAGTGGCGCCATCTCGTTTAAACCTTTTGTACTAACATGTCGTAAACTGTTCGGAATTTTATCGGAAAGTGTTCGAAATTCCATCGGACGATGAGATTTCGATTACTACTCATCGGATTCCTATCGATTTCTTCTTGACTTTTGATCGGAATCTCATCGGAAAAACTCATCCTAGGCTGGTTGATCGAGCGGACAGAACCGAGCAGTTATCGAGCAATCGGGCAATTGTCTACGAAAATCCGATGTTCGAATTCTCACCGGTGAACGATGAAAATTCGTTTATCGGTCGATGAAAAATTGCTACTAGGGATATGTCAAGGAACATTGTTGGTTTCGTTTTCTAAGGCTTGTTTCACGTGCAAATGGGAAGACTTGATAACTGGGGATCTAGAGTGAGGTTAATTCAATCTGTCAAAGCTCCGGGATTTAACTCAGTATTAATAACTTTCTGGGCTCCAAGCCGTGTTGGAATCTCGACACTCGGAATTCAGAAAGGACAGCATAAAATGCAAAGATACTAATGCAAAAATTATTAATTAAATTGCCCTTAATTAAGCAGAACAGCATTAATTTAAGCAGAACAGCATTAATTTAAGCAGAACAGCATTAATTTAAGCATAACAGCATTAATTTAAGCATAACAGCATTAATTTAAGCATAACAGCATTAATTTATTGATTTATCAGGATTACGACTTGTCTGGATTATTTCCTGCCAGGATTGCAGCAGTTGGGATAGGGATTATTAGAATAAGATATTATTACATTTGTGTGTGTGCTGACTTTTAGGTCCTTCAATAGCCCTCGTGTAGCTCTAGTGCGACGATAATTCAAACCTAACCTTTTAGGTCCTTGTATCCATTTTATTACAATATTTTTAGAATTTTATTTATTTTTTAAAAAATTGTATGATTTCTTTCAAGCTTACCTTTCATTTAACCTACTTTTCTACCCCAGAATTTTATTTAAAAACATATTGCATTGGTCACACGACTTTCATCTTCATCTTTTTAATTCTCTTGACCCAAATTATACCTTATTAATTGTAATTTTTCTTTCACTTTTAGATCTCGAAGGTTGGGAGCCCTGGTCCGCTTGGTCTTTATGCGATGACGATCAAGAGCAATCGAGGAAGCGCAAGTGCAAGATCCCCCTCACCCCAACCACACACTGCGTCGGGCCCACCAAAGAGATCAGAATGTGCATTCCATCGCAGCTCGGTGAGTCATAATAAGTTTTGGCTATATAGGGAATATTGTCCTAAGCTATGATCTGTACAAATAGAATGCGGGCCGTGGATAGCCTAGTTGTTAAGGCCTCGTTCTCGGAATCGGAAGGTCCCGCGATCGAGTCACGATACCACTGAAGACCCACTGAGTATATGCGGAGTACGTGCTCGTTAAATTTGTGGGTCCGAAAGTCCTGTGGGCGGTCATGGCGCAGTTTCCCACGGGTACAGGTCCCTGGAGACTGAGACTATTTCCCTCTTGACATGTCTAAATTGCGGAGGTGGCGATAAATGGCAGCATCTGTCAGCACGATGCCAAGTCGGATTGCTGTCATGCAGTCTCTACACGGGCATCTCTCCTCAGGAACCGCACCCATTTGCCTTAATCCTTGCCCGCTCCGCGGGAAGAGCTTGGGTTTCCCAAGTGGCATTAGTAACAACAACAAATAGAATGCAAGTTTGGCTTCTCCCACCATCTCGATTTTCATCTAAGCTAGGGTTACTATTTGCATAGTTAAACTAGAATACTCAGTACAATGAACATATACAACAAAAGTTAACATACCTTGCAGTGGAGTCTCATCATCAGCAACACCTGTAAGGACACAACCAAAAAGGAACACCACACTCAGTTAGGTGGGAAGGAAAAAGCTTAGTTTATTAGTGGGCATCTCATATATATAGAATACAGATTTACAGGTAGCGCCATCTATGGACATAAATTATAATGAATATTTTATCAGTCACTCAATATTTTCTCGTACTATACTCCTACCAATCACCTCAGGAGTTCCCAAAAAGGTTTTCTTCTCCTACCCACTTGTGTGGTTTCTAGGCAACTTAGAGGGCAGTTTTTTTTTCAACCTCCGATGGGCTGTAACAAAAAGACGGGTCAAAATACAAAAAAGATTTGTTTACCAAAAGTAAAGTACAATACTGCTTATTTCTCCATATAATCACCTTGACGATGAAAGCATTTGTCATATCTGTAAACAAGCTTTGAAATACTCTCTTCATAAAATGTAGCCGCCAATGATTTGAAGGGAGTTGTGACGGTTTCTTTGAGCTTAACGTCAACTTGGAAGCGCTACAATCCAAGCCATTATGCTTATCAATAATTCACTTATGGTAAACCTTCGAGTTTCCCTAAACACTTGGTCAACTCGCTGAACAAAACTGATGTTGAAGATGATGATGAACAATACTGATGTTGATGCATGAAGAAGGGGACCAAGGAAGCAAGTCTGTCGCTATAGACGGTATTGTTCAGCGAGTTGACCAAGTGTTTAGGGAAACTCAAAGGTTCACCATAATTGAATTATGGACTAGCAGTGGCTTGGATAACAGAATCAAATTGACGTAAAGCTTCCAAATTTACTTTTTTTAAACGAAACCGTCGCATCTCCCTCCCAATCATTGACGGCTACATTTTATGAAGAGAGTATTTCAAAGCTTGTTTACAGTTATGGCAAATGCCTTAATCGTCAAGATGATTATGTGGAGAAGTAAGCAGTATTGTGCTTTACTTTTGGTAAAAAAATCTTTTTTTTGTATTTTGACCCGTCTTTTTGTTACAGCCCATCGGAGGTTGAAAAAAAAACAGCCCTCGTACATGAGCGTTGCTGCTTTAAACCTATCATGTTTGTGGCTCTGATGCGAGGTTAGTCCCAATTGATTTCCAAACCCCTGTAGGGTGGGGAAAAAAAAATCAAAACTGCGACACTGTACGCACTGTAAAACCACACGAGGCTGAATGGGAAGAAAGTGTTTTCGAAACTTGTGTTGTATTCTGGAGAAGTATAATACACGCACATCAACCTATAGAATTTTTAATGCTATCTTTAACCATCTAAGGCAATTTAGTGTGGATCGTGTGACCTCTAAAACATTTTAATTATGACAGACCAACATTGACCAAACCGATCCCCTTGGAGAAGGCAGATTGTCATCGTCCTGACAAGTTTCTGTGTAATTTAGTAGAACCAATTTACTGTGGCCAGGTTAATTGCAGTGTTCACTACAATGAATTGGACAATTGCTGTTCTGAAGTGACCAATTCATTGCAGTATTCACAACAATGAATTGGACAATTGCTGTTCTGAAGTGACCAATTCATTGCAGTATTCACAACAATGAATTGGACAACTGCTGTTCTGAAGTGACCAATTCATTGCAGTATTCACAACAATGAATTAGACAATTGCTGTTCTGAAGTGACAAATTTTTAGCGTCTTTTCTTAAAAAAGGTTTAATAATGGTTTATTAACCTTTTTTAAGAAAAGACGCATTAGTTATTTAATGCTGTAAGCATTAAATAACTAAAGTTAATAATGTTCATCTGGTCACGATGCATTATCTAGTGATTTTAAAATCTCATAGAAAAAGTCCTCCAAAAGAAAAGCATATCAGCCAAAGAGAAAACTTGTTTTAGATCTTTAAAATTTCAGCTTGTTAAATTATCCTTGCAAAATTACCTGTTTTATATTATAAAAATTATATTTATAAAAAAGTTTCAAAGTTTTATATTTATAAAAAAATATGAATGATATAAAATGACAAACCTTTGGATAATAAATTTTTTTTATTATAGTAAATGGTTTTTAAAACCTTTTTAATACTTAATTTCATTAAATAAACAAATTAATAAAATACAAAAAATTATGTGCATTGCTAATGAATTACTTGAAAAGCTTTTCCCTCTGAGGGATAGGCTTTTTGCTCAACTTGTTTTCATGGCAATGAATATATTAGGCACTAATTAAACTCTTTAATCTAAATAATAAGTTATAATTTTTCCTAAAAAAATATAAATTTAAAGAAAAGTTGCCACATATACTTTTTTAGTATTCATAAAATGGCTACACAAAATATTTTTGATCTAGGGTCATTTAATAATTCTGTGATTACCTGAATTTTTTTCAAAACTGAAACCCTTTCACTCCCAATGATTCCCTTAGGAATCATCAGACTTGTTACTTTTTTTTCTCACTAAGTTAAACTAGCACTTATTTCCAATAAATTTTATTAAATTCTCCATAAATTTTGTGAAAAAATTATATATTATTTTTGTATCGTTAGATGGAAGAATCATGTCCTTTGACGAATTAAACAATGTTTGTTGTACCTAAATGAAAATATGAAAAACATGGTAAAAATAAAATTCACTCAAACAATTTTATAAAATAAATTGGCCCTAAATTCTTCATGCTTGCATTTTTAAATGTTCAAAAACCAAATTTTAACTATTTAAACAAATAAAGTTTAGAACAATTATTGTTATAATCTATTCAAAAGTTAGTTACAATTCCAATTTTTCCCCCTGCTTTTCACCCATGAGTCTATTTCACAAATTTGAGATTTTTAGAATAATAATAAAAAAAGTGGGATTGAAAGGGTTAAACGACCCTTCTGAAGAATCGCCTATTTCGTCATGCATAGCTTTTATGTATAGTAGTTTTCTTTAGTGTATGTATAAGTCCAGTAAATATTTCTAATAAAAAAAACAAAATTTTCCTTACAGGCATGGCATCGCAAACTAACGCCGGTTCCCAAGACGATGGTGTTTACGCGGCCCATGTTATCGGAGCCTTTATAACAGGCCTCCTCATAGGAATCATCGTATCCGGAATCGGACTTTACATCTACGTAAAGCGTAAAAGAGGCGGGAATGGCGGGAGACAGTCTAGGGTTGCCACCAAGCTCATACCGGTCAAACCGAACACTTACGTCGATGGCAGCGACTGGAAGAACAACTTTTCAACGAACTTGTCGCAAAAGATCCCTTTGAGGGAAGCGACGATCAAGAGAAACGGCAGCATCCGGACTCAACTGCAGTCGGAGAACTTTTAGTTTGAGTGTGTCGGCAGAATTTATTGAGTGTTTCTTCACTTTGTGGTCAACCAAAAAAGTGGCACTCAACTGCAGTAAGAAAACTTAGTTTGAGTGTTTCTTCACTTTGTAGTCAACCAAACAAGTGTCAGCAATCCGGACTCGACTGCAGTCAGAGAACTTTTAGTTTGAGTGTGTGGAAATTTGAGTGTTTCTTCACTTTGTGGTCAACCAAAAAAGTGTCAGTATCCGGACTCAACTGCAGTCAGAAAACTTTTGGTTTGAGTGTGCGGCGATTTGATTGAGTGTTTCTTCACTTTGTGGTCAACCAAAAAAGTGGCAGCATCCGGACTCGACTGCAGTAAAAAAAACTTTTAGTTTGAGTATGTTGCAGTTTAATTGAGTGTGATCACTTTGGTGGCAATGTTTTGGAGGAGTTTTTTTTATTCGAAGAACTGTGTCTCCAGAAAACTTTAGTTTGGATGTGATCGTACACGTATCAGTTTCTATAGAAGTTCTTTTATCTAACTTTCCTATTGTGCCGGGTAATTGGAAAGAATTTATTCACTTTTAAGAAGACATTTCTAATAAGTCTCGAGTCAGAAGTGAAAGTAGTGAATCGGAAAATTAATAATCATTATTATGGAGAGACAAAAATGTGTTTTTTGAAGTTCTTATCAAAGCAACTAATGATTTTTTATGAAGAAGACTTTATCTGTGCTGTAACACAGGAAAAGGTAAAATTTAAAATGCTCGTCTGCAGTTGTCAATCAGCATTTGTATAATATTTAGTTTATGAAGTATGTACTGTTTATTTGTGATAATTTCTCTTTTGATCTTTACTCTAAAATAGCTAGAATATTTGTTAAGGGGGAATGGAGCAGTTGCAGGATCTGAAACCTGTGTTAATCCAAAGGAAAATAATTTTAAAAGCCAAAATAAACTGGCCTGGCTGTATTGAATATTGGCTGAATTGGAAAATTGGCTATGACTATATTGTATATTTTGAAACGTATTGTTATTTATATGATACATATAATTAGCTTTAGGCTCTGTAGTATAATACCACCTTTTGAAATCGGTTTTAAATATTTAAAAAAAAAAATTACAATAAATAATTTTAAACAAAATATTCTAATTGATTTCAAAAAGTAGGGTTATCAAGGCCCTTTAAGCCAGCTTATATTCATCATATAAAAAAAAGTTTGTCAAAATATTCAATACAGAATGAGTAATTTTACTTCAAATTTTTCTTCATTGGATTAACACAGAGAGAAGATGGTTTTTAAGACTTTGCTACCACTCACAAATCTCCTTAAACAATCTGTACATTCATGTTGGAGCTTTGTCATTAATACAGAAACATTTTTCTATGAATGGTTGGGCAAGGCATTTTTTAATAGTGCCATAGCGAAGTAACATATCTAGTATTGAGCTAATTTGTCACACTATCAAAGGACACTTCAATAATTGAAGAGCTCAGTGGAAGAACATTCTAAGTGACATTTTTTAAAAAAAAATTGAGATTTTTGTGTCAATGAACATGTTAATTCCCTCATTCAAAGATAAAAAGATTCCCAGTTATCATAAAAACTTTAGGTGAAGTATTTTTGTTACTTTTTGTAAGTGCCGTTTTTAAGTGCAGCCGAAAATCGTTAAACAGGGTTCGTACGCCTCCTGAAATTCCTGAAAAACTCCTGAATTTCATTATTTTTTTCAAAGGGCCCTTATAACTCCTGAAATTAGTGTCTTAACTCCTGATATTTTTTTCCCTCTCCTGAAATAAATTGACAACACAATTGTTTTTCTCTGTTTACTTTATTCAGAATAAGTCTACTGTGCATGCACAGTAGAAAAATAGAGTTCAGACATTGTGATACTAGTTATTGTCCCATAATACACCACAAAACTCTTTAGAAGAATTTTTTCCTTCTGTTTCATCATTTGAAGTGCTTTGAAGTCACTAGACTAATTCGATAATAAACAAATGTATTCAATGTTATTCCTCGTTACCACGTCTGAATTTCCATGGCTGCACTCCCGAAAAACTCCTCCATTTTACTATCATAGATAGAGTATGAACCCTGGTTAAAGCTCATTTTCTCCTTTCCGCCTTTTTGTCACTTAGCAGGTTCTTCCACTAAGCTCTACAATTATTCTTGTCGTCTGAAATGATGGCATAGAAGGTTTGTAAATAAGTCAAAATCATCCTAGCATTTATTTAAATGAAAGTGCCATACAAAAGTGGATAATTAAAACCATTGGCACTATGTATTTTTTATAGTGTATTTTACGAGTTATTTCATTTTCATATCATTATTTCATGGTATACATTTGTGGAGCTTAGAATACAAGTGAACAAAGTCTTTAAAAAGCTTCTTTGAGCTACAGAGGCTCAAGCTTTATAACAAAATTACATCTTAATATTAACCCTTTCAGTCCCAATGACAATTTGGCATTATCATTTTAGAAATTTTTTTCTGATCGTCTATAGCCATTTATGATATCAAAAAGCACATCATTCGATCCTTCAAACTTTTTTCTATTAAAAAATATTTTTTATTAATCCCAATAGATGTCAGCAATATTATTTTTGTTAAATTATGATCAGAAAAATGATGATGCCTAATGGCATCACTGGGACTGAAAGGCTATGTCCTCACTACGACAACAAACGCCACAAAGGCAACAAAAGCAACAAAATTTGGCGACTGTCAAGTGCGCCAAGCAATGCAATAGCATGGTGGCTGACTCTGCCAAGTCGCCAAATTTGTGGCTTTGGTTGCCTTTGTGGCGTTTGATGTCGTAGTGAGAACATAGCCAAAGAGTTAAAAAAAAATTTAGTTGCCTGTACGATAGTATCTGAACTAGGATTTTTTTAATTATTGCATTGAAATCGTACATACAGTCCAAGGACAAATGATTGCACTGCAAGATTTCATGTATCAATCAATGATGAACAAAATACCTTTAGAAGGACATTTGTGTTCCTAAACTTTAGCTATTGAATAGAAAATACTATCTGCTATACGTAATACATATATCGACATCTTTTTTAATGATATGGCATTCTTTGGTATGTTTTCATCATTACTAAAAAAATAAAGTGCGTCTAATAATTTGTCCAGGGACCGTAGTTGGGGCAAGCAATTACGTTGCTAACTAGAAAATGCGAAAAAGTGGACTTGAATTCTGAATGTCATGTATCCTACTAAAAGGCTATAAAATGCAATTTCATTTTTAGTTTATTTTGTATGCGTTTATACTTTGTGCATTAAACTCGAGCTTTAGGGTTTGTATCAACGAAATTTAATATTTACTTTCGTTTTGTTCATTTTTCATCATTCAACATTTGTTCTCTTTCATTTTAAAGTCATACACTCTAAGTGTGAAGTATTTAACCCTTTCAGTCCCAATGACAATTCGGCATCATCATTCTAGAATTTTTTTTTTTTGTGATCGTCTATAGACATTTATGATATGAAAAAGCACATCATTGGATTTTTCAAACTTTTTTCTATTAGAAAATATTTTTTATTAATCCCAATAGATGTCAGCCCTATTATTTTTTTTAAAATTATGATGAGAAACATGATGATGCCAAATGGCATCACTGGGACTGAATGGTAAAAAATGGTATTAGTTGTTTTTAATTTCTTGAAACCACAGAAAATAAAAGATATGCAGATAAATTCTTCATACATAAAATGTTTTTCTAACAAATTTTATTTTAAAGTTATATTTTGCAAAGAATTTTCAAAAAAAATTATCGCCCGAAAAATTATCGAATATATTACAGTCCTATATATTCTGAGGGGTGTAAAATTTTAATGGATATTGAGGTATTTAAGCCAAAAACTACACATTTTTGTTTGTGGTTTATTTGCAATTAAGTATTAATTTAGAGTTTAAAGTGTACGATATGATTTTTTTATGAAAAAAAGTTTGATATTCATTATTTTTGAAGCAAACTGTTTGAAATGACAAAACTAACTATTTAAAATGTCCCTAGGTAGAAAATATACATATTTAGCCCAAATAAAAAAGGACTATATATCGTTTCTGGTGCTCTATTGTATAATAAAACGTATATATAATTGTATTATTGTAATAAATATTTTTCTAAAAAATCTATATTTTATAAATAATTTTGTAATAAATATTTAAAAGTGAAATCCTCATATACTCTTATAGGCATTTTGTATTATAAGATTTTATTTTGGTTCGACATTCCCATTTGTTTTGGGACACAATTTTAATTTGCAGATGTTTAATTATGTAATTAAAACTGTGAGTTACTTATTTTAAATATTAGAATAATTAATGCATCGTTTCAAAATTGTCACGATTGCATTTTCCGTTTTTATTTATTAAAATTCTAACTTTTAATTGGACGGATCAGAATACCAGTAAACCAAGCCTATAAAAAAAAACTTTTGTGCTATAGAGGTTTAAGTTAAAGCTTTATAACAACATAACCTCTTATTTTTTTTTAAAAAAATTAGCTGCCTAGCGAATTTTATCTAAACTATGGCTTTTTTATTATTATTGCACTGAAATTCTACAGAGTTAGTGCATGCAAAGTGCGTTGCCAACTAAAATTTCAAAAAGTGTTCAATTTCATTTGTATTCTGAATCCTCCAATTAGTGTAGCTCTAGTGTGGCAACATTCAACAACCTAACCTACCTTTTAATTTTAAATGATGCGATTCAAGATGAATCATTTTTGTAAGCTCTTTCTTTGTATTCTATTTCAATTCCATTTTGTAAAAAAACTTTTAGTTTGGAGATGAACAGAGTTATAGAAACTTACTATGTGCCAATTCGTTATTTATAATTTAGAGTTTAAATTGTACAATGGTATTTTTTTGTTAAAAAAAAAGTTTGATATTCATTATTTTTGAGGCAAACTGTGTTTGCGAATGACACAGCATTTCAGGAAATTTGTGTAATGATAACTTTGTATATTTTGTATAGAATTTCAATAAAATATTAGTTTCTACAGAATTTATTTTATTTATGACACTTTTTGCTAATTCTTTTAATTGAAAAAGATGAATCCAAGTTTTGATGTATTTTCTTTTGTAAAATATGTATGGGAAAGTTTGTTTAGGCTTGAAGATAGATAGTTCTCATTATTGGCTAAATTTCTCGTTAACTCTGTCATAAAAGTATTTGTTTTAGTAAAATAATTGGTAGAGATTTACTGTACGGATCCCTTGGCGAACTTTCCAAAATCGGGCCAAAAGTCCGTATTTTGGCGACTTTAAAAAAAAAAACCACGATTCAAAGAAAAGATCGTATGGGAATATTTCTGATGAAAACTCAACCAGCAATCCGATAGGGTTGCCGGGAAACGTCATCGGTGCGTAGTCATAGAATTCGAATCTTCGTTGAAGTCAGACAGGTTGCCAGAAAAATTATTTATCACCAAATCCGAAAAAATCGCGCTAAGGGGGACCGTACAGTAAATCTGATCCAAATAAATACTTAGTAATATAAATTCAATTTATTATGTTTCCTTATAAAAAAAAATTATAATAATGCAATTTATGATAAAGGGGCGAGAGGAATTTCTTAGATTTTAAATGTTTATCACTAAGTTCATTAAAAAGTTTGACAGTACAAATAAAAAACAAGCAATACCAATATTAAAATAAAAATAACATATAAAAGATGGATTTTTTCAAAATCATGCTAAGCAAGATTTTATGTTAAGTGATTAACACAAAGTAATTTTTTTAGTATATTACTTCAAAGATGCCGGTATAATACATCTTAATTGAAATGTCATGTTATTAAGCAAGTTGATTTTTTTCTTCTATGGGGTTGATTTGTTGGCGGCTATAAGCCTTTGCAGACTCGGCATACTCCATTAATTTTGCTGAGAGAACCCAAGCCAATTGGTACTCGACAAGGCATCCACATGTCATGCGTGCCCTCGATTTTCCCATCCAGAAAATCTAATGACTCAGCCAGGGTCGAACACGCAAACTTGGGCTTATGAGGAGGACAATCACTAAAATGTGTGTAAAAATTTGTTGACCAGGAGTTAACATCTTCAGTTGACCTCAAACTAGTGAATTTGGATAATGAAAAGCCTTTATCTTTAAAAAAAAATATGTATAAATAGTAATTTTCAGTTTTAATGGTGCGAAAACGTTGCATTTTTACGTTAATGCTATTTTGTGTGCGATATTTTGTGGATCTGAGATATCTTTAGTTGCCCACTGGTTGAGTTGAATTACTGCCGTGCAAGAATATTGGCGACGGGCGTCAATCAGGTCCCGACTTACAACTTTAGGGGCCCAGGGCACAAGCCAGTTTGGGAGCACCCGCAACATCCATTAATCCGTCCATGAAAATGATTTTTTTTTCCATTTTAAAATTGTACGAATAAATAACCTTTATTATATGAAGTACGCATGTAAGCATTGCTTTTTTACATACAATTCTTTTAATACATACATAAGATATGACATCAGATACCTATTGTATCATGTCAAATCATTGTATCTATACATAATTTTTATTCACTTGATCATATGGCTGAGGCAGTTAATTTATAAAATTAACAAGGAATAAAAAATAGTGGCTTGCGTATAAAAAATTAATTGTATTTGGTTCAATTGTATTATGTTTATTATTATTTTTTTCTTTGTGGCAACTATTTCCCCCCAATATTATTCTTTTAATAAAATTTGGCGGCCCTCTTGAAGTGGGGGCACTGGGCACGTGCCCCGTTTGCCCTGCCAGAAATCAGGCTCTGGGCGTCATAACTTAAAACCGCAGTCAAGTGACAAGCCGGCACATGAATACGCTACCCAACTTAACTTGCGACATAGTACCATAGAGTTAGGAAGGAGAGGTAGAGAAGTCTATGAGTTCAAATGGTTTGAAGCAGGGCTGTCAGGTTTTTCGAGCTATACTGCGCATCCCATACTGGCACTGAGGTATCCCAAGATGCACCGCTCTAGCGGTGTTTTGAGCTACTGCGCATAACATAGTGACCGAAACTGGCACTGAGGTATCCCAAGATGCACCGCTCTAGCGGTGTTTTGAGCTACTGCGCATAACATAGTGACCGAAACTGGCACTGAGGTATCCCAAGATGCACCGCTCTAGCCTGCTTCATTTGTGCGCTACTGCGCATATACATGGACCTCTCTATTCTCTTTCATACCTCTATGCATAGTACATGGCGTCGGAACTTTGGATCATATTTAAAGTAAATCGTTTAAAAAATGTCTTGTTTCGGCGGATTTTCTTCCTTAATGAAGAAAAATATAGAAAAAGGGTATTATTCGTCGGACATTTTTGGCTGCACGGGCCGTTTATACACTCTTAAAACAAACGAGCGGTTTTAACTCAGTCTGAGTTAATTTCCACTCCTTTCCGTGCCGAAAATGCACTTCTCCTATAGGAGTGAATTTCACTCTTTTTCGGAGTGGGTAAAAGAAATAAAAGAAAACAATCTGCTTCCTACACTCTTAAAACGAGCGGTTTTAACTCAGTCTGAGTTAATTTCCACTTCTTTCCGGTGCCGAAAATGCACTTCTCCTATAGGAGTGAATTTCACTCTTTTGTTTTAAGAGTGTAGGTCGGCAGTTATTTTGGCGATGCCCGGACCCGAACCTGGGACCTTTCGCATGCTAGGCGAGCGCCTAACCGACTGGGCTCCCCAGCCCCCTACTCTTAATAGGTTAGGATAGGTTTGAATTATTGTCGCACTAGAGCTACACGAGGGCTATTGGCGACGGGCGTCGTATTTTAGAACCACAGTCAAGTGACGAGCCGACACCTGAATAGGCACCCAACGCAACCGTTAAGGGCAACATCGTACGCAGCGTTAGGACTTCGAATTATATTTAACGTGCATTCCCTTACACGGGGTATTATTCGTCGGACATTTTTGGCTGCACTTGCCGTTTATAGGTCGGCGGTTATTTTGGCGATGCCCGAACCTGAACCTATCGCACGGTAGGCGAGCGCCTAACCGACTGGGCTCCCCAGCCCCCTACTCTTAATGGAAAATATCTTAATAATTGTTTTAAGTTATTAGCAAGGATTAATTCTAGAGTTGTAGGCAGAAATTTATTTCACTTTTGGGAGAAGTATATAAGATTCTATTAGTATTTTTAGAAAAATATTGTTATGCAGCAGTAATACACCAAACTGTGGGGAATATAGGTTCATCAAGATCCCACAAAAGTGCGGCAAAAGATTTCATACCCAAACTTAGAGGTTTTTTTTAAAAAAAAATTGCAAGTTATACTTATAATTGTACATCCAGAAATCAGCACATTACGAGCCACTGATTCGAAGTAACAGTTTGGAGCAAAAAATAAAAGTATTTTTTTAAAAAGTAAATCTTTCCCTGGCATTTCAAATTTTCTTAAGATACCCTAACATTTCAAGAAAAGTTTTAATTCCCTGATAATTCCCCTTGTGCGAATTCCATGCTCTGTTTTGAAAAGACAATGTTATATTGTATATACTGAAATTTCTGGAAAATTTGCATGTTATACTAATAATTGTACATCCAGAAATCAGCACATTACGAGTCACTTATTCGAAGTAACAGTTTGGAGCAAAAAAAAAAATTACTTAATTACTTTTAAAAAAAAATCTTTCCCTGGCATTAAATTTTTTTTTAAAGATACCCTAACATTTCAAGAAAAGCTTTAATTCCCTGATAATTCCCCTTGTGCGAATTCCATGCTCTGTTTTGAAAAGACAATGTTATATTATATATACGTCTGGAAAATTTGCATGTTATACTTATAATTGTACATCCAGAAATCAGCACATTACGAGTCACTGATTCGAAGTAACAGTTTGGAGCAAAAAAAAAAAAATTACTTAATTACTTTAAAAAAAAAAAATCTTTCCCTGGCATTAAATTTTTTTTTTAAAGATACCCTAACATTTCAAGAAAAGCTTTAATTCCCTGATATTCCCCTTGTGCGAATTCCATGCTCTGTTTTGAAAAGACAATGTTATATTATATATACGTCTGGAAAATTTGCATGTTATACTAATAATTGTATTACATCCAGAAATCAGCACATTACGAGTCACTATTCGAAGTAACAGTTTGGAGTTCTAAAAAAATAAATCTTTCCTTGCCCTTACTATTTCGAGGTATTTTTAAGGTATTTATAAGGTTTCTCTTCAGATTTATTTTAGCGGTATTGAACTGAGGTATTTTCAGCTACTAAATGGTGCAGAATAAAACCTCACTAAGTATTTTTATAATACCTCTGTTGAAGGTTTCTTACAAATACATAGAGGTATTACTTAGAAACCTAGTAGGTTTTTGATACAAACCTCAGAGGTTTTTCTGAAATACCTTTCAATGAGGTATTTTAAACAAACCAAAAAGGTTTTCCTAAAATACCTTGCAATAGTTGAGGTATGCCCTCTTAAAATACCTTATTAAAAGGTATATATAAATAAAAAATATTTTTTTATTGTACTTGACATTTACAATATAAAAAGTACTATTGCAAGAAAATTTACTTTGCATGAAATTGTCAAATTAAAATACTTTTACTTGTGGAAATTATAAATTTTCTGCTAAACCTACCAAATTATGAATTGCTAAATACCTGATAAGTTCTTAACTAATAACAAAAAGCATGTTTAAACTAAAGAAATTAAGCTTAATACTAACAAGTAAATCTTCATCACTAGTGAATTTTCATAAACCAGAAAGGCATCTCTAAGTCGATTTTTTTTAAAAGCTTTCTTAAATAATTTTACTATTTACTCCCATCTTGTGTACTTCTGCATTAATCATAAGAAAAAGTTTTTTAAGAAAACATAACTCTCTCATGAATGTATAAATTATATATATTTGCTAAACTTCCATTGAAATGTTTAAATAAAGTTACCTAATACATATTTTGAGCACATCACATGCAACTAAGCTTGCTCTATATACCTTGTTGAAACCTGAGATGGGTCACGTGCCCATGGTGCAAAAGAAATTCCTAACTGGCTGTTTAAAAAAAGTGAACCAATAATTTGTGCACATAACAAAATATATTTTATTTTTTATAAAACAAATCACATTTGAGCTTTGACGTTTTCGTTTTGGTGTAAATTTGGAATTATCACCAGGTCTTGGTTGTCCTGATTTCAGCTTAAACGACACCTGGAATTGGCACAAATTCTGTTCACAGCCCCGGCAACTCCAACAAATTGTGGGTGAAACTTTTGCAACAGACCTTAAAAATTAAAATTACAATTTGTGAATATTTAAAAAGAAACATGCGTTTTTAATACTAAATTTGTGTCATCTAAAAAAAACACATTTATTTCCTCAGTAAATATAAATATGCTTTGCAAGTAAATTTAAGTTTATTTTTATTATTACCTACATATATTTAATAAATGACATTTAGAATGTAAAGAAAATTAACGAAACACCGTCAAAATATTTATAATTTTTTTATATTTTCGTGCAGAGTAGTGGTTTAAATTTTATAGAATCTCGAAGTTTAATTAAAAAGTGACTATTTTTAATGGTCATGAGAAGAGTGGATCAGGAGTCAAAACAAAGTCTGCTGCGTCTGCAATTTTTGTGGGAAAGAATGTATTGACACCTATTGAAACATGGGAACTGTTGGATGGATCGGCAAGAAATTAACTTACAGTTATTAAGAAAGAACTGAATATTAGAATATTATAGCGATTTGTGTGGTTGATATTATAACTTTATAAAGATTTGTACGACATATCACATATCCCCCCTCACAAGCTGTTATCAACCTGTGGGAGAGTATAGTTAAAATTTCTAGCCATTAAATGTTGTAACTGTAAAATTTGTCCCGATGTGAACCTAACTAGTGATCAAGTTATCAAATCCACAAACAAGAAAACCTACAGAAATTAGCTTAGTTAAATTTTTAAATTTGTTAATCCACTCTTCTCAAACATACATTATTAATTATTAAAACAATATTTGTATTACACATGTTAAAATTGATATTCAGAAAAATTTAAGTCATTGTCAATAGCAAATTAAGAAAAAACACTTGTGAATACAAAATAAACAATTGCCAGGTTAATGCAGTGTTTACGAAAGTACAAATATAACATGCCTCACTTTTTGCAGAATAAGGAAAAAAATTATTTGTTGATTAGTGTTTAATTGATTGCTTGTTTGTTTATTTATTTGTCCGCTGCCGCTTCCGACGCTCTTTAAGATATAAGTACAACCAACCAATGAAGCATGCTATAGTTTGTTTAGACTCATAAAACATCAGTGAAATTTTCAACAATTTCGTTGCATTGACAAAAGTACTCCTTTATAAGCAAACAGGAAAGCGTTGCTTTCTGTGGCTTGTTTGAATAACTTTCAATCAACAACAACCAAAAATAAGTCAAAAACCACATTTAAAAATTTAGAATATAACAATGAAAACTCAAAACACGTCACACAAAAATTCAGTTTTAAAATATTAAATTAAATCAATAAAAGTTTCCAAATTAAATGTGAACAAAATCAACAAGATAACATTTTCATTTTTTAAAGAGTCAGTGTGACAATTCATTGATATCAAAAAGGTAAATTTTTACATTATAAAATGCTTCACTTTGTTATGTGTGGGTAGCTTAAAACATAATTAGTAAAAAAGTATAGTAATAACAAAATTGTATTCGTAGTAAAATAGTGAGTACATTAAAGAAATGAAGCATGTTATAATATGTTAAAAGCGAGAGCATAAAAATAAAATATAAATTTGTTCACACATTTTTATGAAGTAATGAAAAAGATTTCACTTTAAACTGCAAAAGTTGGAATAATCAATTTATATAAAATACTTAATTATATTTTCAGGAATGCTAAATGTAAAAAATTAATTTTAATAAATGTTCAAAAGATACTTCTTGAAGCTTGCTCACGCTCATCTTGTTCATTTTGGAACATTGAAAGCAGTATTTTTTTTTAGCACAAATCGGCATGCTAGACTAGTTCACAAGTTGCTTGATGAACGTTTGATGGTACACACCAAATTACCCATTGTCAGAGCTTATATGTTTGTTCTTAATTATTTAAAAATTACAACACATAAACAGTATTTATAATAAATAAAACATACTCTATTTGAGTTTGATGCCTCAGGAACTGGCACTTCAAAAGTTGAGGGTCCTGCTGTCCCTTTATCCAATAGATGGCACAATTACTGCTGAACTGAAGGAGGAGCTGTAAATATAAAATATAATTTTCAATTCAAGATAGTGCTGCATTTTAGATATCGTAAATGTTCAGTATGTAGGGATTTATGCACTCTTGGCAAATGTAATACATTTCAGAACCTCTCAAAAGAAGGTGCTAGAGATCGGTTGACAAGAGCTAAGTATTTGTCAAACTGTTGCCGGGGAGAGGGATGGTAAGTTAGCACATTTAAGTTCCTTAACTCATAATTTCCAAAATCTGATATGCAGAAAATAACTCATCTGCACCCCTCCCTCATTTTGTGCCTATAACTTGGATTACATTAATGATAGTTTTATTTGAAAAGTTGGATTTTTATCCTTTTATTGCACTGAAATGTAGGATACTTTTTACACAATCATAATTTGCTTCAGAAATAAGTTTTATTGCTATATTATAGGGATAGACCGATGCATCGGCGCCGATTGTTTGAAAATTTTACCATCGGCCTTGCCATCGGCGGCCGATGGTAATTTAGTGAAAAAAATCGGCCATCGGCCTAAAAAAACATCGGCCAGCCGATGTAGGCCGATGTTTTTTTGTTTTTTTTTTAATCCTACACCAAAACCCCAGTACATCCAATTCCTGGTTTCAAAGCAATGCACGTGGACTGGAGCAAGTTTTAAGCACATCCATCATCCCTGGGGGGGGGGGGGGGGGGATGTCAGCCTCCTTCCTATCAGCAGCTTTTTTGGACCGTCGCTAATCTAGACCAGAGGAATTCGCCTCCGGTACAATTTCCCCTTGTCTCGCTTCACTGACTCCAAAACTAAACCACAGCGACCACTAACTTTCAGTGTTCTTTTGTATAAACCGAGCATCTGTTTGCTATCAGCCAACTGACTAGACATATGGCTAAATAATGTGAATGCGTATCATCGTGTATGGAACTGAAATCCACCACGCCGGATTTTTCTATTGTTACTCATAATAAATATATATATTTTAATTATTGGTGTAAGCATTTTCGCTAACCATATAAGGCTAACCTGATTATATTTTAGCATTATCCGGACTGTTACCGATGATGTTCTATAAGGCACCAAAAATCCTAAGTAGCGATGAAGTCACAGGCCATCGTAATTTTTTAAACTAACAAAGAACCTGAAATTTGGTTGACTGATCTGTCCTGAACCAAGAAAGAAATGGAACCCTGATCCTATGCCAATTACACTGCCAACTAGTAGATATTACGAGGAGTTATGGTTGGTTAATCGATTTTTTCAGAAAGAAAACTTTAAGCAAATGATACTAGTCGTCATGGGCAGGTTAAGTTTACTTTCTGCAAGAATATTAAAAAAAATCCACTTTGATCCGCATTTGAATAATTTATTTCCGCGAATGAAATATGTTGATAAAATATTTGGATTAAAAAAAAAACCTTATTAAAACCATGGGCATTGTCTTTCAAGGCCGACGAACCGATTTTTTCATTAAGTGCTATAAGGTCACTAATACCAAGGCGAAAAAAAACTCAAATAAATTGTTTAGAAAATATCGAAGCTTATCCGTAGTTTTGACTGTGTTTCCGTAACTCCGTAGTTTAATACTTTCATCCGTAGAAACTACGGACAATCCGTAGTAGTTGGCAGGTAATATGAGACTGGTGCACGTTAAATATGTTGTTGTCACTATAAGTTTGTGTTGGATGCCAGACCAATTAATTTCGGCTTCAACCGCTGTTCAAACTTATGTGACTATTCGGCTGTGCTGTAGCTCTAGTGCAACGTAAATTTATCCAACTAACAATAAAACCTTTTATGTCAAAATGGTTGGCCGTATCTTTTCAACAGAACAAATTCCAAAAGATTACGTGGCTGATTACACAAACGATCGGCGCGCCAAACTGTAACATACTTCATTTTTCAAGCTGGGCTCAAAAACGTTGAGTAGATTTAAAATAACATAATGCTTAAAGAAATTCTAATTGTGTTATCGTGTGAATTTTTTTAAAAAAGTTAAAATCTTTCGCCAATGTTCTACGTGTTCACCCAGGTTAAGGTTTTCAACCTTCGTGTATCTTTAGGTTATCCGGCAATGATTAAATTTTATTACATGAGCTCAATTTTAAACGCAGATCAATTTACGTTTTGTTAAAGTTCCAATTTTTTAAAAATCATTTAGAATACTATCAGTATATCAATGTCGTTTATCCGAAAAGACTTTCGGATTAAACGAAGTCGATCCGAAATTACAATCCGGATAACTGAAAATTGCTTCCGGTTAAAACTAGAATTAAATTCCGGATATAATAGAACTAAAATTTAATTTCCGGTAGCATTCCTGGTTTAGCTTTAGAGCTACACGAGGGCTTTTCTGGTCGCTCGTAATTTGGAACCGTGATCAAGTGACGAGGCAAACATATGAGCTGGCACCCAGCGCAACCTTAGAGCGACATCGGTAGCAGTACGGAGAAAGGAAAATTAAATTCCGGATAAAACTATACGGTTAATGGGAATGCTTATACCGATAATACTTAACATCTTTATTCCGAATAGAACTATAATTTAATTTTTGATAGAATTCCGGATAACCTTAGTAAAGAAAATGTTTTAAAGGTTTAAACCTATTTTGCTTACCTGGAATCTAAAATTTATACGAAAAATTGGGATGTTCCAACACAAACAATTAAACGTTAATCGGCTTAGTTTCTGAAATACGATAGAATCCAATAGACTTCTACTGTAATAGTGTTCTAACATAATTTACCCGGTTATTTGAAGATCGAAAATGAACGCACCTCTTATCTTTGCTTAAAAACTAACAAAAAGAGTTAAACTTAAGCAAATGAAGATATTTCTTTAGAACCTTTAAACTCTATATTTGTAATTATTATTAAATTAAAAAGGTACTAAGCTTGTGTGTGTAGGGGTAAATAATGCAAACCCCAAAATAGCATCAATTCGATGTTCGTTTCAAAGACGTTTTTCTGCACAGCCAAAGGCAATGAATGTTATCAGTAGAGGGGAATCTTAGCGCGGGGTCTACAATGATCCCCCAATAATTCGGAGAATCCCATTACAGTAGAAAAGAGGCTGTAGTATTTAAAGTATTGTAGCTTTAAACAACTGCCTTTTTACTACTAAGATGCTTAAGATTTTTTTGCAGTTCCCACGTGGTTACTATGAAATTCCAACCCTTCCAATGGAAGTGATTGCGCCAAGCTTGACCGCTGATGGTCAGCGTCAGTTTCGGCTTGCAGCGTCGCGTTGCTCATTTGAGATTAAAATAATGACTGATACCTTAACAAATTAACTTTAACAAGATTTAAATAAATATATATCAAATAATTCTCTGATTTGACCCAAAGAACGTTTTTCAAACTTTACAATATTTTTGGATTTTCCAGAAATCGTAAACAACCCTAATCCAAAGTAAGTTATTTTTATAATTTAATTCTGTAATTAAATATTCTCCAGATTTTGTTTACATATTTAAATATCCTACTGGTTTTAGACCATGGGTTTGACGATTTATGTATTTAGATTTCTAGAATTTGAAAGTAAAGATCGATTTTTTTCTTAATAAATATTTTTTTAATACAAAATATTGTAATACCTATTATATATTTTATTATTATAAATACAACATTGCCTATTTGCATTATGTAAGATGCAGTCTCTTGCATTTTCCGGAGAAAAAAAATCGGCATTTTTTGGTAACGGAAAATAACCGGAAAGTTCGAGTATCCGGATGAGTCAATTTCCCGAGCATTCCGGATAAACGGGAGTTACTGTATCATATGTTAAAATTATGTTTATTAAAAAACTGTTAAATCCGATTTTTTTTCTACAAAATATCGCTTTGGTCGTTATTATTATATACCTTAAAATTTTAAAAAAGTCTAAATCGAACACAGACATAGAATTCTAAAAAATATGCAGGGTTGCCACTGGTTCTAATAATAAAAAGTTGCTTTAGTTGCCTTAAACAACCAAAATAGTTGCAAAAATAGTTGCATCTAGGTTTAAATTTAGTTGCAAAAATAGTTGTATGTGATATTAAAAATATACTAGTTGCAAAAATATCCTCAATTAATTCAAAAATTAACAATTTGGTTAGAAAACTAAGTTTTAAAAAAGGCAAAATTTAGATATAATAACAATCAATCACGAATTGTAGAAACTAAAAAATGGCAGCTTTAATTATCCTAATATGCATTTATTTACATCAAATCCTTTTTTCGCTTCATCATAACATCAATTATATTTGACTTTCTTTGTTGACTATTCTATTTAGTTTTTCTTCTTTCTCTTCGTGTTCTTTTTCCTTCTCTCGCAGTTTTTCTGCCCCTTCCAACATACCCTGGGCAACACGAACTGAATTTAAGTCGTTGTCCTTTATGCCTTGCTTTAACCGCTCATTCGCTTCTTTAAATAGAGATAGGGCAGATTTTCCCACTTCTTTTTTATCTTTCGACGTGGCCAGTGCTTTAACTTCTAAATCTTTGATTGATTTTTTCTTTTCTTCAAGATCAGCTTTCATTGCTTGTTCTTTTAATAATAGCTCTTGTTTTTCTATGTTTTGTCGTTTTAGGAGTTCAGCCTTTTTCTTCTGCAACATGGTCAACATACGATTTATGTGCATTCAAAGCTAATTTCAATAAATCCTTTGTTATTGTAACATCAGAAATGCTAGCATATTTTTTCAATCCATCTCTATTAACAAGCCGCTCATTTAAAACTCTTTCTGACATTCAACACTTATCTTCTGAAAGTACTCTACGAGAGACAGAAGCCTCTCTCCACATCAGCATTGTCATGCGCTAAAGAAAGACAAGCTGGTACTAGAGTTCCTAAAGTTGGATACTTCAGGTTACCAAGTGATGTCTTCCGACATAAAATTTTCCTCCAATAGTGGTCAATTCTTGTGGCTTCTTCATACGCTGGAATTTCTCCTTGTAAAATTCTCCACTCATCTCTAGCATTTATTGCATCAATACCAGTAAATGCAAAAGTTTCAGCCAGTTTCCCAACTCTGGTAATACTTATACTGCTGTGTATATTACTAGGGCTTAAACACTGACATTGACACAAAATGTTATTTCTGCATCGTTCCAATAAGTAGTTGCATGATGCCATGTAGTTTCTTTGCATTTTTCGACAAGCATTAATTTGCTCTGTTTCAGTCAGGGATTTTAAACACAGCTTTGTGCTTTCATTACAGTCAATTTTTAGAGGTGCGCATAAATCTTCCAATTGGACATCTTCATTTAACTTAAAACCTGCCTTGCATATTCTACCCTTTATCGTACTTAGAACTGAGTTCAATTCACTATGCAAAGCATGTATCAGGGGTTGTTCAGACTGAAACAGTTTCAGAAACTTCTGAAAAACAAGGGAGGTTTCTATCACAAAATTTATCATAAGCAAAGAGTCTTTCGATTTTACAAAGTTACTAATTCGTATATATTTCGGAGTTTTCATTAGATGTTTTTCTTTATTTGGTATGAATACCAAAAAGTACTCTATTATTGCCTCCCATTGTTCGATGACTCTGGCACAAGCCTCACCAGCAGTTAACCACCTAGTTGATGAATGCTTCAATAAAGTGTGAGATGGCACATCTTTTTTTGCTTGTATAGCTTCAAAATCCTCCCAGCGGGAAGGGAACTTTTTAAAGAAGTTATACAAGTCTACGACTAGGTCACATGCAGCTTCACCATACTCTTCTAATCCTTTTTGGAAGGAATTATCAGCAATGTGTAGATTGCATGTTCCTATATTAACAAGGCCTTGTCCCCTGTTCTCAATCATCACTTCATCCATTAACTTCAATACTTTTTTATTAACTTTTAGTCCATCAGAGGATATCATGATGAGTTTTTTTATGGACAACCCATGTTTCGATAGCACTTCTTCAATTTCTTTTACAATAATGTCAGCAGTTGCATGTCCTAAATAAACACTACAAAGATGTTTGCAAACAACTTCATTTTCTTCTGTTGACCAAAATCGTATCATGAATTGGAGCTCTTTTTTTCCTGCATTGTTGGTTGTTTCGTCAAAAAGCAATGTATAAAAAGATTTCTTTGCATCTTCTATGAGTACATTACGGAAAAAAGGTCTTAGTGCTTCAGTTATTAGGTATGTTAGTTTAGTTCGCCCAAGCGAAAACCCCTGGGGAATTGTTGTAAACATAGTTTTGAAGACCTCAGTAATGTCTTCAACAAACGTAGTTGATATATTCGATTGAACCATCTTCATTGCCCAAATAAGCTCAGCTTTACATGCTTCTTCTCTAGAATGACACAGCTGAAGACTCTTTCCTGTATCAAGCACTGTCGGTTCCTGAAGGGAGACAGCGGATTGTATTCCACAAGAAACACCAATATTTCTCGGACTCACCAACAGTTGTGTCTTGCTAAGCTTCACTGCAGCTTCTTCTTTATGCACGGAGGAGTTTTCATGTTGTGTTACTGCTTGCCATCCTTTAGAAATGCACGCTATCTTTTTATTACATACAATGCATTGGATTTCTTCATCATTTAACTTCTTACACCATTCGGAATATGGGTGCCCATTTTTGTCTTTCTTCTTGAACCAAGTGTCAATCACCTTATATGATTTAGGCGGCATACTTTAACACCTACAACAAAAATGATGTTCTTAGTGATAAATTTCAAAATAATATAATTACACAAAATATTTATTTTTATCTGTGCTAAACACCTGAAGAAAATTTCTAACTTGCTTTAAAAACAGGATCATTATATATCAATTCAACATGACCCATTGACCGATATAACATTGCAATTTCTGTTTTGGATAAATCATTCATGATTTGTTTTTACCTTCCGAGTTCAAATCGAAATTTTAAAAATTAAATTTATCTCAATTTAGGAATATTTTTGAAAACTGTAAAGAATGGCCTTTTTACAGTTACTTGATGAGGTGTGCAGATTGTGAAACAAAACAATAATTATTTTCCCTCATTGTGTATTGGTTATAGCTTTGTACTGCAGACCTGAAGGTCCGGGACTTGGTTGTAACTGTAACTATGCATATATGATGTCTTGTAAATGGATGCAAATCTTCAAGGCAGTTTGTCATAATAAACTATATTAAAATATGTCATAATATATTATTATTAAATTCCAATTTTTGATTTAAAATGTAAAATTATGATATGAAATCAAAAAATCAGGCATGAAAGTGAGAAAAAAAATCAAAAAGTCTGAAAATCTGTGAAAGCTAAAATTTTGCACACAAAAAAAACTATGTGTGAATTGCATTTCATACAATGAGAAAAATTTATACCAAAACTATATTCAGTGATGCAAGTGACAAAAAAAGGGATTTGAAGAACATTTGGAGAAAGGGAATTTTATTTTGAAAAACAAAATAAGTTTTAGTACAAGAAATTTATATCTTTTTTAGCAAGTTACAGTTTTGTATGACTTCAGGTTAAAAATCTCTGAGAAATATAATAAATTAACTTTTCTCTTTTCATGATATTTTATTAACTTAAATCTAAAATTTTTTAAAAAGTTTAAATTTTAGGTATTTCATTTATTTAAAAGTTTAAAATAACCAAACTCTATACAAGATAAAAACTTGACCGTAGCTGTTAATTTTTAAAAATTTCACTTCAAAAGATGGTTTTAAATAACACAAAATATTTGACAGAACCACTAAAGAGACAACAAAAAAGATTCAAAGAAAAAAGAAATACAAGAGAGAACGGGAAAAAAAATCAGTCATAAAAATGAACCTTATTAAAAAATCTTGTACTTCTCATTTCTGTTTTAAACAATTTATTAACTACCATTAGCATGATTTTTACCAAGTGAAAAAGAATTTAAATTTTATTTTTTGAATTCCTTTTTAAGTAGCTTAAATTGTCTTACATAAATTGGTCAAAACAAGAAACTTCACGCTACCTACATCATAAACTGAATTACTTAAATGCAAAATTATTAGGGTATTGACTAAGATTACCAAAAAAGGTAAACTATAATTTTGAAATAAATTTTTGGATTATTAAAAGAGCATTGTACACATATTTCCTTACTTACAGGGTTAAAAGTCCCAAATCTTTAATTTTTATTACTTAAGAAAAAGATTTAACGAGTCAATAAGTTGCATCTCAAATTAAAAAAAAATACCAACACAAATATTAATATCAAAAAATTTAATATTTGTAAACAAAATTTGCGTTTGGAATTATTAAATTAAAAAACCGCTAAACTTCGGCGATCCAAAAATTGCAAAATTCCGGCAATTCAAAAAACGCGAAACACCGATGATAAAAAAAATCGTGAAACAACGGCGATTCAAAAATGGCGGAATGCCGGCGATCCGAAAATCGCAGTCAGAAGAATCTGATGCCTGAAAAAATACGGTTCGAAACACTTGATAATCTTTTTGTTGGTTAAAATATCAAAAAATAAATATAACTCAAGTTATTGTCTTGAAGAACTTCCTTTGTTAAGTTTTTGTTTTTAAAACGAACCGAGAATGCGCTCAGCTGATAACCAAAACAAAACATCCTAGTTAAAAATTAAATCAATTGAATCACTTACCTTAATAGAAAAATTCGGCTCCAGATCAATCGCTATGAAGAACATCAAAATCTTGAAAAGCAACTCACGTGTTTCGCTTTACCGAAAACGGAAAAAGATCAGTTCACGGTTTAACCAAAACCGGTTTGAATTCCCAATACCGGTTGTACGGTTTAAGCCGGTATAGATATGTTATTGACATTCAAAAACCGGTTTTTACGAAGTTTTAACCGGTTTATTTTTAGGATTTTTTAACTTATTTTGGGGAAAACATGGAGCAAAATAGTTGCAAATTTCAAAAAAAGTTGCATGGATGGTAAAAAATAGTTGCTTTTGACTTGATTTTGCCTAAAAAAGTTGCAATAGTTGCCTAGGGTTGAAATTAAGCTACATGCTAGTCTATACTGATACTTACGTTTTTTAGTGATGCACTGTCTGCTATGCCTGTTCGGACTTGAAATGAATAATTCGACATTTGAGCATCATTCTGAAATATGTTAAAAAATAGTGATATTATCTAATAAATGTAAAAATATAGTCAATAGGTATAGCAATCATACGTTAAATTTCTAAGCTCTCCAAATTGACAGACAGAACATTATATCCTAGCTGTACCTCATTAGCGGACGATTTTAAATGCTTTATTGTCAAACAAAGAGAAAAAATATTTGGTATAAAAAATCCTATAGTCCGCCTACCACAACTTGGCATCCCAAATATTTTGATTGTGGAAGCGTCCACTTTGTATAAAGGAGGCATTGTTTCCAATCCTATGGTGTTTGGCCCAAACAAGTTTGAACTGCCTTTCAGTATAGAAACTGTTTCTAAACTTTAAAGAAATGTGAATGAATCGCACTAGAAATGTGAATGAATCGCTTTAAAGAAATGAAATGAATCGCCAAATATAGTAACTCGGCCTGAAACCAAAATCTTTCTTACCCCTTTTCGTTTTACAAGTGATAGTTTGGACTCGTTTAAAACACACGTCATAGATATACTAAGAAGTGGTGGGAGGACTATAATAAGAATTGGGTTGTCAAAAGTTTTATATTGTATCACATTATTAACAATTTATTTTTATTTTACAATTTAAACCGAACAGCAAATACAGTCATGCATCCATTAAAGCTGTTTCATAATTAAATTTAGAACTCTTAATACTAAGAGTTCTATTTAAAGTTTGAGTGGCATTCTTAATTCTTAAAGCATATCAGAGGCAAAGAATTCATATGAAATGTTATTTAAGAGACAACACATTTTAACGTTAAAGTTTAGAATTATCTAAAAAAAAGATGACATTTCTGTTTTTTAAATTATGAATAAGAAACTTTTAAAGATAGCTTCCAAGCTTTTTCGGCTCTCGAATCGAAGCTACACATTACGGTTCTTGGTACCTTTAACAAAAAACAAAGGCACCCCAATGAACTTGCTCCGACGCGACGAAAAGTTTGAGAACTTTGATTGACAACAGTACATTAAAATTTAAGTAAATATAACTTATATTATAATAAATGAAAGTTGTTTTGCTTACTTTTTATCCGGCGAAATCACGTTTTGGAATTGATTGATTGATTGGTTGAAATGAGATATGTGCTCGCCCAAAGGCTGCTTCATCTCAGTCATCCGGGGGGAGAAAAAACCCTGTAATAAAAAACGAAAAAAGACCTAAGGTTGGAGAATTTTTAGGATATCACTAATGAATTTGATCGTTGCGTACGTCTTAAAAGAAGCTCTTTCGGACAGATCAAAAATCCAACTAAATGAGAGTGGATGAATCCCCATTTTTTCTCTGAACCGATCTCTAGATAAATTGAATCGATCGCACGAGAGAATCACATGATCAATAGTTTCCGGAACCTTACATAAAAGGCAGTCAGGTGAAATAGTAGGATCTAGATTGTGTAGTTTAGAATTTGTAGGGAAAGATCTCGTTCGAAAACGAGATAGCAAGACATCAAATTTCCTATTAGGTGGGAGAAGCAGGTGCTTTGCTTTGACAGATGCCAAATGGTTAAAAGATGAGGAGTATTTGCTATCGAGCCAGAACTTGAGGCCTTCTTTAAAGGAAATGGTTTTTAAGGTCTGAGAGATATCTTCCAGTGAAACCAGTTCAAGGATAACTTTGTCTGGGGCCAATCTAGCTGCAATGTCTGCTCTTTCATTTTCCAAGATGCCCTTGTGACCAGGAGTCCAGACAAGATCGAGGCTTTTACACAGGTCGCATTTAGACAGAATAAGGTTATGAAGAGTAATGATTGCGCTATTGGATTTTAGATTTATTGACTGAAGGGCCGAAATCGTGGATAAACTGTCAGAGAAAATAACGTATGAGGAATCTGAATTAACATAAGAAATCACTGCAAGGATAAGAGCCAGAATTTCACCTGTGAAAATGCTGTTTATATTTGAAATGCTACCTGAAACAGTACTATTATTAGCAAAGTCAATGGCAGCGATTTTGCATGAGCTATTTGTTTTTACGTTTTGGAAGAATTTGTTGTTTGTTTCATTATGTTCAGTTAAGGTTACAGTTCATAGTACTAAAGCTAAAATAACTATAAAAACTATAAGTTTTATGAGTAAACATAGGGATTTTTAAGCGAAAATCAAAGATGTCAACCACAAAATTTTTTACAAAAGGGGTTTTACATAGAATATTTTTTTATGTGCTATTTACTTAAATATTTGCAATTTTTTGATATTTTTAATAAGCAAGCCTTACGCGAAGCAGGAGACCGGTTACTGCTAAAAAAAGATTACCTAGCACATGACCTAGGGGGCCGTAGTGAGCCTAGTGGTCAGCGTCTCGGGATCGGAAGGTCCTGCGATCGAGTCCTGCGATCGAGGCCTCTGTCTCTAAAAATTAGATGGATCCACTTATGTGTGTGTGTTGTCTGTTGTGTCTGTCTTACTTGACGAAGGTTTATAAGCGGGTCGCTGACCAAGCACACAAACCTGAATATATATGTCAACCAACCAACATGACCTAGTAAATTTAAAAATTGATTGAAAATAGATAAAAAGAAAATATATATTTCAAAACAAACACTTCAATAAAAATATTGAATAAAAAATTACAATATTTTATTTAAATTTTGAATTTGAATTTTTTTTAATTTTAAATATTTTTTTTTTATAATTTTATTTTAAATAACAGTCATTAAAATATTTGAACATATATTTTTAATTTAAAATAATTTTAATGCATGTTTCCATAAAAAATATTTTAATATAAAAATAATTAAAAATATTTTAAAATAAAAATAATTAAAAAATATTTTAACACACAAAAAAAACACATAAAACATGACACCCATATCTTACTTTATTGGAACCATAAACATTGAACTGGTCCAATGACACTCTTTAATGATTCTGTAAAGTGCTTATTTATTTTCTTTATAAAACAGTTTACTGGTCTCATAAAACATTTTATGGTCCAATAAAACGTTTTGCTATTCTCAAAAATATTTTAATGGTCCAATAAAACGTTTTAATGGTTTAACAGAACGTTTTACTGGTCTAATAAAACGTTTTAATGGTTTAACAGAACGTTTTACTGGTCCAATAAAACATTTCAATGGTCCAATAAAACGTTTTACTGGTCCCCTAAATGTTTTAATGGTCCAGTAAAACGCTTAACTGACCCCATAAAACGATTTACTGGTCCAATAAAAGATTTTGCTGGTCCAATAAAACATTTTGCTGGTCCAATAAAAAATTTTAATGGTACAATAAAATCTATTGGTTCCCATAGAATATTTTATGGGTCCCATAAAATATTTTATAGGTCCATTAAAAAAAATTTCAATAGGGCATTGAGATCGAAATCCTATTGATCACAAGTCTATTGATATCTGTACAGTTCTTTGGATATCCATAAGAACCGGAATCCTACTGACCACATTCCTATTGATGTCGGTAAAAGTCTATGGATATCAATAGAGATCGATATTCTACTGATATCTCCTGTGTTGATGTCTATGGATCTGTATTGATATCAGTAAAGTATTACTAATGCCAGAAAACTAAGAATATGTATTTATCGAGTGTTGTGAATTTAATAGAAATTGAATAATTGATTTTTTTAAAAAAAATTTGTTCTTTCAAACTTTTCTTCCACACTTTTAAGAAACTTTGACAATATATTTTTCAAACAGCTTAAAAAGTAATAAATGTATCGTAATGAAACTATTTGATTGCATCTTAATAAAAATATTTAAACCGTATGCAAAGTTCTTTGATAACATCCAAGAACAAGGGGTATTTAAAAATAAAACTAAAAAAAATACCTCTTTTGTTCTAGGTAAGGTATTTATCAGAATACTTAATTAAAACGTTAAAATAACTGTAGTATTAACGAGGTATTCATCTGAATACCCTAAAATACCTGTAGTATTAAAGAGGTATTCATCTGAATACCTTAAAATACCTGTAGTATTAACGAGGTATTCATCTGAATACCTTAAAATACCACAGGTTTTTATTAGAAACTTGGCGAAACTATATGAATACCAAATGATTCCAAGGTTTATAGGTTTTAAAAAATAAAACCTCAAAATACTTGTAGTATTAAGGAGGTATTCATCTGAATACCTTAAAATACCATAGGTATTTATTAGAAACCTTGCGAAACTTACAAAATACCTAAAACTTCAGAGGTTTCTCTAGGTATTTGAAAATAAAACCTGAAAAATACCTTTGGTCAGGTATTACTCAAAGAGGTATTATTAGGGAAAACCTCAAAAATACCTTTTAATACCACGCGAATACCTAGTTTAAACCTAAAAAAACCCTATAAAATACCTTAAATTTTAGTAAGGGTGGCATTTCAAATTTTCTTAAGATACCCTGACATTTCAAGAAAACCTTTAATTCCCTGATAATTCCCCTTGTGCGAATTCCATGCTCTGTTTTGAAAAGACAATATTATATTATATATCCGTCTGGAGAATCAAAAGCTGAATAAAAATTTCTCCACTGGACTTGAATAGGGTACTTGACTATATCGCTAAAATACCTTACAATATTATATTAATTATAGTTTGAAACCAAAAATAACAAACATATATACTTTTTTGCAAAAAAAATCTTAAAATAATTCATAAAAATCATTTTCAAATGGCTTATTTTTCAACGGTACGTCACGTGATCACAAACACGTCGATTTGGCTGACGTCACTAGTATATAAACAAACCGGTGTGAATTAAACTTGCTTTAATCAAATTTACGATTAAAATAACAATTATAAAGATAAGGGAAGAAGGTTTTACCGAAGCGGATAGTTCAAATTTGCTTAAAGTAGATTCCAAAATGGTGTTTCAAAGTTTGTTTATAGTTACTAGTGACATCATAGATACCCACGTGACAGCCACAAAGCGTTTTCGGGAGTGATTTTTCGTCCTAATTTTAAGATTCATTTTTCTCCCCTTTTATGGGGTATTTGAAAAAAAGAAACATACGGGTCTAATATTTTTGGCATAAGAATATTTTAAGCCAACAAATTTTTTTTTAGTCAAATACCCTATTGAGTTTTAATAAAGAGCAATGTAATATTTGTATTTAGAGTGTTAACTTTCCTTGAAAAACACTCATTCTAATCCCCTTTTAAGTACATATTATGTAATAATTTTATTTTGATACCTATCTCATTTAGAAAGGATATATATATGCATGGGTTAATGATAGCTTATTGATCCACTTGTCTTCTTATTACAAATATGATTATTATTTAGTGTTGTAATAGAAATTTTTTTTTAGCTTCTCGCCCCTTAACTAGCCCTTATAGACACCCCTGAAAATCAGGCTACTTAAACAAGTATCAATAATTATAATGGAAATAAAATACTTGCAAATATAGAGAAAAAATATTTTAATTTATTATCATACAACAATTAAGTTAGTTTATTTGCTAGTTATATTGATTACAATCAAGTTAACAGGATTAAAAAAATCCATTAAGATATGAAAATAGTACATGAAAATACATTTGTAATTATGTAACATATAACAAATGGTTTCCAATGGTTACTGACAAATACAAATTTTTAGATTAACTCGATTTTTTTTCCATTTAAGTTTACAATATTGCTTTAAAACAAAACGAACATGTAGCTAAGAGAATTCGAATATATACTTTTGCTACATCCTACAAATGCAGTCATTTTTGATTTTAAAATTTATCAACGCTTTAAAAAAAAAAATGACGAGCTTTACATTGAACTGAGGTTGAGTGAGCTGTTTGTTTTGCGTTTTTATTGGGTTTGTTTAAGGGTCTATCTGGTATTGATTATGATAACAGATTAAGATCTTTAAACATGTATTCCCTGGAAAATGGAGAGCTAGGGGTGATTTAATTAGTTATTCAAGTTCATAAAAACAGGAGAGATGGAGGCTTAGGTTTTACCTTAAATAGCCGGACCAGAGGACATGATCAGAAATGAATAAATCATGCTTTAGAAGGGAGGTAAGAAAACATTTTACAATAGAGTTGTCAATGAGTGGAATGTTTACCAGATTACGCTGTGTATTCGAAGAGAGTAGAAGATTTTAAGAAGAATCTTCTGGATAGTCATTGGAAACGGGTAAAGTATTAGATTTATTTTGGACCAACCTTGCTGGGCCTCTGGCCTGTTGTTGGTCGACAATTTTTGTATTTGACTTAATAGGGTTCAGGGTTCGGTGGTTTAAACCACTTGGTTTAAACCAAATGTTTTTTCCAGAAAAAACCAACTTGGTTTTTTCAAAATTTCTATTTATATTCTAAAATTAATTTTAATTCATTTAATTTAAAAGTTGATTATTATGATGCAAACAACTCAACCAAAACTAAATTGAGATACAACTCAACTCCACTCAACTCAACTCTTATATCCAAACAAAAAATAGCAGCACATGCTGGTATTTTTTAATGATAATTAATAAAAATTCAAGATGTCCAATAATTGTGGTGGCAGAAAAAAAGATGTTGTTTGGCTTTCATTCAATGAAATAAGAACTGAATCAAGAAAAAGGGATCAGAGCAGAAAGCAAGAGCTTCAAAAAAGAATTAAGGCCTTATCACACGAGAGCTCGTTCGATCAGCGACGTGCGTACGCCATATCAAAAACTGGTTTTTGGAGCAGTTTTTGCTCGATGAGCAATTTCGAGTCGACTCGAAAAGGTCCGCTACATTTTTGCTGTTCGAACGGCTGCTCCAATCAGAAACGAAGTTCAGTCATGACGTCATGGCCGAGCCTCCTCCTCCTCCAATACCGCGATAATACTGCTTTTAAGTTTGTGATGTCACGCATGACGTAGCCGTTCTCTTGTGACGTTTTTGCTGTCCCAAAAAGTTGTTCGACGAGCGACGTTCGTACCGTCTGATCAGGCCTTTAGAGGGACAAGTTGTGAGAATAAGAAGTCATCTTTTGAAGTGCAAAACCAACTACAGCTGGACTGGAAAGGATTTTCTCTACTTTTGGCCTAATTCGGTGCGAAATGGACTGGGAACAGAAAAAGCTGGCAAATTGACTTTCCTGTTTAAGAGGGATTGTCAGTCCTATAGAGCTTTTGCATTAGTTTTGGAATCACAACTTCCACAGAAGTATTGCTTTGCCATGTTAGCCCTTTTTTTCCCCCAGGTATGAGAATCAACATAATATCGAAATGAAACAAATTTTGAAATGAAAATGTTATCTAGTTATTTAATTATATATTTTTGAAGTTGTAAATAGCCAAAAATTACAGCAGATGGCGACAGTATTTTAAAACTTTATCAATTAATAATTAAATAACCGGATGTTATTTTCTATTCAATTTTGTTTTAAATTGATGTTATGGTGATTCTCATACCTGGGGTGAAAATAGGATATCATGGCAAAGCAATTCTTTTGCAAAAATTGGGTTTTGAAAACTAATGCATTGTCTCTATGGGACTGACAGTCCCTCTTAAGTTTTTGAATAAATAAGAATGATAAAGTTGAAAGTGTAAAATTTTTATCTCAAAGTTAATAAAATGTAACATATCTGAATTGTGTAATAATATGTAAAACTCATAATTTCTTTGACATTGCATTTCTTTCCAACAAAATATGTTTGTACTCTCCTTGCTATATATTAGTGTAGTGTGCCGAAGTATATATATATGGTTTAAATAAAAAAAACCGTTTTTTTGTTCTGAAAAAAAAACAGTTTTTCCGAACCCTGATAGGGTTACTTGCTGACTTTATGATGGCTTAACTTTATTTTGCTCCAAGCATCTCCATCTTAACTTGACAGTCTGTGACATTGGCGAAGGTCACAAAAACCTAAATAAAAAAAAACTGAATTAGAGATATGACTATACCAAATTTAAATGACATATTTTCTACTACACAAAACAGAGCAATTTCACCGTGTCATGCAATAAAAAAATAATTAGGTCATAAAATAATCTGCTCGAACCTTCGCCTCAAAGTTATACATAAGTATTTAATATCTGTTTTTCCATCATTAATGGTACATGCTTATGTTATTTACTTAAACTCTTCGGCACAACAGCCCATTAGTGGGCCAAGGCCTGCCGTGCCCATTTCAGCTTACGTGACCTAGGGCTCTTAGGCATATGTCCCGGTAAGGTGGTCAGCCTCATGCGGAACCCCCCAGTGTTTAGTTCCCAAGCATGCTTGGTCCCCATTTTATCGATCCACTTAAAGGATGAAAGGATGGGTCAACCTCGCCCAATCCGGATGTTATTTACTTACCACAATGAATAATGGAATAGAGTTTAATCCTAAAAACCGAACGCCAATGATAAGCCACTATCCTATAGATAGGGTCAAACCAAAGAAGCTCAGTCATTGGGATATATCCTTTTTTTAAATTCATAAACACCCACTCCCCACTTTAACACTAAATAGCTGTATTTCGTAACACTTTTACTTACACTGTTTTATCATAACGCTTATTTAAAAACCAAATTGCAGCATACTACAGCTAATAATGGTTTTTCAAACCTAAATTTAATTCTATAACCAAATAACACATCTAATTCATGCAAAGGTATAACTAATTACCAGGTTTAGTTTAGTTTGAATTATCGTCGCCCTAGAGCAGTGGTTCCCAACCTTTTCTGGACCATCGCCTCGTATTTTAGGTTGATTAACATCCATTGCCCCCTTTTAATTTTCATGTTATGTCTAATCATAATTTCAGTTAAAGTGTAACTATAAAACAGTTTTATAACACTTACTACCGTTTATAAAAACAACCAAAGAAGCTTTATTTGGTCACTTTTAAATAAAATAGAAAAAACATAAAACACATATTTTTAAAGAACAAAAGTGATATAATTAACTGAGATATTCTTACTGATTTCTAGAAAATTTAAGAGAGTTGAATGTAAAAATTGGCTGGTTTGGTTATGGTTGGAGAATGGCTTTACTGTACAAAGGTACAACATTATTTTAATTTTCCTCTTTGAATACTCATCGCCCCCTGATCGCCCCTCAAGTATTTTTTGCCCCCTTGATAACACAAATCGCCCCCAGGTTGGGAACCGCTGCCCTAGAGCTACGTGATTTCGAGTGTTAAAAATAATTTCATGTGATGTCTTTAAAATGCCGTCCTAAATTGCCTTTTCAAAAATTAAATCCAGCAACTTCAAAATGTTGACTTAAATGCTATAAATAATGCAGCAAGATGAGGGTAGTTAATATCTTTTGTATATTTCTTTCCTATTTTTACATTTTCTCTAAACAATATGTAAAATCGAGAATTCTTTTGAACCATTATATAGTAGAACTTCTTAAAACATTTGTGCAAATTTTTTTTTAAAGTAACTCATTAAAAACCACGAAACCGGTACCACTGAAGATCTACCGAGTATATGCGGAGTACGTGCTCGTTAAATCTGTTGGGTCCGAAAGTCCTCTAAGTTCCCATACCAAATCAATACCTCTGGGGGTGACAAGCCAATTCTGGGGGTCCTCTAGTTGGCCTCTGTCTCTAAAAATTAGATGGATCCACTTATGTGTGTGTGTTGTCTGTTGTGTCTGTCTTATTTGACGAAGGTTTATAAGCGGGTCGCTGACCAAGTACACAAACCTGAATATATATGTCTACCAACCAACCAACCAACCAACCACGAAACAAATGAAAACATAATCATTCATCAGAATCGGTCACTTTTATATTTTAATTATTTTATTGTAGAAGAGTTGGAAATATTTGTTTTTAACAATTTTAGTTAAAGTGAAGTGATATTTTTCTTCTTTATAAAGCTTCTTTCTCTTCTTTTAATTAAAAAAATTAAGAAAAATGGGGATTCGTCAAACCCCATAGTGCCGCCTATCTACTTAATTGCCGCCTGCTGCGGCCGCCTCTCTCTGCGATCAATACTCCTATCAACAAAAATAAAAATACTTCGGCTCAAACATTAACACTACACAACTCCAAAGGACGTCACTTCCTGTACAGGATTCGCGGGTCACGTGAGAAAGGAGCTTTGTAGATACATTAACGATACATATCACACCCTGTTAATGAGAGTCTGATGATTCTCTAAGATCAATTTAAAAGAAAATTGAAAAGAAAATAACATCTGGTTACTTAATTATTAATTGATAAAGTTTTAAAATAGTGTCGCCATCTGTTGTATATTTTTGGCACTTCAAAACTTCCAAAATATATAATTAAATAACTAGATGACATTTTTGTTTCAAATTTGTTTCATTTCGATGTTATGTTGATTCCCATACCTGGGGAAAAGGGGCTAACATGGCAAATCAATACTTCTGCGGAAGTTGTGATTCCAAAACTATAATACATTAGCTCTCTGGGACTGACAATCTCTCTTAAAATACGCTATGCCCATTATTTCATGCAATACGTAATTTAACAGGGCAAAATAAAACAGTATGATATTAGGGTCTTTGACTAAAAAATTATGGTCTGCCTTGTTACGGTCAAGCGTAATTAAAGCGTAGTTAAAGCATAATTGCAAAAACGTTATGATTTCTTATTAAGTAGTAGAGAAATGGGGATTCTGGACCAAATTTTAGGAAATGAACAATTCCCCATATTTTCACTTAAATTAATGATTTTTTCAAATAAAAACCGATTTTTTCATTAAAAATCATGATTTTTAATTATAAAAACCACGTTTTCTTAAAAAAAACATATATATATTTCATCAAAATGCATAAAAAACGAGAGAAATTCAAGTTGAAGAGCGATAAGGAAACGGAATTTCATCCAAAAGATTTAACCCGTTATGTCTTATATTTTTTTCAGTTACTTGATACATAAGTTGATACATTTCGTCTATGTATTTGGTGATCAACTCATCAATATCATCTTCTAAATATTCTTTATTTATAATCATTAGTTCATCACATAATCTTGCTAGATCCTTGATTCTGATAGCAGTTGAATTGCATAAAACCCTTAGGTGACGTAAGTTTTCAATACTATCATTCATTTATATATTTTTTAAAACAGGAGGGTTCATTGAAAGGATCAAACATTGAACTTCGATTACATATTTCAGATAGTAAAATGCAGATAACTTTTCGGTAGTGTAGTGTGTATCCGATAAAATATGTAGTTTATGCCTGAAAAGGTAACACATGTCTACTTTATTCTGAAATTCTAAAACAAATTCTTCACTAAAAGACTGGTATCTAGTGATATAACGCCAATTAAGTCGATCTTTATAGTCTCTCATCATATTTTCACTTAGGTTTTGAAAAGCAGATATGATATCCATATCTAACTTTTCACTATGTTTTCTAATGAAAGGTTCACTCAGAGTTTGGTAATGAGACACAGCTAACCAGTTTAATAAATTGAGATGATTTTCCATAAACTTTTCAGACATTTTTTGATACCTACACAGATGTTCCCAATTTAGATCTTTTTCATGTATTTCCATAAAATGTTCTGACAACTTTTGATACCTAGAGATAATAGTCCAATCTTCTTCCGTGACATACTCTTCTATAAAAGATTCACTTAGAGGTGAGTATTGAAAGACATGACGCCAGTTTACAAGTTCTGCAAGCCCTCTCAAAACTTCTTCAGGTAAAGTTTTTTTTGAAAATTCATTCCAATCAACTTCGTCTGCCATTTATTATAACAAAGATTTTATTGCATAATGTCCTAGAGCTAGAGTATTTATCCCATCTTCCAGTATATGTCTCTTATCATCATTATGAGAAAGAGCTATTTTATTTACTTGAATTGAATATATTTCATGTTTATTGCTTCGAATCAGATTCATGGTCCTATATTTCTTTTCTTTATTAAACAAGCAGTTTTTATAATCTTCAAATGAAATTCGATTCTTTACTACATTTTTTTTTACTCCTTTAGATTTTTTAATCACTTCATCTTCTACTTTCAAAGCATACATTTTAGATCTCAATCCTACAAATTCTGTCATAATCTTACCATTATTTTCATCTTTCATTTTACCAAGTACTTTTTTATTTATTCTTTTTATACCATATTCATTATTTTCTTTATAATCTGATGTATCAAAGTGTTCAATCATTTCTTTCATATAGCTATAAAAATCATCAGTATTTATTTCATAAATGTATGAATCTGTATCTTGGTACAATAATTTCAAATTCTTACCATATTTTAATTTCATAACGTTATAATGAAAATCATACATTAAATGCTTGGACAAATCAAGAATAGCTGCACCAACATAAATCGGCTTGTTAAAACATATTTTGGTTTTATTCATGTGAATAGCTATCAAGTTTTCAGAAAATATGGTTCGATCTTTAAAATTGGGCTTGGCTATTAATTTTTCAACTTTCTTTGCATCACAACATAATTTTATATCTACTCTCTTTATTATATTTTCCATAGTCTTACCAAAAACAGAATTGTTCATGAGCTTGTAGAAATCTTTTTCAAAATCATTGGTAGCTTTAGTTCTCATTTGTGTATTCAAATCTATATATTTTTTCAACCATGGTGACTGTTTAAACTCTAAAACTCTATGTATCTTTATTAATTTTAATCCCATTTCCAAGTACTGTTTTAAATTTCGATAATGAACAACATAATTCTTTTTATCATATAATGTTGTCAATAATTTAGGTTGTTTGGATCCATCTGGAATTCTATTTTCTGGCGCTAATGGTAAATCCGAATGTTTTTCATGTAATTCTTTCGCGTATTTTAAATCCACTTCTAATATATATCCAGTTTCTGAATCATCTGGTATTTGAGTCACATCTATATTTTTATTTGACCATTTAAAATTACCATAAGGCAAGTACTGGTTCATTGCCCAACCATATAAATTATTTGCATCTAGATACATTAAATATTTCAATATTTTTTCTTTATCATAGTCTTTCATATATTTATTATTTGCTTTGGCATATCTGTTACAACATTGAGATATACCACCTCTGGTTCCTTTTTTAAGCATTAAAATCATATCGTAATCAGTTAATAAATCTAATTTGATTTTAGTTAATTTGAGCATGGCATCCCAAGCAAGTCCTGGTGCTGTAAAATACCAAGCTGGATCTAAATTATATGTTTTGATACATACATCTCTAAAATTTTCAAAAATATCTGCTAATATCAAAACATCAGTTTTAACATATAAATCTGAATAATCACCCATATCTCTAATCTTGAAAGACTTCCACACATTTTGAGCATGTTTATAATCTTCATCGGATATATCACTTTCATTCAATTTACTATAAAATTCTTCTTTACGAGGTAATTGGCTTTCATTACATTTTTCCCATGTGTCCATATAATCATATGGATAAACACCCTTTCTGACAGAGGCGTAGCTACCGCCGTATATGCCGTATCAATTATACGGGGCCCCCGGACCACGGGGGCCCCCAACGTGTGCAAGCAAAAATTAATAAAAACTTTCCCATTTTTTTTATTTCACAAATGACAAAAGTAAAAAAAAGTAATTTCTTCTTTTCCCGTTTTTTTTTAATCCAAATATTTTATCAACATTTTTTTAAAAATATTCTTGCGGAAAGAAAACTTAACCTGCCCATGACGACTAGTAACATTTGTTAAGTAGCCGCGTAATCGCAGTAGGTTAGTGTTCTTCTTATCAGGCGCGCAGCCAGGATTTTTTAAAGGAGGGGGTTTTAACTTCAGAAGGGCACTTTTACACAAATTCTTGAGGGTCTGGATTACACCCAGGATCTGAGAAGGGTTCGGGAAATTTTGAAATGTTAAGTTTCCAAAATGCTAGTTTTGAAATACTTGTAAATATACTAAATTTACAGTAATGTTTTACAAACTTAACTGCTGGGAAAAACGCTTAAGAAAGTGAGTGGTTGATAAAAAAGAATTCCTAGAGGAAACTAAAATTACTGAAATTCTGAAAATTGGCACGAAAATAGTTGTTTCATTGGAATTGGAACCCCCGGGAAAATATTCGAAACCAAAAAAAAAAAAAAAAAAAATGTGGAAATGAGTGAAAAGGAGTCAAATGTTTTCAACAAATCTCTGATATCTATGTCGTTTTTGACATACGATTATGAAATTTTTAATGGCGATTTTTTAAAACTATGTCTATAAGTTATGTTAGCTAAAAATTCATTCATCTACCTAGAATCGAATGAATTCCAAAAGCTATGGGATGGAGCAACATTTTAAAATATTTTTTAATTTTCTTTTCGAAAGTTGCCAAACAAACCCTCGTCCAAAAAGATACATTTAAATTCAAAAGCATGTTTCAAGTTTCAAATTAAACAATTTATAAAAGATATACAGTTCTTGTTCTTCTTTTCTTTTTATTATTATTTAACGATCACTAATGATTCAAAAGAAATATTTTTCCTGAAAGTGATTTATTTTGTGGGGTTCAAAATAGAAATGGATGTGATACAAGTAACATCTTTGCTGGTTTGTCAAAATTCACAAATAATGATTGATATACCAATAAGTAGCACTACACAAACTCTTGTGATTAATTATCAAATTACAAAATTCAGTCCCCCTTTATTTTTGCCCTTAGTGCAAGTTTATCTATTAGTATTTTTTTTCCAATGTCAACCTTCCTTCCTGTGAACGGAGATTAATGCCGAATTTGTTTAGTTTAGTTTGAATTATCGTCTCACTAGAGCTACACGAGGGCTATAATGCCAGACTTCAGTTGTAGAAGCCTAGAAACAGGCAAAAGCAACTTTTTAAAGCCGTCGTCCGTTTAGTCAGTCGTTAGCATAATAATCCGTATCAAATGATTAATTTTGGAAAGTGATTATAAGCAACGTTTATGGTTTCGTTTTGCAAGAAAATTGTGCAAATTAGCTTTTTTTTGCATTAAAATACATTTTTTCGATTTCATTTATTTTAGAATTACACAAATTTGAGAAAATTAATTTGGATGGAAGGGCACTTTGTCGCAGTCAGGGGTGGAGCTCGAGCCCCTCCCCTGGCTGCGCGCCTGCTTCTTATAGTTCTAGTTTTGATCAGATCAAATTTGTCAACCAGCATCAGCGCCTAAGTAATGTTTGTTATAGAGTCGGATTCGCAGTAAGTTGGTGTTCCTTTTATAGTTCTAGCTATGATCAGATTTGTCAACCATCAGCCTCAGCACCTAGTAATATTTGTTAGTTAGAGACGTAATCGTAGCAGATTTTTGTTTTTTTTTAAAGTTTTTTTCTGAAAAAATCGATCAACCAATCATAAATCCTCGTAATATCTACTAGTTGGCAGTGTAATTGGCATAGGATCAGGGTTCAATTTCTTTCTTAGTTTTAGTTCAGGACAGATCAGTCAACCAAATTTCAGGTTCTTTGTTGTTTCCAAAATTACGAAGGCCTGTGTCTTCATCACTACATAGGATTTTTTGTTGTTGCTGAGGGAATGTTATTGTGTTTTTAATTGAAAAACAAAATACAATTTATTTAACGTTTGCCATACACAAAATATGGAGGTTGCTGTTTAACTTAAAATAGAACTGAATAATAAACCACGAATTAACAAAACAATAATTTTTTAATGCAATATAAGTTTTAAAGGTTCGCAGTGAAATCATATTTTTTTACGTGTTTCAAAAAATTTCCAACTAAATGACCAACTTTGGTGCTTGATTTTTCTTCCATCGTGAATCGGCCGATTTAAAAGAAAATAACCGGTAATCAATTATTTTTGAGTGATTAGTAAACAATCGCCTGCCCCCGCATGAAGGGACTACGGACAGAGCTTAGAGGAATGTTGGCAGGTATTATTAAGCAATCTTTTGAATAGACTGTGCGAATTATGGAATCAAAATTCATTCAATAGTTTGCTAAATGAGTCCAAAGATTTAGCAAAAGAGTGGAGGGTAAAAACTGTTTTTAAGAACAAAAGGCAAAAGATAACGAAGCGTTTTTTTTTATGAGTTATCACAAGATAAGAGAATTTCAGACCCAGAATCCTATTTCAAAGAGTCAATGTATACTATTGCTGTTTAGATATATTAATTTCTCAAACTAAACAAAGATTTCAGAGCCGTTGCGACCTGAGTATGTTCGAAATATTTACAACCGGAAAAACTCCTGTCTTCTTCAAACGAAGAGATATTAAACGCTTCCGGAAAACTGTCGGCTAAATAATACAGTAAAGACATTTCAGTTAATCTTTATGACCAATTAAAGGCTCTAAAAACATGCCTAAATCTAAAATTCATTCCATTAAGGAACTGATTGAATTATTGCTGATAAAATTCAATAGTCTTGCATCCGGTTTTCCCGAGGTAATAACAGCATGCTTTTTATTCTTGACCCTTCCAGTTACACAACCGCAACTGCTGAAAGAAGTTTTTCAAAATTAAAACTGATAAAAAATTACCTAAGAATTTCGATAGGACAGAAACGCCTATTAGACCTGTCACTATATTGTTCATAGAGGCAGAAACAGAAAAACTAAAGTCATCATCAGCTATAAATGAATTAGAAAATCAGTTTGCCGAAAAAAAGGCAAGGAGGGTATATAGTTAATTTGAATTGTTTGTAAAATTTTTGGAAACAGTGACAGTTAACTATGATGAATAAATATTTCTTTTAATTTTATGCATTTTTTTTTGTGTGAGAAAACTTTACCCTTCCTAAGGGCCCCCAAACAAATTTTTATACGGGGCCCGCCAAGGCACGCTACGCCTCTGCTTTCTGATAACTAAATCTAGCAGGTGATTGGGAATATGTTTAGCTGTTTCCCTATACTGTTCTTTCTTCAAATTTTTAGATAATGTGTCAATACTACTGGACATAAATTTGAATGAATCTAGGAATCTCAATTTTAAATTTCCAACTATTTTACTAAATGAGATGTATTTTTCTTCAGTATTAGGGATAACATCAATATCTCCTTCATTGTATCCTAATCCCTTGATAAACAAACGCGAGTCATATCCAGCTAAATTGTGAATCAAAACGGGAACAAACTTCGGATTTTGATAGTTTAAATTACATGTTTCATGAGCTGCTCCACGATACAAACCAGTAAGGTGATCATGATCCCTAACTTTTTTACCAAAGTAATCATCATAAAATAATCTTTTACATATATGACATCTACGAGTATTTTGAAAATGCTTTTCATTCTCCTCAGTCATGTTCAATGGCTTGATATCATTATAAATCTTTTCAATTGCTTTTGTTTCATTTATCATCATTTCACAAAATTTACTGACAGCATTTTTACCTCTATATACAACTGGACGTTTATATTCTTCATGATGATATTTAATATAATAACAGAAACTCATTGGTTCATGTTTCTGATATTTTACGGTATAAGATTTTGATTCCTCTGGTTGACAAGTACTTATTTTTCTAGTTAAGCATTCAAAATCTGCATAAATTACAAATGGGACTTTCAAAGAATTCTGATAATTTTTAAATTTAATTTTTTCATTTTCATTAGGCATTTCAATTTTCACAGCTTTTTTATCCTTGCAATCATTTTCATGATTTTTTAATTTTTCTGCTGAATAAAAATAAGTTAAACATCTTTCACAAGGATAAATTTTGTTTTTATGATTTGTTATTTGTTTTCGAACTAGTCGAGATAAATCTTTAATCCAACAATAATGACCATTTTTCTTATTTTTAATATAAAATAAATTTACATGTTTTTCTCTTTTATTATTTGTAATTCTATAGGTAACAATTGATGTTTTTTCATATCCATAAACATTTACAGAAATATTATTTAATTTTTCAAATTTAGTTATATCGCTCAATGCTACTGGAAATTCAATTCCTTTAAAATTTAAATCTTTTCTCTTATTAATATAATTTGATAATCGATCTACATGATCATTAGCTGGATACAAACATGATAGTATTGACCACCTAAAACATTCATTATCTTCATTTTTCACATTTATAATGGCTTTTTTATTTTTAATTTCCTCTGGTAATTCGATATAAGACGAACCTCTAAGTGGATTATATTTATTAATTCTAAGCTCTAAATTGATAATTTTATCAAGAACCCATCCTGATCCTCTATCTTCAAATTCATCCATTTCCCGAATGATTTTGTCAATAGATATATTATAAAATGTATCTAAATCGGATGATTTGAACAGTGTTTCATTTTTTGTTTTGAATGACATTTCTTGGTCTTCATCTTCTCGCTTATATATACAAAACAATTTAAAGTTCACCTTTAATGCCATTTTCTTTACAATTTCTTTTATTTTTATAATAATTTCATTTCTAAAATATTCTAAAAAATCTCTTGGTAATACAAAATGCCTTATATTTTTCAATGAATAAGTTTTTAATCTTGAATTAAATGCTGTTTCAATTTTTTGAATAGCTTCTTCATTAAATACTGCATGTTTATGTTTTTTTGATTCGAAGTGAGCTTTTTTGTATGATTTTTTAAAATAAACACCACACACATCACATTTTATCTGTGGCTTTCTTTCTAGTTTAGTTTTTGAAAACAAATCGTTATCAAAGTGTTGAAACTCTTTTCGAAATCTTCGCCTTTGAATCCTATCAATGATATATATGATAAGATCCGCTTTCCTAAATTTCGAATACTTATCAATTTTTTTATCTCTACAGTATTGATGTAACTGTTTAACAGTAAACGCATTTAATTGTCTTTCCATTTATTAGGGAAAAACTTTTGCCCTATTTATAACTATACATTTTTATAAATGGATTTCCATTAGGCGTTTATGCAGATTTGATCTCAAATGTCTTTTATAATGAGCTTTTGTATATTTTTTTCCACAATCACAAATCTATTTTTTTTATAAAGTTTTTTGCTTTGACAGTCTTTGCAGTTGCTTCGACGATAACTTTTACCATTGTAATTGTTGAGATAAAAAAAATCTTGAGACAATGAAAGTTTGCAAGAGGTGCATGTTTTCTCCATTTATATACAAATTATTTTTTTAATACATTTCTATTTCTCCAAATCTCTTCGGGATAATCAAAATAAAGTAATGTGGGAGGTCTTTCAACAATACGATTATTAATCAAGAGCTTTTCGTTTTCCAGTGATTCAAAGTATTTTAAAAATGTATCCCAGTTTTCTTTATAATCCTTTTTACAATTAATTTCATTTTTAATAGAATAGTATTGACATATATGTTTTACAAAATAATTGTACTTAATATGCTTTTCAAAACAATAAAAATCAATCAAATGATGAAACATGTACTGTACTCTTAAATCAAAAGAAAAATGTTTTTGAAAGTATCGCAAACGGTTAATCGTTTTTTCTCTATAATTATTCTTAAGTGGAGTATAATTCTCTGGATCTGAATCTATTGATGATTCAACATCTGAATAGACAACACTTTCAACACGTTCAGCTTCAAGAATTCTATCCATTTATTTACATACAAAAATAAAAGAAATTTATGATCTATTTTGAAAAAAGATTTAAAGAATTACATTTTAATATATTGCTAAAACAGACATTTAATTTAATATATTATATTTTAAATTAATTATTTGAAATTTAATTAAATATGAAAAAAGTCATTTAATAGAAGATCCGATCAAAATGGAAAATTGAATATATTAAAAAAAACATTTAGTATTACATAATAAAATGGATATTAATTTAAATTTTAAAAATACTATACTAATGGGTTTAAATGAAAAGATATTTTAGAAAATGAGAATCCTAGAGATGCTATAAAAAAAACATATAGATGATGAAGATAAGATGAAATATAAAGAATTTTCAGACGTAGATTCAATCTACGTCAATAAAATTGATATAAAGACAATATTTATTAATGAATCAGGTTTGTATTGCTTAATTTTATCTTCTAATTTTGAAAAAGCAAAATATTTTAAAAGATGGGTAACAAAAGAAGTTTTGCCTTCTATAAGAAAAGAAGGTGACTATAAAATTAAAAATCATTATGAATTTAAAATAAAATATGAAGAAATATGATATAATCTTCTAATTTTTAGAGGTAACGAATCGTTACCATCTGATATAAAAACAAGATTGATGACATTCTTATTATGTTAAGCAATTGTGTTTTGAAATATATATATTTTTAATTTATTTTTTTTAATTCGTCTTATTCACGAGAGCTGATTGCGATCCATTGAAAAAAATCTACAAATTCTTCTAATTGTTCACCATTTAATTTTAAACATTGAAATCTAAATCCATGAACATCAACATTTGTTACTTTAACAATAAATGGTTCTCCATATTTACAAATTGGTGTTACTATAATGGAAGGTATAGAATTAAATTTTTCTGACCAACCATAACCATTATATCGATTACTTAAAGTACCAGTTAATATTTTCGTTTGTCCATTTCCCATTTATTTAGGAATAAATTTATTCAAAATACTTACACTTAATGTTATTTTTAATATTCAAATATTTTTTCATAAATATAGATAAATCTATAAGCCAAAGAAGGCGTGTAGAAAAAAAAACTTATTATTGGTATGGATTGTTTTTAAAGATAATGCTACAAAATTATGTGGTGGAAAATAAACAATCTAAAGAATTAATTAATTATTATAACTTAAAAAGTGATAGCCGGAATTCCGGCCATCACTTTATTGAAGTAAAAAAAAAAGGAAATAAAGATGAATTATACAATAAAATTATATCTGGAACATATTTACGAGAAGAATTAGTTTTAAGTATTGCATTATGGATTTCAAACGATTTTTATGATAAAGTTTATAAAATTGTCAAGAAATATTTTACAGATGAATTTCCCTTTATAAAAAACTGTTTTTTAATAAAAAATGAGTTCTTTAAAAGATATCTGTTACGAACAAATTAAAGATAATTATTGGTATGGATTGATTTTAAACTCATTATTGATAAAAATACTGGATATTTTAATGCATCTAAACTATGTAAAGAAGGTGGTAAAAAGTTCAAACATTGGTTAGAAAATAAACAATCAAAACAATTAATTGAATATATTAAAAATTTAGAAAGCCGGAATACAGGCTTTCTAAAAAATGATGATATAACATATAAAATTGTTAGTAAAATTGCTGTGAAACATAATTATAATGGAAATATGTATGTGTGATTTAATTGTTAATATTGCTTGTTGGATTTCCCTGAATTTACAATTAAAGTAAATAAAATTGTTATTATACTGATGAATATATAAAAAGAGGATAATAAAAAAATTAAAATGAAATTAGAAAAGATATTCGCATATTAAATATTTAATTGATTTCCCTTTATAAAAAACGTTTGTAAATAAAATGAGTTCCTTAAACGATATTTGTTACGAACAAATTAAAGATAATTATTGGTATGGATTATTTGGAGATTTTAAATTAATTATAGATAAAAATACTGGATATTTTAATGCTACAAAATTATGTAAAGAAGGAGGTAAAAAGTTCAAACATTGGTTAGAAAATAAACAATCTAAAGAATTAATTAATTATTATAACTTAAAAAGTGATAGCCGGAATTCCGGGAATCACTTTATTGAAATAAAAAAAGGAAATAGAGATAAAAAATATAATGAAGTTATATCAGGTACTTATGTTCAAAAGGAATTAATTATAAGTATTGCATTATGGTTCTCGAATGATTTTTATGATAAAGTTTATAATATTATAGAAGCATATTATATCAATGAATTCAATCAAAAATATAAAAATGATAATGAAAAACTTAAAATGAGATTAGATAAGATAAATACTAAAATGCAAAAAATTAAAATAAAAAACGAAAAATACAAAGATGATATAGCGCCTAAGACAATTCAACCGAGTAAACTAAATATGTTATCTATCGTTTAAAAAAATGACGAAGAAGATTCGAAATATCCTTATTATGTGATCAGATGTCAAAAATTAATATATAATAAAAGTTTAAGTGATTTAAAGAAAAAATATCCATAATTTAACTGGTAGAAACATGGAAATCAAAATATAATCCAAATACAATACAATTTTTAAAGAATTAAAGAAAATATAACTGATATTGAAAACCTAAATTCAATCATTTAAAAGTTGATAATATGGAAAATTTTATAAATAAAATTTATAAATTAATTCCTAAACTAAATCTTTTTTATCAACCCAAGAATTGAATTCATCAGAATAACCAAGCCATTTGACTAGATATTTATCTCCTTTCTTTTTTATAATTTTTTCAATTTTATATATTTCATCTTGTTTTTCAAATTTTACCAATTCTTTTTCATAAAATGTTCCTTTTACAGATTCATTGTTTAAATCTCGAATCTCATAAGTAATTGGATCAGTCTTCAAAACTTTTGATATAATAAAAATTTCTTCAGTAAAATTCGGTAAATATCCTTTACGAAAAGGTTTCTTGTATATTGAAATTCTAACTCTATCGTTTACTTTATATTTTGGTTTTAATATGTCTTTAGGTTTAAAAAGATTTTTAAAAACTATTGATTCATTTTCTTCATCACTAGCTTCTTTTGGTGTCATTTTTATAGATCTATGAAAATAATTATTATAATTTTTAACAAGTTTATGTATTACATCAATCCACCTTCTTGTGTTATTCGCTGTAAAATATTTCCACATTTTTGTTTTCAAATTTCTATTCCACCTTTCAATGACAGAACATTTAATTTCAATGTTTTCTGTTGCAAACCACTTTATATTATTATCTTTAAATAATTTTTGAGTTTTAGAAGATATAAATTCTGTACCCAAATCACTTTGAATCTTTTCTGGAATTCTTTCTTTAAATATTGTTTTGAAGGCTTCAGTTACTAAATCACCAGTTTTTCGTTTGATTGGTACAGCCCAAGCATATTTACTAAATATATCAATGACTGAAAGTATATAAATTGTATTCTCATTGTATTTTTTTAATTTTTGCATATCTATCAAATCTACTTGCCATTGATCATCAATATGAGATACAAATATTCTTCTCCTTTTAAATTTTCTTACAATCGGTTTGTGTTTTGTATATTCATCTTGTTTGTGTAAAAAATCTCTAATTTCCTCCTTTGGAATTTTAGTTTTACGATGCAATTCATTTACACTACAATAGCCCCTCTCTGGATCATAATATATATCTTTTAAGAGGCTGTTTTCTTTAAAAAACGATTCTTTTTAGAACCACACTCTTTACAAATTCCTTTCATGATTGGTTTGTTATTCTTTGTAACTGATTCTTCTAAATCATTTGTTTCTGTTTCTTTTTTACATTTTAAACAATAAATCATAACTTTAGTTCCTAAACCAAAGGTTTTCTTGGCTTTGATAATTGGTTTCACTACAGCTCTATCCAATCTTTCTCTAATTGTGGGGTTTTTAATATCATCCAACTCTTCCAGCATTTTCTTATCACACACTTCATTTCGAGTTTTCGTATTTTTATTTTTTAAATAGCACACATCATGTTGGTAAGCAGTTGCATCCACTCTATTTATAGGTTTGCTAAAATCTTTATATGTTAAATCTGGATTTAGTCTAGTTTTACCATGAAGTAATTGCGTACCAGGACCTGAGAAATTATGACCTGGAAGATGCATTTCAAATGGTATTTTATTTATTGCGTCATTGATTACACCTGAACCACGTTTACCTTTACTAGCCATTTATATACATGAAATTTCGTATCCATTCAAAGACATTTTTTTCATATATTTTTCTAATGGAAAGTACTTTAAATCTCTTATAAATTCTTGTTCTCTAATATATACATCTGATTCAGATATGACACCAGCTTTTAATGAATTTAACATACTTTTATAAAATTTATAAGATTGTTTATATTCTTCTTTTCGTTCTGAAATTTTTAAGGCTTTATCAATAATTTCAATAACACCAGCACCCATACTTAGAGCAGCGAGAGGTATAAATGCGAAAGCTTATAAGCCAGAAGCGCTAAATAAAAATTTGCTGACAGATAAAGATATGCTGATATCATTATAAAACTTAAAACTTTTTCGATATACATATAACCATTTTTCTAATTTTACTTCCATTTATAATGGATTAAAATTCCTTTTGAATCTTTGATCACTTTTCAAATCTAATACTAAAAAATCATACTTCTTTTGAACTGCTTTGTGATAAATTTTCTTAAATTCATTTGGATCTATTGAACCATCTATATCCCTAATTATATTTGTTATATCTCTATTTTGAAGCTTGAAAAATATAAAATATTCGCAGTTTTTCTTATATCAATTGGTGTACTATAATAGGACTGAGATATGTAAATAATGGAAGCATTTTTCTTTCTTGCTCTAAAAAAGAATTCTAGAATTTTTGATTGATCTTTATCAGTTATACAATCATCAAACACTACTAAATTTTTTAAAGATTTATCTAAAGAATCAACATCCATCATATCATCTTGATTGGACACAAACAACGTTTCTTTTTTAAATTTATTGTACAATTGTATTATTTGACCTCTTTCTTTCTTTTTACTTACATTCAATAAATCTTCTAGTTCAACATCCTCGAATTGAGTATAGTCTCTTTGTAGTTTTTCATATTTTGGTTCAAAAATATCTTTAGCGCATATATACAAACCATCAAAATCTAATAAATCATAAATCAAATTAAGTAACAAATTAGTTTTACCACTACCTGATCCAGCAGCTATTAACATTCGAAACGGATGTATGGGTAGTAATGGATTTTGGTTTGGATCTATAACCTCTTCTGGTTGTGTATAGTCTTTAATTTTAATCATTTATTTACTTAGTAAAAATTAATTTTACTTAGTAAAACATTTTTTTTTTACTTAGCCAAAAATATTTTTACTTAAGTAAAACTTTATTGAAGGTAATTATCCATTATCCCCCCCTCAGCTTTTTTGTGGGCTTGGGACCACTTTTAGCAGCTTTAGAGGATAATAGATAATTTAATTATTAAAATTAAATACACTTTATCCTCTTTGTCTTTTTTGTAAAATTTATTCAATGTGTGTTCTAATTTTCTTCATAAGTCTTATCTGGTTTCAGAATCGAGACACCTTAGTGTCTAAATTGCGAATTCTTCTGATATATGTTGCAATACAGGCGCGATGGTGTCCAAATTGCGAAATCTTCTTATGTGTTGCAATACAGGCGTTATGGCGTCTGGATTGCGCAACAAGTTTGAACGTCTGTACACCAAAATTCCTTCTCCATTGGAAAAAGCTCAAGACCTTGTCGTATTTTTGGTAAAATTCTTCTCAATTCAGTGTACGACTTATCCGTAAATAGTAGTTTGGTATAAGGATCTATGTCTCTGCTGAATCTACGAAGATTTTTTTCACATGTGCTCTTCATTTTCAATCCATTTTCTTTGAAGAATTTTTGAATATATTCATCCCAAGTTTCTCTTTTATCCTTGAAAACTTTTTCTTTGCAATATCTATCATTCAATGCTATCAACACCTTTCCTAGGGTATAACATCGTCGTTTGTATTCTTGTTTGCTGTATTGATAATCAAAAATTGCAGCCTTCGTGCACTGGACAATATTTTCAAAAGTTAAAGTTTCAGGAAAAAATTCATTCAATCCTACGTAGCTGTATTCACGAAACTCACTTTTTAAAGAATCCAATAATTCTCGCAAATCTTCTGACACAGGATCTTTCTTCTTTTCTTCTTTTTTTAATGCATCATAAATCGCCATGACTTTTCCCTCAGTGAGACACCAACTATCTTCAAAGCAAGGAATAATTTCATTATTTTCAACGCAGACTTCGATGTAATTCTTCATTGTTTTATTAAAAATGTCGATTAATTCAACCATCCGTTTACCTCTGAGTATAAAATTCAAATGAACTCTTATTTCCTTCCACCGGATGACGTTACTGATAAAAGACCTCTTGCACTTTGAATATGAAAGCGCAAAAGATAAGGCTCGTTTACATAACCGCTAATGTTAAAAGACACAAGAGTAGATGAAAAATATATAAAAAAGTATTTAAAACTACATTAAAAAAGTATTTTAAAAAATTCACATAAAATCAATTTTTTCTATATGTATATAAGGTTTCATCATCATTGACTTCCCCGCAGGGATAATAAATAATTTTAAAAAGTTGTTTCTACTCCCCTGAGCAAAAACGGTTGCTGATTCTGAATTTAATGGTAAAAGTCTTTGAAGGACAACACTGTCTCCGATATCTAATTTGATTATAGGCTTTCCAGTATGAGAATCGGATGATAAATAAATAGTTATCTTCATATGCATACTATGCATCAGTTTCAAATCTGTATCTAATAATTTAGAGCTCATTTGATTAAATTTGAATTCCGTGAATCCACCAGTTTTATATTCCGCATATCTTTCTCGAATAGTAGCATAAAAATTTTGAGAATCGACATATTCTTTGGTGGCTGCATCCTTATTTATCATAGGATGTCCAACCATAGATAGCCTTGAATTTTCAAAATTGTAAATGCCGTTTTTACTTAAAGATGGAACATATAAACCATCACTATCTCTAGTTAGTAAATTACCTTCTTTTTTATCATTAATTTTGACTTTATTATCTAAATAATTTTTAGTAACAGCATCGTTTTTATCTACGGGAAGATTAGTTATTTTAATTGTATTTGCATTATAAACACCATTTTTTAATACCAAAGCATTAGTTTCTAAATATTCTTTAGTGACGACATCATTATTATTCTCAGGATTTGACACGTTAGTAATTAATTTATTTTTTGCATTAAACTTATCATTTTCCAAAACTATTGCATTCTTTTCAAAGTATTGTTTATTTACTGCGTTTTTTGTTGATTTTGGATCGCCAACGTTTCCAATTATTTTCCCTTTAGCATTAAAACCCGATGTACCAGTTTGGGTTAAACATACACTCTCTAAATCACCTATTAATGTATTGACGTAACCCATTGTAGCAGAATCAGAAAAATTTACAGGATTTTCAATATTTACAACTCTTTTATTTTTAGCATCAAAAGTATCATTTTTAGAAAGAATCAAACTGCTTTCTGATAATAACACTAATTTATTTTTTAAATCATTTTGTAGTAAATCTACATACGATTTTGTTGTTGAATCCATTGGATCTGAAGGATCATTTAAATTTTTTAATTTCTTTTTTTCCATATCATAATTACCATCATTTGTTAATTTAAAACCATTTCCTGGAGGTCCAGTTGGTCCTTCATTCTTCTCATTTATATCTGTTCCAAAGGGATACCAAATCATTTATTTATTGTAAAGTTGGAAGTGTTTCAAATTTTCGATTATACATGTTCATATTTCCTGATCTCTTTTCAATTAAAATAAAGTAAAATTTATAAGCTTTACCTGGATCATTTCTCAAATACCATGTAAATTCTACGTTTAAGTTACTAACATTTATAAAAGATGGGTGGTTAGAAACATCAAAATGAATGATCGGATAGAGCTTTCGATATTCATCAAAACTCACTAAACATCCACTTTCACTGTTGATGGTATTCAATCCTGCAGCTAAAAAATCTGAATAATATCTTGAATAATTTAATTCACCTTCTTTAAAACTTACGGAATAATCTTGAATAGGATACATTTCATTATTAATTCTAATCCAACATCGAGTTAAATCTAAATTATCAAATACCATATTATTCTTAGATTGACTATTTTCTCTCTCTACAAATTGTGGTATCACAAATATGCTAAGCAATTCATCTGTAGAGGATTTTACATGAATAGTACCGCTATTGCCTGTTACTGAGTTTGATTCTCGAAGTCTTGGAGCACACCAATTTATATTGATATTAGCAGATGGATTTAACGATAATTTTAAGTAATTGGCTTGTGCTTCTGGGTTCAATTTCACATGAGGTAACCATAAGCTTATGTTAGAAATTTTAACTTGATAATTTGGATTAGCTACGTTAGTATATAACATATTATTGTTAAACTCATTTCTCATAAATTCAAATTTTACATCAATACTTGACATTATTTTCCTGTAATCATTAAAAAATCCAAATAAATGTTTAATTGGTATCCATATCTTTACTACACTACTATTCTTTGTTAAATAGTATCTTTCATCAAAACCTTTATTATATTTTTCATTTAATTTAATCTTTTTGATTAAGCTATCCATTTTTTCATCAGCACCTTGAACACCATCAAACTTTAAGAAATTTCGATCTGCATAATCAGAAGTATCTTTGAAAAAAAGCATATTGGTGGCTTCTGAAGTAGAATAATCATTCGTAAAATTAATAAGTCCATTGATGTGATGAACAAGAGAAGGTTTTTGAATTTCTTCTACAGCTATTGATCCGATATAGAGTGTTGCTCTGGAAAATAAATTACCAGTATTGACTAAAGTAACGTTTTCTTCACCAATCGAAACGTTATTTGGCTTTGTAATTTTTACATCTGCACATATATATCCACTCGAAAATAGAATGTTATCATTCACATCCTTAATGGTAAATGAATACAGTGCAGAATCACTTTGATTGATAATTACACCATCTTCTTTGTGTTCTTTATATACAAAACTCTCAATCTCATTTTCATAGTATTTTGGTACCGTCGTTATATCCCAAATCTTTTCCATTTATTTAGTTTAAAATTTCTTTAATCCAGATCCTAAAATTTGTTGCATTTTATTTCTAATGAATTGTCTTGCTTTATTTTCAATGACATTTAAACTTCTTTTTCCAATAGTTTTCATGGCATCTGTAAACATACTTCCACCATGATATTTTTTTCCTCTCGAATACAGTCTATGTTTATTGTAATGCATTTATTTAATCTAAAATTAAGCGATATACAACTCTATGATTATTCAAATTTATGATGTTATGGTCTTGATCTGTTATAGACATCCTTATTCTATAAATATGATCACTTCTATTTACATCAGCATATATTGGATTTATTTCATCCTCTTTTATTAGACTTCCAGGAGGGTTATGGGGTGTAAAAGAATAAATTATATCACTAAAATTATCGTTATAAAATGCTCCTTCAATTATGTTGCAATGAATATGGATATCATCAATTCCTCTTGAAATATTAGCTATATATTTCCCACTTTGTTCAGCTTCAGAATACACTTTATTTTCAAATCCTAAAATTTTACGTAATTCAGAGTTTCTAAAATCAACAGCATATCCCGGTTTTAAATTCATAACGATTCTTGTGGTTGCAAAATTTATTCCAAACTGAATAGGTGGATCTTTATTTAAAAGTTTTGCTAAAAAATTATTCAAGTCTCTTACAGTATAATTGCCGTTATCGAATTTAATTTCGTAATTATTGTTTAGAAAAGCATATTTTAATATGTTATTTGTCTCGTCTATATTGTGCCAAGATACCCACATAGACATAGATTTCAAAGCTGTTTTTGCATTTTTTACAGGGATTGGATTTCTAAATTCAACTGTAAAATCCTCTGATTTTTCAGCATTTTTCGAATCCAAGAGTAGCAACTTCATTTATTAAGCACTAATTTTTCATTATAGTCACTAGGTGATTGTGTAAACGAATACAACACATCAGCTGGTGATTTACCTCTATTTCTTTCAGATATATATTTCATACAATAATAACCACATTTCACTGAACTTGGTTTTTGTAAAAAATTTGAATTGTATCGAATTTCTTTTTCCGATGTTTTTAAATATTTAACAATTTCATTTGGTATTTTTAATGATTTGATTTTTATATTTCCTAATTTATATTCACCAAAGGGATCAAAATATTCTATAAAATGGTATTTAGTATCATTATAATAACAAACCCAATGTGTTCCTTTACCTGTCGAAATATCTAAATTAACAATTCCATTTTCAAATTTTTGAATCTTTTTAGGCAGTAAATCTATAGTGTATACATCTCTAAAACCCTTTTCATTGTTCATATTTTTTAATATCATTTCGTTGGAAATTCCCAGTTTTGAACTACGCCCTTTCCAGTTTTCGTTTTTTTTAAACAACCGGATCCAGCTACCTTATCTAAAACTTTTTTTGCTCCCCAACCTGCTACACCACTTAGAGTTCCAGTACCTAGAGCTGCTAATATAGGTAATAGAAATGGTAAAATTCCACCTAATTTCTTAAGCTGAGTCTTGCTTATCATAATTCTTTTTCCATCTTTCAAATGTTTTATCTGTGTTTTAGTTAGATACAAATCATGATTAGGCTGCTTCGTTTTATCGATTTGTAGTGACAATTCTTCTTGATTTTTTAATGCTGTTTTAAGTTTATTTTTTTGAGAATCGCTCAAATACACTCGTGTCTTGATATAATTACTCATTTATTTGTATAAAAATTTATCGTAATACTCTTTTACCTCATCGTTAGTAAGATCACCATCCTTTAACAATAGATCTAAAATACTTACAATTTTGTTGTACATTTTTTTATTCTTGGATCCGCTAATTAATTTATTTGTCAACACTTCTAATTCAGAAATCAATCCTGATCCTGTTATTTTAAATAGGTTTGTCACATCAAGCGCTTTCAATTTTTCTTTATACTGTCTAATCTTTGCTAAATCTTCATTTAATTCAGATTTTGTGTAAGCTGTATCAGCACCTCTCGTAATTTGACTTTTTAGATTTCCTAATCGTTTACTGATATTTTCAGTTTTGTCTAGAACTTCTTTGATTTCATCCGGTTTATTGAATATTTGAGATGGCAACGGAAGTTTATATTTTGTTAGAAATTTTGTGTCTAAATCAACGTCAGGATCAATTGTATATGAGTTCTTTTTAGATTTCTTTTCTTCATCCGATTCACTATCTGATTTCATTTTAGAATCCATAATTGCTGTCTCAAAAGATGGGTATTCGATAGCAGATAGATTATTAATCGCTTTGTAATTTTTTTTCAGTTGCTCTTCACCTGCTTTCAATTGAGTGGTAACTGGTTTGTGGAATTCAGTAATTGATCTTTGATATCCAGCTTCCTCCCATTCTTGTTGATAATTTTTTTCTTTTACTAGTTTATTTAACTTGGCAAGTCTCACTAAATCTTTAATTCTATCCATTTATTTACGATGAAATCATTAAAAAATATTTTTACAATCTGTTTATAAAAATGTTTACCTATAAATGGATATCCTGAAACAGTTCAATTCTATCGGAGCGTTCTCTTGCCCTCAAACTTTAAAAATCAAAGATATGATACAAGATTATGAATATCCAGTCAGCAATATCAAAACACTCAATACTAAATTTGGGAACAAAATTGTTGTGGAAGTGATTGATGAAGAATATAAAGATTTTCAGATCTTTTTACCTGACCGATTTACCAAGAAATTTAATGAAAAAGATATCAAAGCATTAAAAGGAATAAAAGAATTAAAACTTGTTTATAAAGGAACAATGAAGTGTAATGGAACAAATGATGCTCATATACTTGAATTTTCTTCTTAATAACTCGATTTCATACATAAGTAGATATTCAATCCGTAAAGGTTTAAAAGTTTTTTAACAGGACCTACATTAAAACAATTAGTAGGGATAGACAATTTTGTACAAATTGGATTAAGTAATTACACAGAAGATCCAGAAACCAAACCTAAACCATGTTTAGGTTCAATGTCTTATAAACTTGTTACATTTGTCAGAAGTTGCAATATAAATATATCCGTTCATTTGTTTTTCACAAATTATTGTTATATATTTTTTCTTTTTCTAATTTTTTAATTTCAGAATTTTTAGTTTCTAATTCTTTCTTTAATTTATATTCTCCTTCATTTCTTATAGCTGGTAATACATTTTTTACAACCCATTTTCTAAAATCTTTCGCATTTGTCATAATAATGTAGATGAAGAAGATCAATATTTTATTCTACTTGCATTTATTATAAGGAAATTTTCCTCGAACACTTTTTCTGTTTATAAATTTAGTCCATACTTGAATTTCTCATTTAGCCTCGTTTTTTATGCATTTTGATGAAATATATGTATGTTTTTTTAAGAAAACGTGGTTTTTATAATTAAAAATCATGATTTTTAATGAAAAAATCGGTTTTTATTTGAAAAAATCATTAATTTAAGTGAAAATATGGGGAATTGTTCATTTCCTAAAATTTGGTCCAGAATCCCCATTTCTCTACTACTGAAATTCTTGTGCCATTTTTTGCAAATAATAGTTTAGGACGACCATCAGTCCATCACCTGATTTTCTCGAAAGTAGGAACGGTCAAAACAAAGGAAAATTTACGTTTAACGATCAAAAGTCACTCTAGAAGCCAAAACTTATGCAACATAAATGACTGAGGGCTAGTGGAAAGATAAAAGTTTATAAAATCATAAAAGCTCTCGTTATAGAGCATTCAAATACCGCAAATCTTTTTCTGAAAAAGCAAAGCAATGTGCGAAACTTCCGGAAGTCTAGGCTAATGGAGCCTCGCCTGTGCTAAGTATAAATTTCGTTTGTATAAAGGTCATATAAAAAGCAAAGAAAACTGATTATATAGATTTGAAGTTAAAGTTAGACGGTATTGAAGCTCTTTTAGATCATGCAGCTTTCAAAGAATAAGACTGTACATTAAATGATTTGAACAACTATTCCTTTAAATAATTAAAATATTTGAAACTTTTTCAAAATGGGCATAAGATGGGAAGCTCAAGTCAAAGCCAACTTCAACAGAGATTCCAATCCTTTAATTCTTCATATTCTAATAGTTCTCATTCCATGTGTACCACTACCACGGTATTTTGGAGATAATGATGCAAAAAAAAATAATAATCTGGAAGAATCCTAGACTATAAGGGTCACCTCGATTTTGTCGTCCAATACCTGTACAGTTTTGTAGAGGAATCAGCACTAGCTGAATTTACCAACACGTAAGGAATACTTACAGCAAAAAAATATGTTGTAATTTTAGCCTAAATTAGGCAAATAAGGCTTCATGCTTCTAAAAACATGTAAATTTAGATGTTTTTAGCCCATTGGAAAAATTTCAGAGTCCATGTTTGTACCCCTTTTGTCAAAATGTGCAACCCTAAAAATGATTTGTCAAGGCATCCTACTGTTTGTTTTGTGGACATTTTTGAGGATTTGTATCGAGTTGAAAAAGAAATCTGTATAGTAGCGCGTTTAGCTTTAAAAAAGTTTGAAATAGAATTTTATAATTGAACAAAAGTATTAACCGATTTCTAAATTTTTTGATGAATTGCGTTTTTTGTTTCATTTTTGAATATTAATAATAACCTTGCGAAGTATTTACGGTTTGATGTTGATTGTTGGTTATATTTGGGGCAAATTCGAGAATGAATATGTTAAAAAAAACTTAAAAAAAAAATTATACTGAAGCCCCCCCGTCGGGGTACGCCAGCCCACCCGTCGGGCTATTCCTAGCGCCACCACTGAGCGTCTCGGTCTCGGGATCGGAAGGTCCTGCGATCGAGTCTCGGTACCACTGAAGACCTACCGAGTATAGAGGGTTTAAAGTTTGCAAACAAACCCTACCTTCCTCTGATTGGTTACCCCCAAAAACTACCAAGTTAACTTCCGGTTGAGACACCGGAAGCTCGTTTTCGTCGCTAGCTTCAATGTTGATTTTCTCCTCATGCCGTAGCGCGATGTTGAAAAATTCAATCCCCCCCCCAAACATAATTGGAATCAATTGTATTTTTAAAATATGTTATTTGACTAAAAAAGATTACAATTTGAGAAAATCATTTTTATTTTTAATCTGTTTGCTTTTATATTTAGAAACTTAAATTATTTACATGACCTAACTTGACGTTTGTGCCATTAAAAAAACAATTTAGTTCTTCCCCAAATATAAAAGTAATTACTCCCAATTGCAGATTGTGTTTTATTATTTAGATAGAAGACTGTTTTTATGAAAATCTCTGCCATAATGACATTTTTATTTTTTGTTTATTATCAAAACTAAATAAATGCTAATAATACAAGTTTTTGACAATTTATTACTATATATGTATATTTATTTACTAATATATAGTGCACGTCGATAACGTGTGTATGTATATTTATTTATTAATATATAGTGCACGTCGATAACGTGGGTGTAAAAAATAATACAAACATGATAAGACAATTTATGAATGATATTCAATTTATGGATTGTCATTTTAATCAATTGTAAGATTATATAGCCCGTTAGACTCTTACATAGTTTAAATAATTTGAAGAATTGTGCTTTTTTGGCAAAAATTTGTAGTATTTTAATTCATAACTCTAAAGTCTTCTTATTAATTAAAATTATTGATCGTAATTACGATTCTTATTATTTTTAATTGATGGTAAAGTCGGTTGCATTTCTGTTTAAAATTCTATTTGATGCTAATCAATGTTTAAAATAGTCAACAACAGCTTAGATCATTAAAATCAAGTGTTGAATATTACGAACTCGGAAGCTGCATAAAGAATTTTAATCTAGGCATCCGATTCAATGCTTCCACATTCGTTAAAAACATTGCCAAAAATGTTGCACATTGGTTGGTACAACACAATAATTGCTGGATATATTGTATTGTACAGTATATTTATTTTCCAGAATATATTGTATAGTTTATTCGTTTTTATACATTCTCGAACACACCGCAAAGCGATAGCGCTGTTTAAAACATCAACAAACCCATGAACAGGAATATTTCTAGGTAGGTTGGACAGACTTCCGAGTAACAGCGCCACCTGCGAAAGTTTGTGACATTAAACCGTCTATATGCGGAGTTCGTGCTCGTTAAATCTGTTGGGTCCGAAAGTCCTCTAAGTTCCCATACCAAATCAATACCTCTGGGGGTGACAAGCCAATTCTGGGGATCCTCTAGTTGGCCTCTGTCTCTAAAAATTAGATGGATCCACTTATGTGTGTTGTCTGTTGTGTCTGTCTTACTTGACGAAGGTTTATAAGCGGGTCTCTGACCAAGCACACAAACCTGAATATATATGTCTACCAACCAACCAACCAACCTGACCAAAAATATGCAGTCCAATAATGCTTCTTGATTTACTTATTTTGCAGCCTAGTAATTTTGACGAAATCCACCGATGACGTCGCATCGCCTTATAATGGTGGGCAGATTTTTGCTTCCGGTTGATCGGAAGGGCGTCTCATTTTACTTGTGTAGCTCCGGTTCAGGCCAAGTCAAACCAACCAGAAAATTTTCTGCCGATTAAGTCTGAGTCGTGATCACAGTAACAGTTTTAATGTAAAGATCATAATGATGAAAAGGGGGAAAAAACGAAAGTAAGGGTCTAAAATATAGGAAAAAATAGGAACTTTTTAAAATTTATAGGAAATATAGGAGCGCTGCGAGGCCTGTCTAATAGTGCCTCTACTCGGGTGTCGTTTGTGACTAAAAGAAATGAAATTGGGCAATGTGTTTATATGGGGAAAAATAACAAATTACTGAATCATATTAATATAAGTGTGTGGCGTAATAAGTCATTTGAAACAAAACGTTACACCCTTTAATTTTTAACAAATTAAAATTTAATAAAAGACTAGTTTATCACATCAAATTGAAGTCCATAACATTTGAGTTCTAATGATCAATACAATATTTCATTTACTTTCTCAATATTGGTTTTTATGACTGTTATAAGGAGAAAAAATTGTATCTGTTTTATATAGACCAACTTCAGTAGGAATAGCTTTAGACACATAGTAATCAATAGATCTTAATTTCTAAAAACATTTTAGTAGTTTAAATTCGAAAATTTTATTTTTCAGATACGTTACTAAATCACTTCAATTTTGTGTATTATAAATATTGAAAACACAATCTAAAGGAATTATATCTAAACATCAATTTTATTTATCACAAAATGCAAATTATACAACATAAATACCCATATAATCCCATAAAATCTAGATAGCTTGAACACAATTTCTTAATATAAAAATGAAACTGACAAATTGAGTGACCTGTACTAATCAGTGGAAATTGACTCAAACTAAATATCACAACATAAGCTCGTCAAATACTACAGCCTCTCTTAAGAGCAAATTTGGGAGCTGTAGACTTATCTAAAGCAGAAGGCCTGCCAAGATTTTTTGACACTAGTAACACAGGGATCCCACTTACAACTATTTGACACATCCAAGGAAGGAATGAGGCATTCTAAGGACATTCTCATATTTAAAATATGGGTATGTCTGTATTAACACCACAAGTTTAACTTAGATATTAACTTATTATACGATTATTAACTTGATTGGATTCGTATGAAGGGTCTAGTTGCAAAACTCGGTTCACTAGCCACTCTTGATAATGGTATATGATAAAGGCATAGGGCTACAAAAATGATTACGGGTCTATCTGGTATTGATTATGATAACAGATTAAGATCTTTAAACATGTATTCCCTGGAAAATAGGAGAGCTAGGGGCGATTTAATACAGTTATTCAAGTTCATAAAACAGGGAGACATGGAGGTCTTAGGTTTTACCTTAAATAGCCAGACCAGAGGTCATGATCAGAAATTGAATAAATCGAGCTTTAGAAGGGAGGCAAGAAAACATTATTTTTACAATAGAGTTGTCAATGAGTGGAATGCTTTACCAGATTATGTGGTGTATTCGAAGAGAGAAGAAGATTTTAAGAAAGAATCTTGATAGTTACTTTGGAGAATGTGAGTTTTGGAACTTGTCCCTTCAATATTGCAGTTAAATTGACATGCAAAAGCATAAAAATTGAAGCAGCGAAAATAACTAAGCTTGATTCTATCTTGATATAATTGCAGAAGCAAAATTATACAGGAACTTTTTTTTAATGGGATTTAAAGAAAAATTTAGTTGCCCTTAAACCCTTTTATAAACTTCTTCAAGATTAGTGATGACCCTGTTATGATTTCTACTGCATATTTAAGACAGCTGCAATTACATGTTACAAACATTTGTTTTGTACTGGTCTCGGACACTAATATTACTTTGTGGTTACAAAAATATGTATTTATAAGCAGTTCAAATTTAAATGGGTTTAAATGTCCAACCACCTAATTACCCCAGACACAATGCAGCCCTGCATTTTGACATTTGTACAACACATAGAAACATAAAATAATCTTGGAAAGTTGAATTTTTCGAAACACTCTTGGACATGATGATATGTAATGGCACAGATTAGGTCCGGATGATTTTGGGTACATCATGACGAAGTTCCTTAAAACAATTCTGTTTTAGTCCTAGAATAATTTCTTTTCATACCTGCAAAACATCAAACAGCATTTTAATAGCCACAATATTATAATTTATAGTTTACTAGCTGTAACTAGTGCTTTGTATCAGAGTAAGCATTCAAAAAGCTTTCGATTACCACTGAAATGCATTAAAAAAGATCAGCTTTTATAAATGAACATTTTTATTTTTAAAATTTAACCAGGGAAATTTTAAAAAAAAAAGAAAAATTCAAGCAATTTCCAGACACTGAACAAGAGTTTTTTCATATCATACACAATAACAATTTATTATTGCATTGTAAGCAAATGAAACAATTTTTAACTTTTTAAATAAAATCTAATGTCCATCAAAATGAGAGCATATTTTAAAAGGTCAGTGTCCCAATTTTTTTCCAGTGCACAATTTAGTTGAGATTGGCATAAATTTAAAATATATAGCTTCAGTCACAACACAAGCTTCGGAAATGTTTTCTTCTCCTACCCCCTCAGGTTGTTTTCCTGGGAACACCAGTTAGGCTCATCTTACTCTTAGATAGTGAAAGTCAGAAGTGCAGCAATGTAAATTAAAGAGGTTAAGAGCAATAAAATTGAATATGTTAATTACGTATTAGTCTAGTGACTTCACTGTACTTCAAATGATGAAACAGAGAAAAGAAAATCTTCTAAAGAGTTGTGTGGTGCATTCTGGGACATAAACTAGTATCACAAGATGTCCAAACTATTTTTCTGCTGAGCATACGCAGTAGACTTATTCCGAATAAAGTATGGGAGATAAACGGAAGAGAAAGGAGAAAAATGATTCAAGCCGTCACTTTCTTTTCAGGAGAGGGGAAAAAATACCAGGAGATACAAGGGCCCCTTAGGAAAAGAAATGAAATTCGGGAGTTTTTCAGGAATTTCAGGGGGCGTACGAACCCACTGTTTATGTCCCCACTTGGGGTTTCGAAAGTAATTGCAATCAACCTAACAGCAGAGCCTTAAACAAGGTAGGTTTAGAACGCTCATACCATTTCTTGGGAAGAAAACGCTTGCATTGCAATCAGAAGGAGTATAATTAACTAGGATAAAATTAATACGAAGATTTTATTTTTAGAAATGTCGGACAAGGATTCAAAACATAATACTGATTAACCAATACAAAATTCATAGGTTTCATTTTCTACTTACGAATGAAGTCCATGCACTCCTCCTTCTGCCTGAGCAGAAATGGTCCTTTTTTCAAATCTGAGTCTGCCATCGTACATCATGTCTCTGAAATTAGAACCATGATGCGTTTAAAATCTTTGAGAATAATCTGGGTACTATTATTCAAGTCAGAAACAGGCACCAAGAAACAAAGGTTAAAAAAATGAAAATAGTGACCATTTGAAAAAAAAATAAGTGACCCAAAAAGTGACTAAAATAAATAACTCATACGGCAAAATATTGAATCTAAATTTTATACTATTATCTAAACTAAACACAAAGTTTACAAGTCTGAATCACAAAGGATTCGTAACCTACTGGACATAGAGCTTGACAATTATCACCTAAAGTCTTTATAAAATTCATATGATGAATGTATGACTTTCTAGGTGGGGGGGCAAGTTTGCCAAGCACTGCGACTACAGGCACAAGAGACACACAATGAAAGAGCCGACACAAACACATAGACAAATAACAACATTTATTGACGGACGCAAACACCCATGCCTTTACCGGGATTCGAACCCTTAAGCTCCAAAGGATAGCTCCCTAACCGTTGTGCTACCGGGTCGGCATGAATGTACAGTTAGAAGACTCTGCATTTTTTTTGGAAGTTCAGATTTATTTTTAAGTCAATCAAATAGATTTAACGTGTGTTTGGTTGAAACACAGAAACTTAAAAAAGCAGTAATTTTGTTTTTCTACTGGCGACATAATTTTCACGCACATTTCATTTATTTGAAACCATATTCATTGAATTATACTGTAGAATTTTTACTATTTATATATTATAAATATCTAAATCATTCTCCATATGTGCACGATTTATGAATGAAACAAATAGAAATGGTAGAATAAATAAATATATAGTGACTTTAGTGACTAGTTTTGGCCAATAGTGACTTTTAGTGACAAAAGAAAAAAAAAAGAAACCTAGTGAGAATAGTGACTTGGTAGGAGAGGAGTCCTGCAGATAAGTATGCAAAAACCTTTATGATCCCTAACTTTGCTATAATCCATCGCGCACCACTCTTATTAAGCTACGAGTTGCATTTTATTTGACATTTAGATTTTAATGCTGTACTACAAGTTTACACGAAGGCTATTAGCGACAGGCGTCTACATTTTGAACCATACTCAATTGAAAAGCTGATAAAAATTATAGATGAGTGATCACTAATGAGATTTCTGCATTAAAAAGGCACCTAATGCAATTTAGGGCGATATTGTTTGCAGAGTCTCAACTTTGGAGAATATTTAACAAGCACAAATTTCACTAATTTATAGACATTATAATTTTACTAATTTTTTTAATTTAAAATATGGAATAGTTTAGTTAGCAGTATATTACCTCAAAAGATTCAAGCTTCTTGCTCCGATGTCTTGACATCCATATTTTATTCCGGCGTCCAGGTATGGAACGAATCTGTGGATGGAGCCCTTGTCAGGAATGGTGCCCGAAACACCCTGAGCTACTCTCACTTTATCTTGATCACTGCAATAAATAAGTGAATATTTAATATGAAGTAATAAGATATACAATTTACAAGTTAAAAGGATTAACCCTCTGAGGGATACAAAGGCACCAGGTTTCTGTCAGGTTTCCCAGTAACACACATATTATTGTAAATTTAATTATTTTATTAAATTTTAAAAAAATTAAGAAATTAAATTTTTAGTTAAAAATTTGTAATTTTTAACACATGCAGTGAAAACAAGTTTAGAGGGTTAAGTAGTGTAGAGTAGAGGTAACATGCCAATCTCGTAACCCCTCCCCCTCCCAGCCAACTGTGGTTCTAGTGCGACATTATTTCAACTAACCAGCTAATTCCCCAGATTCAACTATAAAAAACCATTTTCGGAATTCCAGGCACCAAGAGAAAGTTTAATGTTTCTCTTTTTTGAAAATCAAGCAATGGACAAGTTGCATGAAACTCGAAATTCATAATATATGTGTTTTTCTGGTACATTAGAAGTTTCAGATTCCGAATGTAAGGTTAAATATACACAAATATGTTTAATTTCAACAAAAAATGCATTTGAAATTTGCCGAAAATGTACGTCACTGAAAACAGCTCTGACGTCAACTGTTATGTTTTTGGCGATGTTTCGATCTATGCTGTAATACACTTTATAAAATAGTAAACCTTACAATTTCTGAGAAACCTCATTAAAAGGAGAAGGCAATATTATTTGTAACCAGTTCATATCAAGGAAGTTAAACAGCTTGTTCCAAGTTTGGTTGTTAGTTAAAATACACATACTAGAGCGCGTATGAGCTATTGCAGAACTATTGACTGTTGGATCTGATCGGAATAGTCGAGTGAAATCGTTCAACGTTTGAAGAAATTAACTGGAATGAACATAACATGTTTCTGTAAAATAGCATAACTTTTTTAAGAGTTTGATAAGGATGAAAGCACGTTTCACAGTTTCAAAAGCGATACAGTGAAATGTGATACGAAATAACACGCCAAGAACAGAAAAAAGCCAACCGTGACGTAATCTGTTATGCTAAGAGAGGTTTAATAGGAGTGACGTATCATTAACTTAAAAAATGAATTTAAAAATAAATACATCTTTAAAACCAGAAATACTTGAGTTTTAGAGGTTTTTTAATATGCTTAATCGAATAAATATGTTTGTGGAAAACGCTGTAATTGTCCATTGGTACACATGGCACAGAAATTCAGAAAGTAGGTAAAAATCCGAGATAGCGGGGCTCAATTAGGAGAGATGGCCAGGGTTGGCATGGTTTTTACCACCCCCGGTAAATACCATGGTAAAAACCAGTATTTACCATCCTGGGAAAAATTATGTTTTTCCCACCTGGGAAAAACCTATTTATTGAAACAATTATTAAATATTATTTAATGAGATTATAATCATGTACTTTTGTTTATTATATAAGTGTGCTAATTGCATAAACATAAATAATTATTAAAATATTGTCTGTGTAAATATTTATTAAAATATTGCATAAGATAAATAATTATTGAGTTATGTCTGCTAAATCTGGAAATAAAATAATTTTAATAGGCTTTAGCAAACTATAGCGGCTATAGTTGTGATAAAGGGGATTAAAAAGCTCCGAGCTTAACAAGGGATCCCCCACACAGATAGTCGCACAATTGCATTGACAGCCAGAATACAAAGATTAGGATGTAAACAAAAACTGATGTTTACTTTTATAAAACTTTTTAATTAATTAAAAAGAATTTCCCAGACAAGGTTTATCTCAGAAAGAAATGTATTTCCCAGTTTTCTCAGACAGAAATAGGCATTTCCCATTTTTTACCAATTTTTTCCGTTATTTACCAGTTTTTCCCGCTGGGATGGGAAATATTAGTTTTGGACGCAAAAAACCCAACTCTGGAGATGGCATGTCTGGTCATATATGATTATGTGGCATGTTAAGGATTCCTTGAGCAACCATACAACTTTGATAACAACCAGTGAAATTGAAACAATATTAATTCTAATTGAAATCTGAGCATCAGAATTAGCAGAAACAGCTATCATATTTGGAGAAAATACCATCTACAAAATCCCTATCTGCCAAAAAGCGGCCACAGTAGTTCCTATCCCATTCATTACCATCTCGTTTGAACAGAATTCATGACTACATTTTGTTAGCAACACATCTTTGCTTTTTTTTTTTAGCCGTAAGAACAAAAGCAAATGAATTTACCCAGCAAAATATCTGTCTCTGCTCCCCTGTCCTTGTTTGGAGTCCATCGCGTCTAATGAACCCATTCCTCTGAACTTCTTCAGCCTGACTCCATCGGAATAGAAGTAATCGCCCGGGGACTCTGTTGTACCAGCAACCATGGATCCCATCATGACTGAAAAACAATGTAATTATCATTCTTTTTAATTTTACTGCGTCACAACATTACTGTAAGATTCTATTTCGGTGGTTCAATTTTAAGTAGTTATTATAGTTTTCAGACAAGTTAGAAGTGTTGCCAAACTTATTTTAATGACTGTTTTAGTTTATAAAGATCATTTAAATGTGATCATTAATATTATTTCTACAAAAAAAAAAAAAAACTGGTGAGAGAAAATTAAAATTCAGATTTTATAAGCAAATACCAGTAGAAACAATATAATGCTTGTCATAGGATTTTGATGTTTATTTGATCCAATTTTTTAAAGTTATGAAGGCTTTTCGCTAAAATTTGGACAAAATTTAGCTAAAAAAACTTTTAAGTCATCTCAAAACCAACTGTTTTAAGAAATTTGTAAGGATGCAGTCCTTAAAATTCCAAATCATTTACGAATTAATTGTTTATAACACAATAATTACTGAAATTCATTGAGTTATAATACAACTAGTTATTGGATTACCAGTAAACCTGTTCACTGGTTAACTGATAACTACGGTTTACATTTTTTAAAACAGAATATGCAATTAAAACTACTTTAAGTTTAAAGCCCCTACCTGTTGATGCACCAAGAGCCAGGGCTTTAATAATGTGACCTATGGATTTGATGCCTCCATCTGCAACGATGGGTACCCCAAACTTCCTGGCGTACTGGGACACTTTGAAGACAGCAGTTCCTTGGGGCCTCCCACATGCCATCACTGAAAGCGAAAATAAGTAGCATGTTAAAGAAATATATATGCTCAAACTGGAAACAACCCAAAAATATAAAATAAGACTAACACGGATATCCTTGAGATTTTGTTTTAAGCAGACAGGTAAGCTGAAGAATTAATTGAAACTTGTCAATTTAGTTTTGTCGCCTTAATAAAACAATTGAGCGATTTCAGAGCTTTTATTTAAAGAGATCGTAGGAAGCCTTTGAAACTATCTTATATCAGAATAATCTTTTGAAGATAGTGTATTTAACGAAAAGAAATGTTATGGACAAAGCACAAAAGTATTATTTAATGCTCTGGGGATACAGACATAGAAATCTGTCATCTGAATATCAGGTTTTTCTAGCAAAATACATAACTTTTAAAAATTTATAAATTTTACTACATTTTAAACAATTTAAGGAAATCCAATTTTCAGTAAAAATTTTCATCTCATGAAATGAAAACAAGATCACACTTCAACCAAATTACATATACCTCAGTTAATAACTCAAAATATAACATTGTATAAAATACGTTAAAATGAATTACAGGTTATTAGAGAAGAATTATATACCTTCTTGTGTGATGCAGATGGAACCACTGCCCATTCCCACTCTTAAACCATCCACACCAGCATCAATTAGGTTCTTGGCTTGGGAAGTGGTGACAACTAGAAAATACAATATGTTGCAATGAAAGTAGAGTCTAAGGTTAGCAGAGACTTAATTTCATGAAAAAAATATGCAAAATTAGGAGTATAGAATATGGAATCGGCAAAATAACTTTTAGAGAGTTTCATTAAATTACTGTAAATGCAATCAATAAATAACTAAACAATTATACAATACAATATAATATACAATACAATATAATTAATGAACAATAAAATAGTAATATAATACCAAATTTTTTTTAACTACACATATTTTGTGGGAATATGCCTTTAAAAGATTATTGGATGTACTTATGTAGATCCCAGAAAATGGTATTATATAAAATGGGGTAACTTTTTTATTGATTAAAACTTACCATTTCCACCAATGACTTGCACATTTGGATAGGTCGTTTTAATAAATTTTACTAGTGCTATTTGATATACTGAGTTTCCTTGTGATGAATCCTGAAAACAGAGGGAAAAAAATGGAATAAACTAATAAACAATCTTAATAGTAAATAAAATTTTAAATAAATGACTAACTATCAACCTGTTTGTAGATTTTAATTTACATTAACTGAGAATTATTAAGAAAGAACTGAATATTAGAATCTTATACAGATTTGTGTGGTTAATATTATAACTTTATAAAGATTTGTATGATATATCACATAACGATATATTATATCTATAAATATATATATACAGTAAAAAAATGGCCTCTAAAATAAATATGACCAAATAATAAAATAAACCTGTCAAGTAATGCCCTAAATTCCAAGGTGTGATACTAAGTTTTATTCGCTGATAGGCTAATGTTCATTTGCTACACAATTGAATGAGCTTAGTGGAAGAAAGTGCTAAGTGACCAAAAGGTGAAAACGAGGAAGTGAGCTTTAAAGTTTTCAGTTTGCACCGAGATCTGTTAAAAACAGTATTTGCAAACGGTAAAAAACATGCTTATTGCTTAATTTAAAAGTTTATGAAAAAGGGAAAACTTGTTATCTTTAAAGGAAGGAATAATACTTTCTTTGACACAAAAATCTAAATTTTTCCAAAAAAGACCTTTTTAAAAATATGGCCCTGACCTACAGTCCTTCCCATCAAAATGCAAGCTTCTAAAACACTTTTTCCCGGTGTGAGCGTCAGTTATTTCATTCCCCCCCCCCCCATTCTACTTGTGTTGTTGCGTAGAAAACAATTGTGATAAACCTCACAGTATAGCCTAAAAAAAGGTAGATTTAGAACATTGGCACTCACAGCATTTCCTGGAAAACCAAAGAAGGGTAAGGGAAGAACACGCTTTTGAAGCTTGCGTTGTAATCGGATGGACAATAAAAAAAAAAAATGTGTACTTACTAGGACTACAACATCAACTCCAGCATTCACCAGCAGCCTTAGCCTGTCTTTGTCACTTTCCCTGGTGCCAATGGCTGCTCCAACCAACAGTTGTTTGTTCTCATCTTTCGAAGCGTGGGGGAAATTACGACTCTTCTTCAAGTCAGTTCTTGCGATCAGGGAGATCAGTTCCATCTTGTCGTTTACGATTGGGAGTTTACCTGCAGTAGAAAGGTGTTGGACTATTAGCAGACCTGCCAACTGTGGCTCTAGTGCGACGTTAATTCAACCAACCCTCTGAACTTAACACTAGGTACACTGCGGTGCAAAAGTTAAGACAATGACGACATTTAGCTGTAAAATTTAAAATTGGGATAGTAGAAATACAAAAGCCCCCTAAACATATTAAAAACATATTTTGAAATACTATAATTGAAACATAATTGTTTGATTTGCTACAACAATAATTTCTTGCATAAAATAAAAATTTGTATGTTGCAAAAGTTTAGACACAAATACGAGATTATGCTAAATTTAAGTAGATAATGGCTTAATTTTGCATTTTTATGGATGAATTGTATTATATGATATGATTAATTAAAAAAACCCCACGATATCCGGTAACTAAAAAGATTAATAACAATATTGGTTCAATTTTACACCAAACAGACAATATAGCCTCTTTAAATCTTTATTCAAATCATATTTGCATCAAATGTACAATTTAATATCTCTAAATACGAACAGAATGCCTACCAGTCCATCACCTTAAAGGTTTGCTACAAATTCGTGGATTTGGAGGCATATATTGGCCGATTTTCTTGATGAAACGTGCAGTCTTTCCCATACAAAATCACAAAATAGCGACATAAAATAGTCACAAAATAGCGTTTTTTTAAGTTTGAGTTGGTGTTGCAGTGTTTTTTGTGTAGTGCAACTCATTTTGTTTTAAAGGCTTCCTCATTCAAAAATCTTACAATTGTTGCATATGACACGAACATTCAGAAAATGGTTAAAAATCCAGCATTGCTGGGTTCCATCCGGAGAATGACAGGTCTGCATTAGCAATTTAACTTATTTTCACAACCACTTAATAAATTCATGCCTGTAGCAATTCTTAAAAATTACATTTTTTAAAGGCAAATAGTAAATAAATGAGGGCACAGTTTGGTAAATCTTACGCAGTTTAAGTTGCATGGAAAGGCTGTTCAGGGTTCCCACTCTTTCCCTTAAAAAAAGTTCGACTTTTCAAGGACCTTTATATCTTTTTAAGGACCTTTATTTTTTTTTCAAGGACTTAATAATTTATTACTACTAGCAACACTAGACAAAATTTTTTTTAAAAAAAAGTCGTTGGCAGTTCCATAAGGAATATCTAGGTGCCGGGTTTGGCAAAAAAAAAATTGTGACTGCCTCTTTGGGATTGAAATCCCCAACTTTTGGTCTTTCAATACATGTTTTTATTAACATGGTTCATACAAAGTTACAAAAAAAAAATTGAAGCACTTTTCCAAAAGAAAGTTCAAGGACTCAAAACCTAAATATATATATAGGGTATGCTACACTGCATTTTTTTAAAACTAAAAATTATCTAAAATCAGAAACCCTATTAAAGGCCAAAGTAGATAAAGGTTCAACCATAAACAAAAAAACCATCCAAGGTGTTCATTGAATCACGACTCACGGACACCATGAGTTGGACACTTGATCAGAAGAAAATATTCTGGTTGGTCCGACTTGGCCTGAACAGGAGCTACAAAAATAAACCGAGATACTCTTCTGATAACGCAGAGCCAGAGAACAGTCAATCATTTTGATGCAGTATGACGTCAACGGTAGATTTCGCCAAAATTACTAGGCAGCTAAATAAGTCAATCAGGAAGCATTTATTGGACTACTCTTCTAATGGGAGATTGCACTGGCTGGCCGAGATTTAAAGAAAACTTGTGTAATCCAATCTTAATTCATCTTCACATTTTAATTAAATTTTAATATCTTTATTATTAGAATCTGTTATTTGAACTTATTATTTATTAAAATTTAAACTTAGTTTCACAAAAAATTACGGTGCGAAGAAAAAATAGACAATCGTTAAAAAAAAAAAAACATCGCACATCTAGCTAATCGAAATGGGTTGACTATTTTTATTGCTGTTTCAGTGAATTTGCATCGCAAATTGCGATTTGATACCGCTCAAATCGGTCTCTGGTTGCAAGAATGCACCTATTGTTTAATAATTAGCCATCGGACCCGAAGTTAACTTAGAGAAACGGTTCATCGGCTTTGAAAAATATCGGTAAACCGATGGAAGCCAATGTGTTTTTTTTAAGAAAAAAGAAAATTTTGAACACAAATTAAATGAGATCGTAACTGAGATTTTTTCAGAGACTTGTTACGATGATCGCATTTTAAATATTTACCAATTCTTATAATAGAGGTAATGTCGAGTTATTTTTATAATACAGTTTTGGTTCAAGACGGATCGCTGGACCAGACTTCAACGAATCGTAATTTTTACCATAGTTCACAGTGAAATCGCAGTAGCGATTAGCGACTCGTTATTTTTATAGTTTTAGTTCAAACAGACCTGTTAATCAAACTTCGACGCCTCATAATTTGTGTTTAATTTTCGACAATATCGCAGTAGGTGTTATTTTTATAGTTCAAGGATCAGTGAACCAAACCTCGATGGCTCGTAATTTTGGCTCGCTTATTTGCGGCGAATTGGCAGTAGATTCCGTTAGTTTTATAGTTTAAGACGGGTCGGTCAACCAAACATCGACGCCGCGTTTGATCTTAGCCCCCCTTCCCCCATGTATATATGGGTCACAGTATCTCAATGGTTCTGCATCGATCTCAGGATCAGCCAAAATGGGATTAAAGAAGGATTTTCGCCGAAAAGCGGACTCATTTTTCTTCAGCGCGCGTAATTAGATTCGTTGAAGTTTGGTTTTGTTTCTATATAATAGGAATCCGCCCCCGAGGGAAAAAAATCAAGTACTTTTCAAGGACTTCGCGCATTTTCAAGTACTTTCCGGGGCCCCGAGTTAATCAAATTAAATTCAAGTACTTTTCAAGGACCGTGGGAACCCTGTGTTTTTTAATGTGCAATGTTAAACTTCATAAACAGTAGAAACTAAGGAGCAAAGGTGTAAAGTGAAGCACTTATAACGTTTAAAAATTTTTTTTAATAAAGAAATAAAAAGCTGCCACGGTCATGGGTGGTTATTATGGACTCCGGCTGATTGTTTTAAACAACATGGTAAATACATAGTAACAGTATTTTAAAAATTTAGAAAGACAGTTAAGAAAATGCAGGATTTAGCATACTGTTTAGGTGAAGAAATCGAAAATTGAGCATAGGCCAAACAAAAATTACCTTTTTTGCTTTTTTGGAGAATTGTATTAGCTTCTTTTAGTGTAACTGTTGATCTTGCAAACACCAAATCTTCCTTCTTTGTCATGACCTTTGAAGACAAATTATACATCGGATAAAAAATAAATATATTGCATTTATTTACATTATTCAATTAAAAGAATGATATGATATAGCACAGTTTAATTAAATGATACAGAGGGAATTTAGTTTGGATATTAACAAAAAAAAATATCATGGGTTCTTCTATACAGCGATTGTAACATAAAAGTATAGATTAAACTTACTTCTGAAAGTGGCATGTCGTACATTTCCTCATCCATGAAGTCTATGTCTCTAGATGTGACAATTCCGACTAGAACACCACCGATTTCTCCATTTTCCGTAATAGGAACACCTGCGAAACCTTTGGTCTTTTTCACTTCGATAACATCTCTGAGTTTGTGCTTCGGGCTCAGGACAACTGGATCTCTGATAAAACCGTGTTTGTATTTCTGAAAGACAGATGCTACAAGTTAAAAACAACACAAGTTCAAGTAACATTAGAAATTTTAATTATAGAACTTTTTTTCCCTCTGCAGCTTTTGGCTGATACGAGGCTTTTCGCAGACTCAGCAAACCTAGTTTGTTAGAAATTTAATTCTATGAAAAACTTTATGGTTTCTCAAGCATTCATTTCATAAAATACATAATTTCTGAACTTAGATTCTTCTCATGTATAAATACAAGGCTTCGAAGAGATGAGATAAATATAGATGTATAGAAACTAATTTAAGTGTTAGACTTAAACAGTACGCCCCATCCTTATTTATTGATATGATTGCTGATATGCTGCTATATATACATATGCTTATTTGCATGATAGTAAGTTTGTTTACCTTTACTTTCATTACTTCACTTGCTTGAAATTCTGGAGTGCAGTTGTGATGAATAATTCCAATACCACCTTGGAGCTGTAAAGAAAAAAATTAACTTGAATATTTATTTTTTGGGTCGGGTGGGGCTAAACGAACAGGTAATGGCAATATTTAAAATTAATTAACTATTGATAGTCGGAGATTTTTTTTACAGTTTATTGCCTAAGCAAGTTTTTTTTTTTAAACCAGACCTTAACACGTGTGATAAAACTTATTCATGCTTGACTGTCTTTGGGAAAACTAAATTTTAACTGTCAATTTTTGTTTGTTCAAAGTGATAGGAAATTATATGCTATATGACCAGTGTTAGAAATTGGATGGAAAAATATAAGAGCAATTTGTGCTATTAACTTAAAAATCTAGGAGCAAATGCACATTAAGTATTTGCCTATTTGAGAAATATATTGAAAAAATGCTATTTTTAAGATGGTCGTAGTTGTGCACCGATAGAATCCCTCTAGTTCCGCAATTACTTAGCGGTTTTAGTTCCAAATTTTAGAAATGTATGATCACACTAGTTTCTAGATTTTACGATTGCCGATTTATGCATCGCCAGAGTTTTGTGCGATTGACAACTATTTTAGAATCACATAAAATTGACATATTGCGTTCGTTGACAATTTGCGATTTTAAGATAGTTATTTTCTGCAACAACTTTAGAAACCCCTTTAAAAAATGATGGTGGCATTTAAAAAACCAGTCGCAAAAACTGCAACCAAATTTATTTTGAAGTGTAGAATTTGGTTGCAGTTTGCAACTAGTGACCGTTAATTTTGAACCTTGCATGTGACCGTATACAGTTTATTTTTGCAGGAGACAAAAATTAGGTACCTACCGATGGAATATACGGTTGTATCGAATTGTCAGACATACAAAAGGATTAAATATGCAAGCAAATAATGAATTTCTTCCACAGCAAGAGAAATGAATCTATATTGAATTGTGCTTTTCATTTTAAATTATGATTTTTTAAAAAATGAGTAACTCAATATTTCATCACTCACTATGGGGCAATATAACAAACTATACTAACATAGAAAGAGCAATTTTGAACGATATTATTTATTGTTTAGGCCTTTCTAGGAAATTAATTTTTAAAAAATCAACAAATATTAATTTGAAATTTAATAAAGTTAAAAATAGCTAACTTAATGTTCAATTTACCCTACATGACCATATTACAATATATTTATTAAGGAATTAATATGAAAGTGGATTGTGGCATTGGCAACGGTGTGAGCGTTGCCTGGCAATCGAAGACCAATTATTAAACAAACTTTTATTCATCTATCATTCTCTTTCTGCTCGCACTTAGCAATGTTGCTGTAACCTCCAAACAGTAAAATAAATACCTGTGATCTTTTTATATAATTAACTGCCCAGATCTTTTATGGTAATAATTCTACAAAGGATGTGCAACAGAATTTTAGATTTTCATAAAATAGTCTGCATATAATTAGGTAAACAAGCAGCACCAAAAATTCATAATAATGAATTTAATAAAGCACATAAGGGGTTTGCAAAGTAAACCAGACCTTTAACTACACATTTCACTAAAACACTTATTTTGAAATAATGCTAATACTAAGTAGTTAACCTTTTTTCCGTAAAAGATCTTCAGCTTCATTAATTCATTAAAACAACTAAATTTGGTAATTAAGTTTAATTTTGTTGAATTTAATTTCTTATAGAGGTAAAATTAGAAATTATTTGAAGATGTGTATGAAATAAAAATCTCATGTGGAACTACAATGCAAGGTTATATTCTATGGGACATCTTTTAACTGCATACATAATAAATTAAATATAAATATTGGCTTACAGCCATGGCAATAGCCATTTCAGATTCTGTGACGGTATCCATAGGCGAAGATACTAAAGGAGCAGCTAAAGTTATGTTCTTTGTTAGTTTAGATGACAGATCCTGAAAACAAAAAAAAATAACACAATATTAGAAAAAAGTAGTTAATTCATGAATTAACGGATGTATGGCAATTGGCAAAAACAAAAAAGTAAACTTGTTTTGATTAAAGAATTATTAAATTTTCAGCAAACTAAACTACTTTTTTTTAAAACTAAATTTGTGCAGTAAATGATTTTAAGGAAATCATCAAGATTTCAATTATAGAATTTATAAGTATTTTATTAAATCTAAGAAAATAACAAAATCGAATTTGAATTTAATTTATAGGGTTGTTACCATTTTGTACAGTTTTTATTTAGGTTAAATCCTAGTTTCGGTATATGGCGACTTTTTCGTAACGTTGGCGACAAAAAAAATGCGATAAATAATTCCAATCTAGCAACACAGTTGCTTGAATTCGCGGTTTCCAATCACACGTCGCTACGCGATGTTTTCGCGCCAACAAGTTTGGCGAGAAATAAAAAGTCGCTGTATACCGAAACTAGGAATTAACCTTTTATTTATATTTCCATCTGAAGAAAAATACTGAAATACCCCCCCCCCCCCCCTGGAACTAAAATAAGTATTCATAGAGAAAACACATTTGGATGCTTAATTTGGCGATTAAAGTAGTGGTAGTTGAAAATTTCCGTAAGACCCCCAGCCAGTATTTATAAGACATTTTATCATTATTAAGCTGACGGTTATAACCTCTTCAATTACGAGGCATACAAGGTTGTGTTGAAGTTCTTAAAGTTCCTTTCAGATGCTAAAAACAGACAGTTTGTAAACATTCAAATGACAGAAGTTTTCAGTGTAGTTATTAAGGAGAAAAAATTAATAAACTTAAATACTTACGACATCTTCACCGGAGAAGTCAATGAATCCAGGTAGGATCAGGAAGTCACTGTTAAAAATAAATTGTGTTTTAAAAAATTGTATAAAGACTTAAGTTAAGCTAGAGAGCAAATATTTAAATGTTTAGTTTTCGGGAGATAGATGTGGATTTGATAAAATATCCATAAGCTAAATTATTGGAAATAACATTAAAAATGAATGCGATGTAAAAAATAATACACATTAAAGAAATATAATAAAAAAAACAACGTCTAGCACTCTGTATAAATTGAAAGGTATTTAATAACTCAAAATACTATATTCTATTTAGTTAGGAAGTTCAAACAGATTTAAAGATACAAAATATAATTAAATTTAGAAATCTGATTGACATGAATCCAAAAATAAAGTTTCCCAGTCGTATTTACTAAAAATCAAATCCCACAAATCTTAATTTACTTGCTTTACAATCAAACCGGTTCGTAACAAGTTGTTTACATTTTTAAAATGAGGATGACACTTTATATGAAACGTTGCAGGTGGAATTAATTAATCTTCTGTATAATTTAAGAAAATCGAATCTTTATTCCTATAATTAGTTTAATGACAATTTAATTTGTTTACTTGTATGTCAAGCCATCTCCAACTCCGAAAAGTTGCTCAGCGGACAAGCCGTCTTCAGCAGGGCAGTCACCGATTTTAGACATCTTTATAATTTAGTTTTTAATTAATTATTCCTCAGAGATGTATCCAGTGAAAAAACCAGAAAAGATTTGGACGCGTTTAAATCGACGTCGGGTTTATATAGCTTTGACGACAAATCATACAGATAACGAAATTCGCGTATGCAAGCATGATACCCAATCAAACGCGCGAAAACAAACCACTTGCTGGGAGCTGGAGGGGAGGGGGATGATGACGTGTTGCCACCCGAAGAGATAATTTTGCGTAATTTAGTAATTTAATAGGAGTTGGGTGGTCATTTGATTAATGAGAGGAGATTGAAAATAGGAAAGTTTTTAGTTTTTTGTGTATTGCTTAAGCCTTAAGTTAATAATTGTTTAAAGAAAGATGGAGAGAGAGGCTCGGTGGCGCGTATACAGTGCATAATTTTAACTCTTTCAATCCAACCATTTTATTTTTTATTCTAAAATTTATGAAATAGACTCATTATGCAAACATAATGAAATGGTGAAAAGCAAGGAAAAGAACTTAATTTTTGTACTAAAATTTAAGGAATTTTTTTTAGGATTATAACTTTTGAAAACATTAAAACGAAAAAAAAATATCGAAATTTTATTCTTAAAATTAGTTTAAACGAAAAATTAAACCACTAAAACAATCGAATATTAATTTTTTTTTAATGAACTCATCGTTTTTTGTGTGCCTATTACTACTTACACTACCAGAAACTAACTTGTTACTGACGAATGGATAATATTTCCTAACTCATTTTTTTTTGTATGTTTGATGCTGTAAAAAGTTTTTTAAAGGAAAATATGAAACACATTATTTTTTAATTACTCAGGAAGGGCAATTTCCTGTCATCCAAGCACAGGCAAACAAAGAAGAAATAATAAAAAAAACCACCACAGACCACAATTGCATTCTCAAAACTACAATGTTAAATAGTCATACTATATATAATCAATTATGGAACCAATTAATTTTCTAAATTCTGAACCGACATTTAAAAAGAACTTTTGAAAAATATATATGGGTATCTTGTTATGCTTACTTTAACTGAAATTGTCGGAAACAGAAAATTAATTGTTTAAAATCTAGATAAAATGTTTTTTAAAAAAATTATAAATTTAAGTCCCCCACCTTTTTTTCTCTTCAAAACATTTCATGTAATCTATTTTTTAAAAGTTTAGTAGAAATTTTTGTTTGTGAGAGCTAACTTGACTACTTAGAACTAAATACACTGCTCAAAACAATTAGGGGAGCACTTTGCGTACTTTTGTTACACTTGCAGTCCCAACATTTTATTTTTTATTCTAAAAATCTAAAATTTGTGAAACGGATTCATTATGCACCCAGAATGAAATGATAAAAAACAGGGAAAAAGTCTTAATTTTTTAAAACTAAAATTTAAGGAAAAATAATTGTAACCATAACTTTAGAATAAATTAAAACAATAATTTTTTCAAAACTTTATTTGTTAAACATAGTTAAAATCAATTTTTAGCATTTAGTTTCAATTTATTTAATAAAATTGTTTCACAGTGAATTTTATTTTACCATGTTTTTCGGATTTTCATTTAATTAAAACAAACATTATTTAATTCTTCAAAAGACACGATTCTTCCATCTAACGATAAATAAGTGCCAGCTTAAGGGGGAATGGGCGCGCTGGACCGGGGGTCTCCAAAACAAAGTGCCTCAGTGTTAATCTTATGGCGAAAAAATATTTTCTCTGCCACATTTCTCCGGCTGTATTGAATATTTTTCCAGGCGGATTTTTTTATGTGATAAATGTAGCTGACTTAAAGGTCCCGACCTTACCACTTTTTGAAATGGGTTCGAATATTTGTTTTCATTTTCAATAAATAATTTTACACAAAATATTCGAAGCAATTTCAAAAAGTGGGAAGATAGAGATCTGTAAGTTATCTACATTTGTTATTTAAAAAAAAACCGTTTGTAAAAATATTCAATACAGCCGGAGAAATGTGGCAGAGAAAATAGTTTTTTCGCCATTGGATTAACACTGAGGCACTTGAGTTTGGAGACCCGCGGTCCAGCGACCATTCCTCCTTAACTTAGTGAGAAAAAAAAATCGCAAAAATCAATTCCAAATGGAATTATTGGAGGTGAAAGGGTTTAAACCATGTGCTCCCCTAATTGTTTTGAGCAGTGTACTTTTGTGGTTCAAAATTTAAATTATAATTTAAGTAAGTGAATAAATAAAAAATGTCAGTTATCATCAAGAAACATATGTCAAAAAATATTTCAAAGAGAGTAAGATAGATCTTCTTTATCTCGTTTTGATAAACTGTTACATCTGTAATCTCGTTATATTTTATGACAGATAAATATGCTGTCAAATAATACAATATTTTCCAAAGTACTCTGTAATTTAGGGTACATTCTAATTTTAATTTGCTCTTTTATTTCGATATTTTTTTAAACGTTTGAAGTTTAAGTTTATATCCATATCACAGTTGCTTAGTTAATCTTTAAAAATAATTTCTTTTTGTTGCAATCAATAATTAACATTT